>VXAY01005673.1:212214-308199 GCA_013399855.1 Oxyruncus cristatus
CGGAGCCCGCGGGGCGCGGGGGACAGCCCTCACTCCGGCCGGGAGCGGGGCCGGGGCTCAGTGCTGCCCCCCGGGAGGGCACCCCGGCTCGGCCGCCGTGGACATCCTCGCCCTCTGCGGCCGCCGTTAGAGCCGAGGGCCCCGGCGCTCTGTGAACCCCTGCCCGTGGTTGTCCAGCCCGCGGGGCCGCAGAGCTGCGGCGGCCCTGGGGCAAGCGGTGGCCTGGAATGGAAGGGGCACGGCCCGCCCCAGGCTGCAGGGGCAGCGGAGGGGAGAAGCCTGAATGTTTCTCTGCGATGGCTGGTGGTGCCGCGCTGACAGCCCCGGCTCTTTGTTCCCTCTCCTCCCCACCTCCCGTACAATCGCCTGACTTGTTTCAGGCACGCACAGCTCTGGCCACTCAGCCCCTCCCCTTGCAAAAAACACGAGACCAGGGAAACTCCTCTCCCATCCGCATCGGATGAGAGATGGGGAGGAGACCCTTCCCATGCTGTGCTGTGCTGTAAGTGGTAGTTCTCTGTGTGGCTGGAGTATCTCTCTGGCTCCGACCCAGGAAGCGGGTTTCTGTTGCCAGCTGACCGTTCTCCGCTGGCCACGCAGTGTGGTCATCATGGGCTGGGCAACAGAGCTTCTGCTGAAACACCGAAAGTCTTAGGGGTGGGGATAGGGGAGAGCAGGATGGGCACTTCCAGGTGGAGGTTTTCAGTCCAGCCAGAGGATTCAGGGGCTAATTGTAGTGCCTTCTCTTTTGACAGGGGCGATGACCTCGGTGGAAACATGTGGGCCCAGCCTAGAGGTGCCCATCTGGTAGCAGCTCAGCAGAGAGCCCATGTTGTGGGGCGGCCATGCCAGATGTCAGGCTTGCTGTCGCAGTCACTTGTCGTTTGCCGAAGGTGGTTCTTGGACCACCACCTCCCTCCCCTGCTCTGCAGTCCCTTTTCTCCCTTACCATGAGACTTTCAAGCTGTCTGCCTTTAGCATCACTCCCCCCTTCTCCTCACCCTAAGACTGTAGCTCACTCCCCTTCTCACTAAAGACCACCCATTGCCATGGTAACATTGCCTCTTACAAAGTTGCAAGCAGACACAAAGATAGGTTTCCCCCCTGCTTTAAAGCCTCCCTCCCCTCTATCCCTGTTAATAGGCCAGGACTTTGCTTCTAGGGAGGACATGGAGGGCTCCTGCATTTCATTTTCATTGTGGAGGCAAAAGTTATCCCAACCCCTTTGCTCCACAAGTGCTGAAGCCTGTGGCCACCATAGGGGAAGAGCTGTCAATCATGGACCACCTGAAAGCCCTTGAAGGCATTGATGCCAGAGGTGGATACTGGGAGTGCAGATATTGACCCTACACAGGGAAGGAGTGTCTGCCGGTTAGAGGGGACAGGCCCATGGAAGATACAAGAGGGGAATTAAGACCTGTATTTGCTCCACTTGGAGCAGAAAATATCTCTGCTGTGATTCTGTGGTTCTCTTCATGAAATGATTTCTTCAGTTTGTAGAGATATAGGTAACTCACCTGTCTCCAAGACTGCTGGCATGCCTTTCTGCCACAGCCACACCATGAATAATGTTGGTACTACTTACATGGCAGTATGAGCAATTCAATACTACCCTGGATACACCCATGGTTCACTGCAGCCGTGGCTGTGTCTGCACTGTAGGCAACAGCTTCTATTCATCAGTCTGTTGCTGACTTTTATTTCCCTTCCCTTCTCTCCTAAATGCATCTGCCTTTCCTCTCTTGGTGTATCTACCCCAGGCCTTTGTAACTCTGAATAAAACCTTTCCTTCATCCTCCTTTTTGTGGCTTTTCTTCTTTTTCACTTTGGCCAGGATGTTCTTTCTTCTTGAAACTAGCGAAGGATCTCCACATCTCCTGGTGTGTTTGCCAGCCTGGTCCCTCCCAATTTATCATTTTTGTTGTATAGTTGCCATACCAGCCTCATGTCACATGTTCTCTTACCTTCCTTTAAGTATCCTGTAGGTCACAGATTTACAGAATCACAGAATATGCCAAGTTGGAAGGAACCCACTAGGATCATCAAGTCCAACTCCTGGCCCTGCACAGGACCATCCCCAGGAGTCACACTATGTGGCTGAGAGCATTGTCCAAATGCTTCTTGAACTGTCAGGCTTTGTGCTGTGACCACTTCCCTGGGGAGCATGTTCCAGTGCCCAACCACCCACTGGGTGAAGAACCTTTTTCTAATATCTAACCTAAACCTCTCCTGACACAAAGTCAGGCCATTCCCTCAGGTCTTGTCACTGGTCACCACAGAGAAGAGATCAGTGCCCGCCCACCCTCTTCCCCTCATGAGGAAGTTGTAACTGCAATGAGGTCTCCCCTCAGTCTCCTCTTCTCCAGCCTGAACAGACCAAGTGCCCTCAGCCGCTTCTCATACAGCTTCCCCTCAAGACCCTTCACCATCTTCATTGCCCTCCTTTGGACGTTTACTAAGAGCTTAGTGTCTGTCTTATATTATGGTGCCCAAAACTGCGCAGTGTTCAAGGTGAGGCTGCCCCAGTGCAGAGCAGAGCGGGACAATCCCCTTCCTTTGCCTGATGCCTCCCAGGACACGGTTGGCCCTCCTGGCTGCCAGGGCACTGCTGACTCATATTCAACTTGCCATTGACCATGACTCCCAAGTCCCTTTCCACTTTCCAGCATCTCATTCCTCAGTCTGTATGTTTGTCGAGATCTCTCTGCAGGGCCTCTCTGCCTTCCAGGGAGTCAACAGCTCCTCCCAGTTTTGTGTCATCTGCAAACTTGCTGAGTATCCCTTCCAGTCCTGCATCCAAGTCATTTGTGGAGATGTTGAAGAACACAGGGCCTAAGATGGAGCCCTGCAGAACCCCAGTAGTGACAGGTCACCAGTCTGATGTTACCCCATTCACTATTACCTTCTGTGCTTGACCTGTGAACCAATTGCTGATGTGTTTATCCAGCTGTGTGATCCTGTGAGAGACAGTATTGAAAGCTTTACTGAAATCCAAAAAGATTACATCAACTGGATTCCCTTGCTCAACTCTTGTCATAAAAGGAAATCAGATTGGATAAGCGAGACTCTCCTCTCATGAAACTGTTCTGGCCACAACCAATGGCTACGTTGTCTTTCAGGTGTCTTTCAATACCCCCCATAATAATCTTCTCCATAACTTTACCAGGCACTGAAGTAAGAATGACGGGCCTGTAGTTTCCGGGGTCCTCCTTCTTGCCCTTCTTGAAAACTGGGATGTTCTCCAGCTTCCTGTAAGCTGGGACTTCTCTGGATTCCCAAGATCACTCAAAAATCATCAAGGGAGGTTTTGAAATGATATCAGCTAACTCTTTGAGGATTATGGGATGAATCCCATCAGGTCCCACAGATTTGTAGGGATCCAGCTGGAACAGCAGATCCCACACCACTTCAGGTTTACTGGGAGTTGATCATTCTCGTAGTCAAGTCTTCATCTCTTCCACAGACTCTCCTCCCCTGAGTTAACTTTATTACCATCACCACTGAGCTTTCTGCCCTGACCAGTCCCTGATCCCTCCAACATGTTTTTCTAGAGGTGGGTTTTTAGTCACAGTGCAAAGCCTTGGGCCAGGTATCTGCTGGTATCAAGTGCTGTGACTTGCCACGTGCTATTGTAGTGCATCTATGCGGGGCTTTTGCACCACAGCTGTGCAGCAGAGCTTGATGTGAACATTAGGAGCTGTTTGCAAATGTGCTGCTGAATCTGCTGACTGCCCCAAAGAGGGAGTACGTTTACAGCACCTGAGAACTGGCTTTGAACATTCCTATTTAAAGCAAAGACGTCAAAACAAAATAAAATTTAAAAAAGGTAGCTGGACTAAGGAGAAGAGGGAAGGGTATCAATATGCTTATGCTTTGGCAAGCCGGAGAGAGAAAATGGCATGCAAAGGAAAGGAATTTTATCTCCTAATATATTTCATGGCAAATGGGAGAATGTGAGAGGAAACAAGAACTGGTGCCACTAAAATGAAGAAAAGCAATGGAAATCATTCCTGATATACCACCTGGACGCATCCCAATATAAGCAGCATATTTCAATAAAATGAAAATATACATGTAGGTGACTCCAGGCTTTAATTGTCTTTGCCAAATTCCACTGTCAAAGTCCCTCTGATCGACTGCAAATTTTGCATCCCGAGCATGCATGAGAATTAGGACGAAAACTATGGTAAATGAGGCTGTAGCAACAATGGACTTTCCCAGAGGCTGAGAAAGTCCACAGAGAGGAAAATCTGCCAAGCCAGAAGTGCGAAGGCACCCCTGACCCTACTGCTCTCGTCCCTACATGTTCCTTCCTCAGTGAGGAAAACTGTAAACTCAGCAACATCCATGACAATCAGGAGGGTCAAATCCAAACATGAATTTTATTTGCAAGTCAGAGCTTGGACTAAATCCTTCTATAGTCCACCCATGTTCCAGCCATTGTTCTAGTCCAAACATTTGCCAGCACTCTTCTCTGGAGTCCTGGTTATTCTCATGGTCCTTTTCTCTAACTTTTCTTTCCATTCTAATTTTTCCTTGAGATCTTGCCAACATTCCAACACATTATGTCAGGAGCATCCACTCCATGCTAATTTTACAGTCTTGATCTTTTCATTACTGTCTGGTCTCCTTCACTTTGACGTGCAGGTTGGAGCCTTGGCCTTTCTGCAAAACTCAGGCATTGCTATTCCAGCTCACCTCTACTAGGGAGTGTTCCTCCCATGGGATTTTATTGGAATACCATGCTTTGGGTCCAGAGCTCCTGAACCATGCTTTGGGTCCAGGTAAGCACCTTCTCTGTACTCCCTGTAGTCACAGGACAAACACACACCTCTATAAAAATCAAGATGGCTTTCAGGTGACCGGTAAATTTCTCTCGATGTTCATCTCTCTCTACTGACTACAAAGTAAAGTCAAGAACTTATGAGCCCCTTGTCTTGTGTAAAGTGAGATGAATTCAAGTCTTTTTTTGGACATTACATTATTGTCCCATAGTAGTTCTTCATCCCTACTAACAGGCCACAATCCCACGGGAAAACCCTCCCCAGAAAAAGGATACCTTTTCTTCCCATCATATGCCATTGTTCGGCTCTCTTGCCTAGCTATAGTTCAGATAGCTGCTGCAGTCCCAGGGCAGTGAGGCTGGCTGTGTTCAGCTATAGTTACTGGTTTTTAGGCAGGACACACAGGTCTTGTATTTAGTTCAGGGGGGTTCTGTTCCTGCACTCACTAGCTATAGATTCCTTGGTGTAATCCATATTGTCCCAGACTCCTAGGATACCTCTCGCATGCACAGTGGACAAGCCTACATCAGGCAGTCTCAGCCTGGATGTCATGGGCCTCTTCATCATCTAGGATGAACCAGCACAGTTCCAGCATCTCTAGAGAGGCCGTGATGATTTACACCAGCCAAGGAATAAGCTCCCCTGATACAATGCCAGCCCTTAATTACATAACACAGATCTCCTGGGCTGTTTGGAAGTCTCACAGTCCCTTTTGGGCTGCATCCTTCACTTCTGATTCTTTGTGAAACTGTTATGGCTGGAGGAAAGTTGCCATTATGAAAAGGCACATACTACCCACAATATTTGTTCTAGCTTTGACAAACTTGCCCTGTCCTATGTTGCCCAACCAAGCTCCCAGACATGACAAGACACTTTGGCACCTTCTCTCAGCCTTTTCACACCTACCCTGGGAATCTGCAGAGCCCCTGGATAAGCAGCGGCATAAAATATTCAGTCATCACTGAGCAAAAAACCATCCTTCACGCTCTGCAGAAGGGAAACCATTCAGCTTGTGCGTGGTGGCACCCCCAAAAGGATGAATAGGCTTCACATCCTGCACAGAAGGATGTGAACACAGAACAACCTGTTCAGAAGAGCAGTGTTTAAAGGGCACTGACTTCTGATTCTTTTCCCTATCACTTCCTCCTTTGTTATATCACTGACTTCTCAAGAGCTGCCTTTCATCTCTACCTTGTCTTCTCTTGTGCACAGACCAGAAAAAGGCATTGGATTGTCCCAGAGTTAATTCTGTAAATTGCTTCTCCAGGATAGGCCAGATCATACCTGTTTCCTGATAATAATTTTTATTGTCTTGTAAAATAATCATTTGCCTTGTTCTGATCTCAGTGGCAGGTGCATCTCTGAGCAGCATGAAAAGATTTCAAGGTCTGGCTGTGCTACTGCTTCTTCTGTGCTCCTCTTCACACTGAAAAATGCCAAAAGTCCCTTTGTGTTCCCAGGCATAATCTCTTCAAATACCTAATTAGAAATTATATAGAAAATTGAGACTTTTCTGGAGGTGCATAGCAGAAGAGCAAGGAGCAACAGAACAAGTTGTAGCAAGAGAAAATATAATTACATATTAGGAAACATTTTGCACAATGAGGGTGGTCAAACACTGGAACATTCTGTTCGGGGATTGTGTAATGTCCAGCCCTGGAGATCTGCAGAGGTCGACTGGACAAAGCCCTGAGCAACTTGATCTAGCTCTGAAGGTGGGTCTAACATAGAGATTGACCATGCTTTAAGCAAAGGCTTGGACCAGATGACCTCCAGAAGTCTCTTGTAACCTAAATTATTATATGAGTCATGAATCTGTAATTGCAGGAGCGAGTTGTTCTTCCCTTTGTCACAGTCCCCTATGTAGCACCCTCTAGCAACTTCAAAATCTTCTCTGCCAGTTCACGCTGTTTCAATCTTGAATCACTTGGAGACCCTGATTAGAGAACTTCGGGTGTCTTCCAGCAAAGCAGAAGTTTAAGAAACTGCTCTGACAGTCTCCGTTGCACACCACTTGACCAGGCCAGAGCAGGGACTGATGGAGTCTGGATTGACAGCACATCCTCCTCAGGGAAGCACCATGTGGGTCATGCTGCCCATGCACACATTTCTCCTCAAATGCGTAGTGCTACCATGATCCAGCCAGCACCCATGGTACTCATTCTGGATGACCCCAATACAAGCCTGTCTGCTAGAAAGCAGAACAAAACTGCTGAATTATCACAAATAGGTACATGACTCTACCCCTCCTATGCCAGGCCACTTGCAAAGCATTTAGTTATCATCCTCTCCTGGTGAACTCCTGTGACAGTGTAGCATTTTAGATATATCTAGAGGCTTCTCTTCACCAGAAAGAAATGGTTAACACCTAGGACACCAAGTCCCAGACCAGCCTCACTCTCAGGATTATTTTGGAGGGACACTCCCTGGTAGTCAGAAAGGAGAAGAAAAAGGCAAAAGCTAAGAGCCCCATAAGTGCCTGCTTGCCACATAGAAAATCCCTTCAAGGTTTCTCTTTACTGTTGCCTAAATCTACTCCTCTTTCTTACTCCTACTCTTCCAAAAGGAGCCAGATCACCCTAGAGAGTGGTGATGGCCTACATCCCAATGTGCCTAGGTCTTGGAATCCTTAGTATCACTTTTTTCTTAGGTTGCCATGCTGCAGAAAAAAAAATATTGCTGCTCTCTCCTCAGTGTCTCTAGAGCACTCGTCTCTAGAAGCAGCTGTAGAAGAGCAAGGAGAAGCGGGGAGTGGTGGACGCATGAAAGGTTCCTTTGGTGTGGGAAGCAGCTACTATTTGGGGTTTGGACATGAACCATTCCATGCAGATGAACACACATATGTGTATTTATGTGTACACCCCATTTCCCAGACATCAGCGTGTAGTATGTTTCCCCACTGCAAACAGCATCCTCCTGGAAACTGTGGGTGTTGCTGAGCAAGCAATATAGCTCCAAATGAATTCACAGCAACAACTAGCAGAGAGATAGAACCACCTAGGTGGCTTTCTTGCCATTCAGCCACTGACTTCTTCACCTTATCCTCAGGGAGATTTATAAAATACTTCCAAAGAACAAGCTGGGAGCTAGAATTCACAGTACCTCTGGATGGTAAAGCTCATGGACTCCATAAATACACTATTTTATGACACAATATTTCTTAATCCTCACTACTTCTCATCCCTCACCCTTTCACAGGTGCTAACCACCTTTTTCTCAAACTGCCCAGCTGATTATCAAACCCAAACTAAACTCAAAACATTTGTTCTCAGCCAGTGCTTAGCAGGAGTTTGCTGTTTGTGGTTCAAAATTGAAAAGGAGGCTTTTGTGCCTGAAATTTTGCCCAGTTTTTTTCAAAACATGTCATTGGATCGAAAGAAATTGGCTTTCCCTACAAGCCTATCTGCTTCATACCTGATAGGGCTTGGTGGTTGCACTGTTGCTAGTGCCATGGAGAAGCTGTGCTTGGCAGAGAAGACAACATGATTCAGCTGCCAAAGAAGGCAGATGAGTGAAGAAAACCTTAAATTCATGATGAGGGCTAAAAATGTAACACAGGTAGAAAAGAAGACACGGAGTGAGGAGGCAGCAGGAGACTAGGGCATAAGAACTACATGCACATCATACAGCTTTGGGAGACATACCTTGTGGTGGGGATTGCTTCAGAAACAAGGGCCCTTAGCCACTTTCATCCATCCCTCCCCCAGCTAAACTGATTATGATGGGAAAAGAAGATGACATAAATGGCCAGAAAGAATTAAAGGATCCCTGGGTGGAATAAACGAGCTGACTAAATTGTTGGTGCTGTGGGATGCAATCTGTTTAGATCTAACAGAGATCAGAGCAGGAGTACTACTTCCTATTCAGGACCTCTCCACATGCTGTAGAATATCAGCAGACAGTAATGGGAAGTTTAATGGCTAACATGAGATGAGCACACACACACACATAATAAAGCTGGACAAAAATCAGTGCTGGTGTCTGCTTGCAAGTATTTAGTGCTCAGGCAAGAAATCAATAAATTCCTGCCTAGTCACACAATGCTAGTGGCAAGGTCCCAGTGCATGGTAGTCATGGAGGATTTTAATTACCATTCCCACATGTTTGCTGGGAAATGCACAATGGTAAACACCATCCAGCAGGAACTTTCTCAAAGAGCTTCAATACCATTTTCTGATTCAAAGCGCTGGAGTGACGTGTTAGGCTGAAAGCTCAGTAAACCAGTAATGGGATATGGAGCCTTTCACCTCGAGGTCACCTTCTAGTGACCCATGGTTATTACCATCTGATTGCTGTTGCCTGTGTGAAATGAGGTGAAGAGCTTGAACCAGTTCCTCATGGCCAAGCGCCTCTATCGCCTCTATCGCACAAAACCAGCCGCTGCAGTTGGTGCTAATTGGCCCCCCTGGTCGCCAGCCTCTGCAGGCCCTGGCTCCCTGCTTCCTGCTCCCTCCTGGGGGCATCCCTGTCAAGCTGTCAGCTCAGGGCTGGAGCTCAGAGGGTTGGGTGGGCTGGAGGTTTTTGAGGGTCCTTTCCTGGTGGGGTAGGTTCTCTGGAAGCAGGGCGATTCCTCCTCGGTGCAGGGAAGGATTAGGAAGGGCTGTCTCCTTTAAGACAGGGAGAAGCCCCCCTTTCAGCAGCTCTCCCAGCTGACACACAATGGCATGCCACCTCCTGGCTGCACAGAAATGATAATCAGAGGTTCAGCTAATAGGAGAGAAAGAGAGCTGCTCCCTGCCCTCCCAACCCCCCCACCGCATGAATCGTGTTCACACGAGATGAGGTGGCAGATGGGTCGTTAGGGCCGCATTGGCTTTTTTAACCCCTTCCTCTCCCTTCCAGCCCGCTCCCAAAGGGGTGTGTACGGGCAACCGCTCATGGCGGAAGCCCTGGTCCAGAGGCTGGTTTTGCCGTGATGAGGAGCCCAAGCAGTTTGCGTGGAGGGCCACACTGTATCATGTCAGTATCACAGTGTTACATCAGTTGCTTGTTTAAGAGATCATGTGTGATGAGGTATTTGATTCCATCCCATCTCAGTCACCAGTTCTTCCAGGCTTCCAACATCCAGACAGGGGAGATGTATCTGAAAGGGATGTGGGGAGTCGGCACATCACAGAGGGATGGAAAAAAACCAGGATGAAAGCACCTTCCTGTCCAGGGGCTCCATCTGCTTTACTTTAAGGGCATTATATTCATGCAGGTTGGCAGGGACAAGCTCTCCCCCTCCAGCTCAAGCACGGACTGCCAGCATTTGCTTAGCCAAGTAAACTTCACTGGCCCAACTTATAGAGGCAGTACTACCCCTATTGCAGGGGCAAAGCCTCTGAAACTCCACAGGGTCTTTTGCCACCTCTTTTCTTCCAGGATGCTCTGAACTCCAGCAACACGAGGCATAGCTGCAGGAGAAAGCACCTACCTGGTATCTACCTGTCTTTGGAGGCTTCTTTTTTTCTGGTGGTGGTATGTGCTGTCAAAAAAAAATGGCTGGAAATCCAAGCTGAGCTCTGCTATGGATTACATTTCTTCAGTCCGATCCTATTATCCTTGGTCTACAGGGACCTGGAGTTATGCCACTGTTTATTACCAGGCATTATTAACATTAGAAACAATAGTTCCTGGCATAGAGGTTAAGGGGGAGTTGGGGCATCTTTAATGAATTCTGTGGTGTTTCCAGTATTTTTGGGGAGTGCCGTATTGTTGCTCTGTTGTGTCACATTTATTATGTGTGTGCTGCTTGTACACAATCTGTTTGGCACATTTTAAAAGGCCACACCATGCAATGGACCTCCTCCTGCTCAGGAGGAGGCCATGTGTGCTCTGTTAATACAACCAGTGCATTGCTTCTGGAGATGTGTTTGATATATCACCCTGAGCCATGGTTTTGCAATACCAGTGCCATCCAGGACTTTACAGCTTTACTGTTGCCTTTGCACCTGCCTTGCAGCCTACCCACTAGCCTAGTCATGGCCCTCCAGCTCTAACCTACACCTTGCTCCTGCCCTACAGTCCCTGCTATGCCGTTCCTCTAGCTTTGCCAAATCCCTTTTCTCTCCATTGCTATAATTTTATTCAATTGCAAATCCTTAATCTTTACCAAATTAAAGCATTGCATTCACCCTGTCTTTTATACCATCTTCCACAAGAAATACCTGTCTGATACTGAACAAAAAATACCCATGTGAAGTGTCTCCTTAGAAGTAGAAAGTCAGTAGTAATAAGGTGGCAGTCAGTGAAGGGCCATATTCTACGTTGTATGTTCCCATCCTGGGTTACCATGAGCATTCATTTAGTCAGTGGCATCTCATCCTCTGTGGGAAGCAGTGGGTGCCCAGCTCCAGTCAAATGTTGAAATGAGGAGAAGCTGGGAGCCCTGATCTCTCACAGAGAAAAGTTCAGAGTGCAGCGGGCAAAGTTTGCTGCTCATTGCGTTTGACAGCCTGCCAGCAGGCTGCCCCTGCTGCCTCCCACCAGGAAAGGGCTTTCTTGCGCACCCATCTCCCACTTTTCCTTCCCACACCTGATGCTATCACGGACTAAAAAGCTGGTCCAGTATGGGCAGGAGGGACCAGCAAGATTTTATGTGATCCAGGACTCAAAGGCAGTGTCTGCTCAAACAAGGTGTGCAACTTGCTTTCTTCCTTCATGCCCAGCTTCCCAGAGGTCAAAATGCAGAATTCGGGAAAGCAGAGGCTCTTCTGCATCCTTACAAAGTTCCTATATCTAAACCAGTACAATCTTGATGCACCGAGCAATGCTACTGAACTAACAGCCATCGGTTTTCCAGAACTCCACCCAGAAATCCATTTAACATATCAGTGGTATGCCTTTTCTCATAAAACCAGACATTTCCAGGGTTCCCAATCCAGAAAAGACCTGTGGGCTCAAAGATCCCACGAGAATCACCTGGCCTCTTCAGGAACTTCCATGGATCCCTCTGAGCCCAAGTCCTGTGCTTAAGGAAAATACGGTTCTCAAGGAAAATATGGTGCCCTGTCTGCTCTTTCCCTCTTGCATTTGAGATAGAATTTGTCTGGGTTGACTAAGTCTTAAGACAGTAGTTCAAACTGCAATGTAGGGTTTTCAGTCCATTTCCTGCTCATGCAGCTTCTTCATGATGACTGCAAGTCCCATTCAGACCATGCCATGCCTCAAATCAGAGCTGGAATCAGGTTTAGGTGCTTCAAGCCACCAGCACTGCACTGGGGGACCAGAAGCAGATCTGGGGTCTCACCAAGGGAGCAGCATAGCCCGTGGCATAGCCCATGGCATAGCCCATGGCAGTGCCAGGCTTGCAGGAGAGGGGAGGATACAGAGGCTTTGCCCTACATAGAGGTCTGGTTGGTGGTGACTTTGGAGCACCCTGAGCCATGCAGCAGTGCAGGGAGGCCTTGCTATTATTCTCATGTGACAAAAAGAGCCCAGATGTGCCGAGACTCAGGCTCTTCAGGATGCAGAGCCCGCCTTTCTCCCCATCCTGCTGTACATGTGTTTCAAACGACAATTACACTTGTATTTTACAAAATACACTGCTCAAAAGAGGAAAGGAAGCCGCGGCGCTCCCTGCCCCCACTCCTCCAGGCCCCCATTAAGTCTGTTTGCCTATGATTTCTTCCAACTGACAGAGCCAGTCTGTTAGCAGTTAAGTTAAACAGAGCTTGTCCTGTAATAACCCCGTTCAGGCTGCTAATTGGTACCAGTACCTACTCCCTGCCTCCTCCTCGCTGCTGGCAGAGCTTAGTTTGCTGTGCTACTGCCAGGTTAGTGGGAGAAGGGGTGTCACCTGCTGGCCTTTGCTCTGGCAGAGGGCTTCTCCTGTCACAGCACAAGTAGCAGCGGCAGGGGGAGGCGAGCAAGAATGGGAAGGGCTTTGCCGGAGAAAGAAATGACCACGTCCCTAAATGTGCTCTGTTCCTCACTGCTGAAATTGAAGACAGCAGTCGCTCTGGCTAATCTGGCCACAAAGTCATCCTAATCGTCTCCTTATGACATCTCAGTGCATCGCAGTTGAAAAAATGATGACATCTCAGCATTGCCACAGGAACACATGGCTTCACAGCAGGGAAGACAGACAAGGTACTGCTCAAGCTGGACACCACTACGGAGTGCTGGTCCCATGAGGTGCCCAGCTTCTCTGGAGATGTAGCTATCGCTACTACCAAAATGCCTCAGTTTTATCTAGTAACAGTCAGCCCTCACAGAGCACCATGCACTAGGAACAATTCAAGTCAAGGAACAGGTGAAAATACAGATCCTTGGAAGGGATGCACTTGCAGTGCTGCCCAGTCCCTTGGAGAACCCAGATGGCTGGGCAGAAGTAGGCTTTGTTGTTTGGTCCTCATAGTAGTTGGGTTCAAATCCTTTGGATGACCTGTGAGAGTATGATATTATTTCATTTCCAGGAAAAACTGTTTTACTGCTCAAGATACTTCTAGGTATCACATTTTGGGGTCCCCTGCACAAAATAGTCAGAATTATGTCTGCAGTAATTGCCTGCCAGAGAATATACTTGCTTGTCTGCTCAGGGATAAGCAAAACCTTCTTATGCGAGGAGCCCCCACTAACACACACCGAATTTCGAATGTTTGCTGCCAAGTCACAGGAAAAGAGATGATTTCAATTAATCAATTCATCAATTAAATCAACAAATAACTTCATAGTCAGTGCAGTTGGAGGAAAAGAATGAGAAGGCTGAATCTAACAGGCTGCTCATTGTGAAATATATGTGCCACTCCTATTATTATTACTAGTTTTTTGTTGAAGGTTTCCAAAGCAGTTAACTCATTAATCCTCAGAGGGTGCGTGGGAGGTAAGACAGTCATTACACATTAAGTAAAAGCCCTGGTTGTCAATGGTGCCAAATGTTTTGGCTGCAGGGAGGCTGTTGAGAGGACAGCACAAGATCTTAGTTCTTCTCATTTTGCCAGTATCCAGGGTCAAACTAGTCTACCTGCTGCCCAGAGAGGTCTTCTTGCGGCATGTGCAGTGTTTCCAGGCACAGAAGGAGTGATCTGAGCCTGCATCCTTCTCTGAAGGCCCTTGATGTGATCCTGAGGAATGGTCTAAGGCCCCAGACACACACAGGAGTATCTGTCAGCCTGATGCTCTTTCCAGTAACTCCTCGGAATGACAGGAGCACAGGGTCTTTATCCTGAACATTGTCACGTCTTTGTGTTAGCTCTCCATGGAAGCAATTGGAAGAGCATCCTCATGCACAGCAGTCCTGCACTGAGGGGAACCTACACACCCCTTGGCCCTGCAGAGCAGAGAAGGAATGCAGCATGCCTTTCTCCACCAGCATTATTCGAAGATCAGGCTCCAAGATCCCACCCTGAACACATTCTTGGGAGGAAAAAGAAATTTCTCTGTTCACTGACCAAGCGCCAAGAAGTGTATTTATGCATCCTCTTCTTCGAGAACAGTGTTTGATTCTGCTCACCAAGTCTCCCTCATCCCCATTAGGCAGGGCTCCAAGCATCCCTGGCTCCCGGCTCCTCCAACCTGGAGCTATCCGTGGTTTGTGCAACACACCTAGCTCTCATGGTTTTGCTCATTGCAAACATCTGACTTCATGCACAGTTCCTGCTTTGGCACTATAGTGTCCAAATCATCCTATAAGCATCACAGAATTGTTCAGCTCAGAACAAGTAGCCCCAGCTTTTTCACACCTTAGGAATTACTGACACCACAAATGTGGAGAAGGTAAATTGTTTGTTGCAATTACTTAACTGAGATCTTAATTCACAGAATTTTAGGAATCTCTGCCCAGGAGAGAAAGCTCAGAAATGGGAGGTGCACCCTGGAGCTCCAGGTAGTGGAAGAGAAAAGAATTTAGGAGCTGGCAAAGCCCTGCTGGTGTGAGAAACTGCTCAGGAGAGTCCCAGCAGCATCTCCACACAGAATTGGTCTCACACAGCCTCTGTGGCTGGACCAGTGGGAAAGCAGAAGTCTGTACTGGCTGTGAAGCCCAAAGCTTTGGGATCTGAGGAGCAGAAGCTATACAACCAGCACTTTCCTCGTGTCTGAGCTAGTGGAGTAGTTTTAGGCAACCTTGATATGAAAGAGCAGTGAGAACTAGCAAGCCAAATGGTTCTCATTAGTGGCTCATTTTCTTGGTGTGAGGGATAAAAGCCCAGAAAGAGCTAAAGCATCTCCCAGAATCTGGGTGGAGGGGAAGGGAATAACTACAGGATCACCCTTTCCCCAGGCAGTGACTCTAGAGCTTGGCATGACCCTGCAGCTGGGAAAGGAGGAACTGCAAGCCCATTGCTGAGCTTGGCAGTCAGTCTAAGAGCCTACTCCCAACCTAAAAAAGGATCTTAGAGTTTGGGGTAGAGACAGACCTGGCAGACTGAGAAGGGCTGGGCAAGTAGACTGCTCCAGTGACCTGTAGATACAATAGGTTGGGTGCACAGCAGAGTGAGAGAGTAAACATGGACTGGAGGCAGGGGTATTTGAAACCAGAGCAAATAAATATGCCAGAGTATCTCTGTTGAGCAAACTGCTGACAGCTGGGGAGAAGAGGCTCCAAGGCCAGAAGACCACATGTCTCTATGAAGTGATCCCTGTGCTGCTGTCTCAGACTGAGTGTCTGGCAGCACATCTCCCAACCTTCAGGAGCTAAATAGGGAGAAATCTGGACAACCAGGGCAAGAATGCACTGGCTGTGTTTTGAAAAGCCACATGAGCATGGTGTTTCTGGAGTCTTCTGGTTTTCTGAAAATTCCTCACAGAAGCTCATATGCTTAGACATTTAGGTGAAATAGCAGCAGTTGATGTCCCAGTGCTGTTTCCAGATCTCTTCCTTTAGTTATCTGGCCCATACATGAATATAACCATTGGGAAGCATAGATAGATAGATAGATAGATAGATAGATAGATAGATAGATAGATAGATAGATAGATAGATAGATAGATAGATAGATAGATAGATAGATAGATAGATAGATAGATAGATAGATAGATAGATAGATAGATAGATAGATAGAACAATGCTTTTACCCATTTTCTGGTATTTTAAGAGCCATCCGCCTGCCATCAAGTCAATGGAGCACTATTGCAGGTCTTAGATCAGTACTGTAGACTGGCAGTAGTCTGATCTTCTGGTGTTGAAGAGCCAGCACTAAAAAAGGGCTCTGGAGAATGGTCCTAGGGCTGAGGAACAAGCTGATGAAGGATTGTTCCTCCAAGAACCAAATGGTGATGTAACAAATCTTCACTGCATCCCTTTTCCCATACGTTTGGAGCAGCTGCGAAACAACTGGCCATGCTGACCTTTCAAATGATAGTGACAGTCCTCTGAAATATCTAAGAAGTGAGCTGGTGCCCTTGCATCCAGCTATTTGCATGCTTAGGGTAGATCCACTGCTTTGGAACCTATTCACTTGAAGACTTTACTGGGAGGGTTTGTTTGCTCTTTTGCATGCTTGGAGTTTTTGGAAAGCAAGGTGCAGCCTACAGAAAAGAGATCTAGTCCTTCCAACCACATCAGGCCAGCCCTGTTTGAGTCTTGCTCACAGCTGTGAGTCATGACAGACCGTAAATCTGAGGCCTGCAATGAAAGAACAGCTGAGTGGCCACCAGAGATGGCTGGGGGGAGCTGTTAAGGGCACTACCTGGCTTTTGATCAGCCCTAGGAACTGGTAATGTTCAGCAGGTGCTAATCCACTCTTCTACCAATTCCCGGCAATCAGCTTCCTTCAACAGCTGAAGGAGGAAAAAAGTTACTTGATCACAAACCCGAAGGAGCTGGCGTTGAAACATACCTTTAGTTTTTTTTCTGAATTGCTTTGAAAAGAGGAAGGTGGAAGAGGGAAATATAAATACACACCAAATATTCACTCAGCACAATAAAAACTCTCCATTAACTCATGGCCCATTTTCAAACAGATTATTTGAGTTCGGGGTTTTTGCTTTCTTAAGTTTGAGATTTCACACCGTTTGGAGAAGAGATTTTAGTCTCTTGAGGTCACACAGGCAACCATCACCACAGTCATGTGGTCTCACCACGTGCCCGTGGCTCCTTCTGCTGGAAGCTCCATCGGCGTGTTAGATAGGTTCACATTCGTGTGCGACCTTCCTATAAAGAGGGGATGGACTACTGTTCCTTTTATACAGATGAGGAACCTGAGAGCCTCAGGTCACGCTGCAAAGCTGTGGCTGGGAACTGGATTCAGATCCAAGCATCCCAAATGCCTTAGCTGTAAAAGTCTCATTGTGAAATCCTTTGTTTGAGCTGTCTTTTCAGTCGTGCGGTGCTCTTTTTGTATTTGATGGACCACCCTAGAGTACGTGTTCTCTCCTCAACCCAAAAGTGGATCTATAATTTAATTAATGCCAGGGCATGAACTCTGTTCACTTGCTGAGGTCACAAAACTTCCTACAGAAATGCTCATTGGCTGCTGAGAAAATTATGCCCAGTTAAAATTTAATTTGCAGTTGGAAAAAAAAATCCTCTGAAGATTGATCATTGGTATCACAGGTGTCTTAAGTGTGAGAGAGACTAGAGACTTGCCGTGCTCTGTACTTGGAACAGGAGTCAGTCCCTGACTCAATGATTTATTGCTCAGGCAGGGTCCCACTGGGGGCTCAGCACTCTCTGGCCTGTGTGATGTGAACGGAGCCACAAGTAAGGTGGCTTTCCCAACATCATGCTTCAAATCCAGCTGATTCAAGTGCGAAACTGAAAACTCCTGAGCTCCATTCCAGCTCCTGACCACTCTGATTTTTCTATCCTTTTAAATTGGAGCAGGTGTGCAGCATAAGCTTAAAGAGTCCAAGGGAAACCTCTCACTCACAGGTAGCCCCAGTCATGTTCTGTAGGTCCAGACACCAGTGTCACAAGAACATGCAGAAATGTTCTCTACCACCAGAGTACGTGTCGCTGTCCTTGATCTGAAACATACAGGCTGACTTTTAATTAGCAACATACATCCCAGAAGACTGGCAAGATGTGTCTGAATTTATCTTAACTGCATCAGGAAGTTGTCTTCTGGGGCTGATCAGCTCTGAGACTCTGGGCACATCTCATGTTAATAATAGAATCATAGAATCATAGAATCATAAAATCATACAATCATAGAATCAGATGGGTTGGAAAGGACCCCTGAGATCATCATATCCAACCCTTGATCCAACACCACTGCAGTTACTAGACTATGGAACTAAGTGCCACGTCCAGCCTCATCTTAAAAACCTCCAGGGACGGAGAATCCACCACTTCCCTGGGCAGCCCATTCCAATGGCTGATTACTCTCTCTGTAAAGAATTTCTTTCTGATATCTAACCTAAACCTCCCCTGGCACAGCTTAAGGCCATGCCCCCTTGTCTTACTCTGGTTGCCTGGGAGAAGAGACCAATCCCCACCTGGCTACAACCTCCTCTCAGGTAGTTGTAGAGAGCGATGGAGCAGAGCTGCAGCTGGCTGCTCCTTCCAGTCACTCACTGGGCTCTTACTCACCAGGCTGAGCAGCTTGTGCTGCAGGTGATGCCTCACTGGTCAGGCATTTCCATATGGGAGAATGGGATGCTACACTGAGCCACCTCAATGCTGGCAAGAAGAGGTGTTGGGGGATGGGGTACAGTGGGGAAGAGTAATGGAAACAATGGGAGTTTTATACGAACATCATCCACAGTGTGAAGGTCACGATTGGATTTGTCATCAGGAAATCCCACTTTGTTATTTCAAATTTTTTTGATTCCAATTCTGCATGGGTGGAGCTGTATGTGAATGTGTGTATGTGTACACACAAAGCACAGCCAGCCAGCCACCTCTACAACCATCTGTCTTCCCCCAGACTTGCTCCTGGCTCCGCTATGCCAGGGACTGATGTGATCCCGCTGATAATCGGGCACAATTTGTCAGAGCACAGCCGATTTTGCCATCCTTCATGCTGGCTGGGAATGCAAAATGTGAAGCTGCAGGGCCAGGGGATAGAGCACATCCCTTCTGCACCTGATCTCTTACTCCAGGAGGAAAATGGGCTCTGCTGAAGCCCTGCCTCACACCAGCCCCACTCTCCTCTCTATCTTCAGGCTTTCTGTGTTTCTTCTCCCTGTCTAATTTCCTTGTGAGGGAGTGTGACAGGCTCACTTCCTCTCACAAAGCAGATGTGAGATTTGGGACTGCAGTTCCTGAAGAGCTGGGCTTTGTTGTCCTGTACGAAAGCCAAGCTCTGTGGTACCCTTGATGCTGCAGCACACAGTGAGTTCAAAATGGCAGGGAGGTACTGACAAAGAGCACATCTTCCTTGTTACACTGGGTGGCCTGAACCTGCTGACAGCTTTAATTTTGGAAGCTGACAGTGGCTCCCTACACGCTGTGTCTGTCTGTCTGTTGATTTGACTGAGCTATGAGCATATCCCCTTCACTTTGCATTCCCATGGCATAGCCTATTTGGGGTCAGAGTACCTCTGCCACCATAGGAATCCCCAAGTTGCCCCCCTCCACTTGCCCTTTCCCTCTCCTGTTACCACCTAGAAAGCATCACAGAAAAGCTCCTGATGTCTAGGAGCCTGGCAGCAGCAAGATGACAGCATCCCTGCCTGCGGGAGCCTCAGAGGCAGAGGGTGATGTTCAGATGCCTCCACGGACTCCATGCCTCAGGCAGGAGGGAGCAAGCAGGTCTGCAACTCTCCAGACAGTCCTTAGTACACACATGCAGCTCTACACTACTTTGTCTAGGCTGGTTCCTTGGAAACAAGTGTGCACAGGGGCAGAATAAGGTCCATGTACGG
Source organism: Oxyruncus cristatus (assembly GCA_013399855.1). Classification (NCBI taxonomy): domain Eukaryota; kingdom Metazoa; phylum Chordata; class Aves; order Passeriformes; family Cotingidae; genus Oxyruncus; species Oxyruncus cristatus. The sequence goes on from VXAY01005673.1 coordinate 231,732, forward strand.
GAGAGGCTGAGCTGGAACAGGCACTGGGGTTGAGAGAGCCTTCTAGTGATTGCTTTTCTTTATCTAGTATCTACTCCTGGAAGGCAGCTTAATCCCAGGACTAGCCTTTCTTCCCACGTTAAATGCCATTACTCAGATTCTACACATCTAGGCGGTAACAGACTAAACAAGATGAAGGACCAGGGGGTGTATAATTATGATACCAATATATGTCACAGCTTACACAGCAGATAACCAGTATTTTTCACGAAATCACTGGTAAATGGCTCCCAGGGGAGATCTCTCCCTACAGGGGCAGCATTTCACACCAGCAGCCACTATAATGAGGGCAAAAGTACTCATCCTTGCTCCCAGGGGTCTTACCACGAGGTGTAGGCAACAGACTTTGCTTTCCTGCGGCAGCCCTCAAGCACAGCAATTTGCCTTGCTCGGGGCAGTTGGATACGCCTCATTCTTCCTCAGCTTGTTTTGACCGTCTTCTATGGCCGGACCATACTAAAAGAAAAGAAACAAGTTAATTCTGCCAAACCAAAGGGTTTGACATTTGACTGCAAGTTGTGTGAAGAGAGACAAAACACTTTTTTTCTCAGCCATGGCCAGCTAGAGTTTGGTTGAGACACTTCCCATCATGGCAGTGCAGTCTTCCAGGGCACACTGCTTTCTTAAGGCATCTTTTTGTTTTGGTCACTGTGGTTTTTGGAGTGGGTTTCAGATTTCCTTGTCAGATTCAGGAGCTGTGTGTCTGTCCTCAAAACTGCCAAGCATGTCTCACAGGACCCCTTCCCTGCACACCTAAGTTAGGAGTGGTTTTTTTTGTTTTCTGTTTCTCGGGGGCTGAGAGAATGCCAGAGAAATAGGGCAGAGCTTGATGGAGAATGAATTTCTCTGGAGGAAAGAAAGAACCGCAGACGCCTGCCCTTCTATTCCTGTTTACCTTTGCTTTCAGGAGGTCAATTGAATTGTGGGCATAAACTTACACTGCGGTTTGCAAACTGATACTCACCAGAAGGTGTTCTGGCGTCACAGAGAATTCTGTGTTTCGATTTCTTCCTTCCCAGCTCTTTTATGGCTTGGTAATAACTTGCAACACATGTATTACAGAAACATTATTTACAGAACATTTTTGCAGCATCACAATTAAATTTAGTTGGCAAAATTCCCGTGAAGATGTTCCTCACATGGCAATAACCAAAAATCCATTTCAAACTTGGACTTCGCCAGTTCTTTCTGTGTGGTACAGCTGAAGGATTTCTTCAGAAGCGCTGATTGAAAGTTTTGTAGTTTTCAATTCTGTATATACTGAGAAAGGGGTGGGTGGGGGATGTTTTGTGCAGCAAACACTCACTTGGCCTCTCTACCCACTCAGTTATGGTCCCCCCTTCCATATGGGACATGGCCCCCCTGTGGAACTCATTGCTGCAGGACATTGTGGAGGACAACTATCTCGATGGCTCCAATAGCACAACAGACAATGAGAAGGCTCTCATGGTCAAATACAACGATCTAACCAAAGCTCCATCCCTGGACATGTCTGCAGTGCAAGCCATCAGGTACTAAGAGGCAGCAGAAGGGAAAATATCCCTCTGTCAAGGCCCAGTTTTTATGACTTAGTTGCTGTTAAAACCAGGAGAATGAACTAGGTCGATTTCGATCTGACCCAGTATAGCACTTAGTTCAAATTTACACTGGCTGGGAGTCAAGCCTGATTTCTATCACAGAGTGTTGTGCAATTCTTGCTCTCATTCCCAGTGCTGTCTCTTCCCATCCCACAGAGGTTACTGAGTTTGTATCTCAAGCTAAAGAGAGAGTACTTTCTGACTGCAGCCACATTTGTACCATCAGGCCTTGCCCAATTCTGCTTCTGAGATCTTATTCAGAGAACCACTTACGCTGACTTCCAAGAAAGAACGTGCTTAAATCCAGATGTCTTGGAGTGAGGCTCTACCAGCTCTTTATCTATGGAGTGTGATGATTCTCCCCTCATTTTATCATCCATTTGCTGGATACTGGGCTCTAAGGGAGCCCCTTTTAGGTTCTCCCATCCCACAGGTACAGTCCAGACACAGAACCCAAGAGCTGGTATCTTAGGCCCACAAGTCAGGAGGAGCTTTTCTCTGGTAGACTGGCTTAGAAAGAAGAGTCTCTGAACTCAAGAAGAGCTTTCCAGCAAGACTTAATGGGATATAGGGTGTTTTTCAAATCCCCTTAGTAAAGCCCTGAGGTTCAAAGGTGGACCTACCGGGAGGGACTGTCTGGAGTTGTTGGGGTTTCTGTCCACTCATCATCCAGGCTCTGCTGAAAACCTGTAGTCACATTTGTTGGCAAATTTGTATTTTTAGCATCTTCAGATCCCTTGCATTATACAACGCTCCTGAATTTCCCTCATCCCAGAGCCTGACATGCTTGCACCCAAACACAATAATACTTATCCTTCATTCCACTTTCCTCCCTAGCTAGTCCTCCTCACTGGTCAACAGCCCTTCTTCAGTGCCATGTGCTGGTTTCTTCAATGATTTAGAAAGGAAGATGTACAATAATACTAGAAGGGTGTGTAATGAGGTAAGGAAGAGATATAATGAGACAAGAGTGATGCAAATGCCTGCTGGATAAGAAAGGGAGACATCCTTCAGTGGATCGGTGAAGAGGGATCCTCATTGCAAGAAAAAGTCACAGTGATGAAAACAAATAAAGGCGTCCTGGAGCTCTTCTCTGACTCTTGAGGCTCCAAGTGATGTGTGCAATGCTTGGGAAGAGGAGACTGGCACTGCAGGCGCGGTGTAAAAGGGCCTGGGAAAGCATACTGCTGAGCCCCAACACCTTTGCGTCAGCTGGTATGCAGCCCCTGCCACAGGTCTGCTCACCCATCCCTGTGGGATATAGTGCAAGGATAATGGCTATGGACTGACTCTTGTCTGGCAAGACCCAGAAAGTTCCAGGACGAACGTTGTCTCAGGAAAGAGAAGAGAAAGGGACTCATCAATACGAGCACGCCAATGGTCTTACAGGGGAGTGTTGGGAACACCTGCCCTTTTCTTCATAAGCACAAAAGCAATGGAGAAGAAAAAGTTAAAGTGTGGGGAATTCCAGTGGAATAACACATATTTTAACACCAGCTGATGAACTCAGTAGTACTCAGAAAGGGCCTGGGTAGCTAGAAGGCACAGGACCATTGCAAACATAAGTAAGTTATGCAATTTTTCTTCTCATTTTTGTTGGTGGCTTCTGAAAGTCAGCCTGGGGAGTTATGTGAGTATGGAATAGAGAGAGTACTGTCTGACTGAAGTTATCTCTGTGCCATCAGACCAACTTCTACAATTTTGAAGGCAGTCAGCAAGGCTTGGGAACATTGCAAATAATGACCACTTGTGTCAGAAGGAGTATGAGTTATCCTGCCTCAAGACCTGTTTTGGCTGCTTAGTTGGAATGTATACCCATGACAGGGGATGAAGGGCAGAGATGTACTTGCTCCACACTTGACCCCTCCACGCCCTGACATCTTTCCTAGGAACACTCGTGCTGGCCACTGTCGGACATGGGATGGAAAGAAGGATTCATCCCACATGCACATCCCATGTGCACATTCCATGTGCACATTTACAGTGCTTTGGCTAGTACAACCCCCATGACCTTCCAAGCTTTAATGTCTGCAGCACCTGAAGAGAAACCTGGAGCATCCTGCATTTGATTGCCTGATTCCACCAGCTACAAGCCTGGGGATTACCTAGCTGTCATGGTGACAGTCTGAAATATCACCTGGACTTTCAGGATGTAGGAAAAGGATTAGGTAAGCGGCAGAGTGATTTAAAATAGAGACAGATGCCTGCTCCAGAGGCCTGCTCCAGAACTGCTACGGGCTTTGTCTTGAGCCAGCTTAGTGGAGTGAGCAGCTCTCAGAACTGCTCAGGATCATCATATCTCACCTGTCTGGGGACTCCAGCAATGCTGAAAGCAGGCACTTTGCTTTTTTAATCAGGTGCTGTTTTCTTGAGGCTCCCTCTTAGCTGCAGCTACAGCTTGTCTACTCATTAGCAGCTCCAGGCTGACACACAAGCAGAGGGAAGACTGCTCACCACTCGTCAAATACTGACCTTATTTGCATGTTTTCTGTTTTTATGCAATTTTTAAAGTGCAAACAGATGTCATGAGATTTTTATCTCGTTACCTTCATATGGTTTTCATCCCCATTAAACTTTCAAAGAAAAACTACGTGCAACCAAGTTCTCAGTCCCACAACCCTAAGAAGTCCCATGCAATAGAACAGCCCAAAGCCAAGTAGCTCGCTTACACAAAAAGCCTAAACACTCCAGCATTGAAGTGTTGTACAAATCGGAGTCTTAACAGCTCAGACTGATCCAAGATACAGAAAACTGTGCTCCTTTTTCATACACTCTTCTTTCATTCACAGCTCAGACCATCTTTGAAATTCCCTCCTCTGTCTTCTGGTGATCTACCTGCCTTCATTTCACATTGTGTCAGCCCCAAACATTGCCTCTTCAGATCAGTCCTTGGGGTTGGAAAGTGCTCTTGTTAGTGTGCTACAGGCACATGGATTGGGACAGGTGGGCTCCCCCTGAGGCATCAAAGAGGCCATGGTGAGTCTGACTGTCCGAGCACCATGTCCAGCCTTTGGTGTCTGCTAGACAGCCCAGTAGAGGATTTGAAGTGGGCTGGCGGGTATATCCTCCTTGTGTTATTGTACGTCTTTCTTTCTAAATCATTGAAGCAATCAGTACATGGCAGTGAAGAAGGGATGCTGACCAGTGAGGAGGACTAGCCAGGGAGGAAAGTGGAATGAGTAAGTATGGGAGGCACAGGAAGGCAGTTACAGCACTGCAATTCAGCCATTGAAAGCTTGGCTTTCTTAACTCTGCTGCTTCCCACAGACTTAACTTCGCTTACCAGAGCTTATGCCTCAGAGCAGCAGCTGCAGCTTTACAGGAGACCATCCTGCAGTGTTCCTCTTCCAACAAAAATACATGCTGCTGCTTTGAAGTTAGAATTAAACAAATCTTCCTTTAAGCCGCTTTATATTGCATCTAGTCCAAGCACTGGCAGGAAATTCATCTGCATTGTTGTGCGTTACTGTACCAGCAACCAGGAGCTGCAGCAGCATCCAAAGGTGAGGCCTGGTCTCTCAGCTCATGACATCAACTTCCACAACACCATAAAGGGGTACTGTGCCACAACATACAAGGAGGCAAAACAGACAGATCTCTTCACCATTCTGCCCAGGTGACAGGTGCTATTCATACAACGTTGCTCTCTGTGGGTTTTGACTGAGCTGCACAAAGCTTCCTACAAAAAAAAGGGAATGAGACAGATTCTGCTACAAAGAACTCAGCATATAAGGAGACAAAGGAGTGATGGGATCAGAGAGGAAACAAAAAAAAAAGGAAGCTTTTTTTTTTCCAAGACCACAGAACAGGTCAGCAGCATTAGGTAACACAATGCTGAACTAAATACCCAAATGCAGGTGTTTCCTGTAGGACTCTTCCTGTAGATAATCTAGTCTACTGAGCAGGTTTGGTTATAGAAATATTTAGGGAGATGTTCACTGCTTTGATTTGGGTTCACAGGCATATCAAACATGTTGCAGCTGTGTAAAGTTGGAAGTGAAACGAGCAACTGACAGAGTAGAATGGGGCAATCTGTCAAAGTCATAAAACCCTTTTTATTTTTTTTTGGTTCCCATTTCTAGGAATAAAAGAAATATTTGTGCAATCGCATAAACTGCTAAACATTTTCTCAGCATTAGGCTGTTAACTCCCTTCTGTACCAGACAGAGGAAGGGCCATTGGACTTTTTTCCAAACTGATTTTTTGTAAGACTCTTAAGACCCCTGTAAATCTTGTCAGAAAAGGTATTTGGCATTAAAAAAATTGATTGGGTGACGAAGCTGGAATGTGGGGTGGTGTTTTACAGAAAGACCCTGCCCTTCTGGAACATCCAGTCCATGCGCTACTACATCTGCCAAGGCAATTCCAAAAAAATAGCCCCATTGCCCAGTTTCCAAAGAAAACGTTAATTAAAAAAAAAAAAAATAAAAATAATTTTCTTCAATTTTTCATTCCACTAAAATATTGAGCTGGATCCATTGCATGGATATTGCTCTGGTTATTTACAGAGCTGTTTCACATCAGGATCACTGTTTCATCAATAGAAATATAAATCACAGCTGAGACAGTAGGAAAGATGAGACAGCTAAGATGGCAGGAATCTATTGTTTCAAGTCATTTGCTCAGAAAGCTTTTTCTATTTCTCTTCACCAACATCCCATAAGTTGCTTTTTCCATTCCTGGTTTGTTTTTTTTTTTTCTCACAAAAAATAATTAATTTAATCTTTTTTTTTTTTTTTTTTTAAGGAAGGAGCACAGAGATAGGCTGCAGCCCCTCCCAAGTGCCTTCCTGTCTGGAAGGAATCTGAGTCCCAGATATTGAATGTTGCAGTCTGGCACGGTGAATATCAGCTGTAGTACAAGTGAAATGCTTTGGTGAATCACTGGACAGTGCCTGAGGCTGCTAACATTTTGGTCGTGTGCTATTGCTACAGTAGCAGCCCTGTTAAAAAAAAAACAAACAGCCTGAAACTTGTCCAGTGTAAAAATATCTAATAAATTAATTTAGTGCAGACCTCCTAAAATTAACAAAACACACCCTAAACTTCCTTTAAGATCAGCTACCTTCCTTTCATAAACATTTATAGCAACAACTGGCCTTTTAGAGGGTTCAGAATTTGTATCCTGGATAGACAACTACTTAAAAAAGGAAAACTCACCAGGCTTTCTCTGTCTACACTTTACACCCAATTCACTTACCTGCCTAGGTTTTTTCTGGGAGCAGAGGCATGTCCCATCAGATAGCACCGATTTCATCATTTTGCTGCAAGGCTCTCCCCACTTTCCAGACATGGAGATTCCTGGGGAGGACAGAGGTATCTTTGCAATCATACAGGGCATCATGCCAGGCTGTGGATCTGTGTCTCCTGTTGAGCTGTGGGATTGCAATACCACCTTCTCTAAAATGAGGAAATATCCACTCATGCAACAACCTAGTGGGCTACACTCCCTCCACAAAGGGGTGCAAAACGCACTTGTTAAAAAATCCAGAACAAGTGTATCATGCGGTACCCAAAAAAGAGAAGCAAGTGTCAGGTTCAGAGCTTTCTGCCTAAATAACCCAATATCAAAGAAACTGCCCTTCTCAGAAAAGCAGTGGCAGTGTGGGTAAGAAATTTTTGGATTTTAAGGCCAATAAGGGCTGCGTAGTTCATAACACAGGCCAAAACACCTCCCCACAAAGCAGGAGCTCAGTTATAGCCATTCTTTACAGAACCTTGTGCTGTATTGGCAGGTAAAATGAATTTAAATAAGGGAGAAACATGTGGTTGGTGTCTATTTGAGGCTATAATGCAGTGCTTAAACTTGCGCATAAGGATACACAAGCCTTCTGAAGAAAAATGTGAAGACGACACAGCAAGATGGTTGCAGTCATGGCTCATGTAGCAGCAGTATGGAGAGAGTGCAAAAGAGTGGAAGATGAAGTGAGGCTCAGTGGCACGTGGGTGTCTTCTGATATACGGCTTTTTCCATTCATTTATTCCACGTCGGCTGGTGTCACACATACCAAAGGTTTCAGGGCTCTTCTCTGTCACGGTTTTTCAGAGTGGTTTCAGCTGCAGAGTCGCTGCCTACCTTCACCAGGCAGCCACAGCCACCAGCCTGCAATCAACTGCAGCATCTGTGTCCCGGCCAAACTTCTCCATAACCATGGCCAGCCAGTCTCTTCATTAAATGGCTTCTCCTTTATTCTGACACAATGTCCATTTTCCCATGTCTGTCATGCCTTCCAGCCAGGGCCCAATTTGCCCCAGCTGGAACAGGGGCTGCCCTAGTTGGGACTAGGGACAACCACCACAGCTGGCATGAAATGAGGGATGATTCAAGCAAAGTCAGTGAAAATACTGTGGTTCACACCATGGGGACAGACCCAGACCTGTTATTCTTGAGCTCTGTCCTTTGCTTTATATGTGCACCACCCCTTTTCTCATCTCACCATTTCTCCAACCTCCATCACAGCACAGGCCTCCCCAGCTGGCCCGTGTCCTCCCCCAACACTGTGAGTCAGCAGCACCCTGGCCACAGACAACATTTTTCATTCAATTTTTTGTTTGTTTTATTAAAATACTACCAGTAAATACATTAATTAGTAAAATAGAGCAAGTAGAAAACACAAGGTAGGATGGAGAGATTTGACCAGCTATAAATAGCAAATAGAACAAACAGGCAACTGTGAATCATGGGCTGCGAGGCTGGGCTTCACGTAAAGGCAGCACCTGCTGCTGGGAGACTTCCACCAGTTTATTTGTTTGCTTTTAAAACAAAAACAAAACAAATTATGCACTCCAGACTGACAGATGTGCCACATTAATACTTAGTGATCACTGGCAGAGGTTTTTTCTACCTCCCGTGCAGTGTTTGACCCACTCTGCATGCCAGAGGCAAGGTAGGGCTTTTGGCATGGTCTGCCCTTACCCCAGACTCTTGGGATGTGCTGGCAGCCTGGGCAGCTGCCTACAGATTAGCAGGATGGGTCACAGCACATTAACTGAGCCTCTGGGAGGCTTAGGATATGACACAGAAATGGAGATTTTGGGACAGGCAGCATGGTTAGACAGGGGAGTGCATGGTGGGTTCTGCCCTCGGGGGTGCACAGCCTGAATGAAGAAAAGGCAGGAATTCTTAGCCTGACTAATGCTCCACAACTGAATTTCAGCCACCACTGCAGTTGAGCTCAGTAACTTCTTTTTTTGTCTCCCAGAAAATCATCCTGATTGGACACAAAGCCATTAAGAGATGGTAAGCCCCAAACACACCCTGTTTCAATGTGTGCCAGCATCCCCTGCACGGTGTGCCTCATTCCTTATTTGCGTTTGCCTGGCTTTAAATTGCAATCCCTGCTGCTTGTTATGCCTCTCTCTCCTAGATTAAAGAGCACTAAAATGTCACCCTTGCAGTGTTATCTTCTGCCCTCTGCTATTATTGCCTCACAGTAAATAAAAGGGACTTCCCAGTCATTATTTTATACCCCACAATCACAGTGCTTTTTCAGATCAATTAGTTTTCACTCCTCTTATCTGCACTCAAGCCTCACCTCCTTTTCAGGGTTTCCATTGCCTGCTCGGGGACCTTTCCTATGTCTCCTCTGACCTCTGAGAGAGGAGAAGAGCTGATTCAAAAGGAGAGCTTGGTGTGTGGACATCCGATCTTCTGATGGACCAGACGAGCTAATGTTGAATGTGGCCAATGCCTTTGTGCATGTCTGAGCTTCTTACTGTGCACCCTGGGAAGATAACATGATTACTTGCTTGCCTGTAAAGTTACATCCCCTTTGGCATGATCAGCTTATACAAGACACATCAGTGTGTGTGACTTGGTATTTATCTATAAGGACTTTCCTTTTCTACCCTGTGTAGAAATGTTTTACCTTCCTGTAGGATACTCTTTACTGAAACCCTCTTATTTTACACACTCCCTCTCTTCCACATCAGTATTTTTTTTAATTTTGGGAAGAACCCATCCAGTTTCCTAATAGCTACTTGATACTATGTGAGAACCAGAAATTAATCTTAGGAATGTCAGCCCAATTTCATTGTCCACCTTAGGAAAAGTTTAAAATCTAAGCTCTCAACAATGCATAAAAGCATATTGGAAGCCATTGAAGGCCAGTTTGGGCTACATGACAGTGAAATGTCTTTTAAGTACTGCTAGAAAACTGTGTTTAGTTTTTAAATATAGCTTTTCAACCCCCTGGTATGTTTTTACAAAGTAGGAGCAGCATCACTGTTCCCCAAAATATCCTAACCACATCATGTTAGAAATGGAGCTTTACTACTTTGCTTTGTTTCCTAGCTACCAACAATTTTTTAGCTTAGTAGTAGAGATAATCAGTGAAATTTGGCATTCAGACTGCAAATTCAGAAATGCCTTAAAAAACCCTCACACACACATACATCTCTCTCTCTCTCTATATATATATATATCTGTAACAGTTACAATTGCTCGCACAGTTCTCTTCTCAGAAATGTTTCAATTACTAACCTGAATTCTGGATGCCCACTCATTCCTGTCCCATATCCCCTGCCAGCCTAGTCCTGGACCCCCCCAGTTCGGCCCCTACCCCACAGGCCACTCCACCCCAGCCCCCCAGCACTGCCCTACACCCCTTTCCCACCCCAGCCCCATCTGCTGTTGGAGCATTCTCTCTTCTCTCCTCTCACTCTTCCCAGCTCTACCAGTCCCTTTACATTCATCACATTAAAGAAAACATTTCATGGTCATCTCTTTTATCTCCTTCAGTGAACAGTTAATCAGAAAAAATGCTTTCATGTCGCTAAATCAGGGCCAGTGGGCAAAGCCAGGCTGACAAGAGACATTTTCCTCTGCCACTAACCTGGGCTAAATAGTATTAATTACAGAGGCTGGGCTTTGATTGCTGGAGTGTGGTGGGACTGGTGAGAGCTCTCTCCTCCCCCTCCACTCCCTCCCACTGCAGACCCACACTGCACCTCCTCTACTTGCCTGCCCTATGCCAGCACCCCGGTCCCATGTCACAGCACAACTGCAAATGGGATCCCCTAATTCTCCATCTGGGCTGCTCAGGCACCACTCTGGAAGAGTCAGGTCCCTGGTTTGGAGGACAGGGACAACCTCCAGCCTAGCTGGGTGGTGAGGGTGTCCCTGTCCTTGCTTCCCCCATGCTTGCCTGCCCAAGGCAATGTTTTTTCCAGGACAGGGAATGTGTTTCAGAGAACCTGAGGTCTTGTAGGCAAGTCAATAGACATCACCCCATACAGTGTTTCTCAGCCTGTGGTCTATGGGCCACAAGCAGTCTGTCAGATGTCAAACAGACTGCAAAATGACTGCAGACAATTTTTGGGGATAAACATACCCATCCTCACACATGACCCAAAAAAAGGAACAAAGACAGGAGGCAGTTGGAGGAGAAGGCAAATTGAGGACACTGTGTTACAACTCAGTCCTCTGCGGGGAGGTCCGAAGGTGTTTATTGCTCTTTCAAAGAAATAAAGTTCAAAACACACCAGCCCACACTAGCCCCACAGTCACAAGTGGTCCCCATCTCTGCACATCTGCAACGACATTATGAAAGAAATGATGCTGTGCCCCAATCTGTGTTGGCAATAGTATCACCCATGTCTTCCAGGTGGGGAGGCAACAACCTTCCATTGCACTGGCGGCATCATTAAATAGCTGGTTAGCAATTCTGCTGAACTGGCTTTCCGCAAATTACCAAAACAGGCTGAATCTCCAGACACATGAATCACAGCTGAAACATGACTGCTTTTTAGAAGCAGAATGCCACTAACTGCTTTCCCCATCCCTCTCCGAGCTGAGCAGGGCTTTACAAAAGTGACCACAGGAGGAATTTTCAGGGCGGTCACTCTGTTTCAGAGACCTTCCCTGGGGATGGGTGGCACAGCTGGAGGCCTGAGTTAATCTGTGGTTTAAGCGAATTAAGGTGACTGTCCCTGGTGACCCATTGTGACAAGCTCTGCTCCCATACAGCCAGTAGGCAGCACGGTGGGAGCGCAGCACACTACAGACTTACTACAGAACTCAGTTGGAGCAGCCAGGCAGTACAACATTTTTAAATGCTTTTTCTTTGTTTTGAGTGTTTGCTGCTGTATATCAAGACCTGTTTCTCCAGCCAGCAGCTCCAGCATGGTTATAGCTGCCTTTCACACCCTTGGTGTGAGCCCAACTGGGCGACCTCTGCAAATTGGGGCCCCCTATTCCCATCCCATGGTACTTCAGGTCCTTCTTCTTCCTCTGTGCTGCAGCTGGTTTCCACAGGCTCACCCTGCCTCCTGTGTTGATGCTTTGCTCTACCCTGCACAAACACAGAGGGAAGCAGAGGAGGTAGATCTGCTCCAGTTTGCCCCACTCCACACTGTAATCTTCTATGGGCTCTTTTAAAGGATACACGGACCTGGTTTTCCCAGACAGAAACAATGGGTTGGAGTCTCCACTGGGGTAAATCAGCACAGGGCCTTGGAGATCTCCAGCACAGTCTATCCACTTAGACACAGCTAAACCTTGATATACCAGTAGCTTGCAGGGATCCCGCTGCTCAAGACAGGTTTGCTCCAAATTCTTTAGGAACAGGGCCCTTTGGACTATCTGGATCTCTGGGGCAAAAGACCACACACTTGTCAATAGCTTTCTTCACATCTTCAAATTAAAGTGTAGCACTGAAGAGAATGAAACACGCAAGTAAGTAACCCAACTAGGTCGTTGTCCCCGTGCTACTCCTTTTGATATTCAAATATGTTTTAAGCTAACAGTGTTGTATTTATAGAATACAGTGTAGCAGTTACGTACAACGCCCTGAAAGAGCTGTTGAGGAGGCAGAAATAGGCATTTTGATGTCTAGGAGGGCAGTGCAGAGCCTAGAGGATAAGCACATTCTCAGGCAACATGCAATAGTGAGCGAAGCTACGACTTGACTACCCACTGCTGAGTTTCGAGTTAAGAGCCTATTGATATGAATGACAGCTCAGAGTCCTCGTTGCAGCATAATTCAGACCACAAACAATGCAGTGGCATCTTTTTAGATTAACTTGAAATATTTAGGGCTCTCTTCACTGCCAGAAAGATGCAAAACTTCTCTTCTTTTTTTCTTCATTCTACAGTGAAAATGTGGAAGATAAGAGCAGCCTGGATCAAATTAAGCCTGCATCTCGCCCGATGTCTTGTGGCTGGCCAGTTTTCGGTTGCTTCTGAGAGAAAGGCAAGAAGCTTTGCAGCAGTGGGATAATGTGCTTGCCAAAAGAGTTTCTCCCTCAGAAGTTGTCTCTCTTGCTCAGAAGTTGTCTTCTGCCTTGAGGCAGAATGGTTTCTGTCCAAAGCTACTTGATTTGACTTTGTTCTTTGTTTGTTTTCAGTTCTTCAGTCTGTCACTGTGAATAATAGGTCTTTGGTGCTGGAACACAATTCTCAGATGAATATTGTCTTCTGTGGTAAATTCCAGGGCTGCTGAATTACAGAATAAATTTTACCTTCATGGAGTGGGTGGCTGCTGCCTTTGGAGATGGTACAGGATGCCAGTAGACCACCTCCCTGTCAGTCCACAGAAGGTCATAGTCGTTTGCTGAATTTCTGCATATGAGGGCCAGGCCATCTTCCAGTCTCAGCAATGATCTGGCCCTGCCTGAAGCTCCACTGAGCTCCACACTCGGGAATCTGCTGCCACATGGTGGCATACACTCTCTCTGCCAGGCCCTAGGAATCCCTACTTGGCTTCCAAGAGGTAGCACATGTGGGAAGAGAACTTCTGAGCTCTACATTGTAACTAGCCCATCAAGTTTCCAGGGACCCATTCTGGAGCCGCTAAAAGCTTTTCCAAGAGCATTGTTTCTTATGTGGAGCTACACAAAAGTGTCAGGGATGCTGGGAAAAATTCTGAGAGGATCTCAGATGCTCTGGGGTCAGCAGGTAGGGTTTGTAAATGAAAGACAATTACCAAACCTGACGGCACTAGAAGTATTTTCACAAAGCAGGCCAAGGTCTGCCTCCATATCCTTGAATATCTGCTCTGCAGCAGATGCAAGGGCAGCACCACACAGGAAAAGAAACTATACAGATCATTCCTGTTCCTGACAGAGACTGAAGAGCAGAAGGGTGGTTGTCACAAGAGCTGGTGGAGAGCGTCACTATCTCTGGCTGTGTGCAGCACTGCCAGTTTTCCATGCCGTGTTTCACTCCTTGAGGCCATGGGTTTCTTTGTGCTGGGTCAGGCATCTGTGTGCTGCTTAGAGAGGACACAGTTGCAAGGCAGCTGCTCAAAACAAGGCTGACTGCTTCCTTCTGGAAGCGTGGTGGCACCTGTGGGTGGAAAATCCACGGGAAATGCCCTGGGGCCACCTTTGCTTTGGAGGCTGTGAAGCAGCATGCTCAGAGCCTGCTGTTCCCATTGTGCTGCTGTGTACAGTGCTGGAGATGGCAGCTTTAGGCAGCATGCTTGGCTGCTTAGGAAATGCAAGGAGCCATCCAGCCAAAGAGGGAGGATGGCAGGACAACAGACCTGCCCAAAGGTTCATCTAGGTAGGACCACTTAGTCTGCAAAAAACTGTGGGGAACTGGATCCAAACCAACAATGCCCAGTCAGGAGACAGAAAGACTAATGCCTGACATTGACAGCATTCCTCCTCTGCTCCACATCAAGGCAAAGTTGAAGTCCATCCAGCAACAGCTCTTGGATGGAGGGAAAATACTGATTCTGGAAAGACAGTGAGGTGTCATGGACCTTCTTCTCATTCCATCACAGCCCATGCCCAGTAGCAAAAGCTGCACCTCTTTCCTCTCCCAGCTTCACTCCCTCTGTGGTCCTCTGGCAGTGAGAATAATGCAGGGAGCAACACAAGATAGACAAGGTGACATCGGTAGCAGTAAAATCTGAGAAAAAAAAGGATGGGGAGGTGTGACCCCTGGGGAGGGAGAGGGACTGTTCAAGAACAGATTAGGAAAGGGGAAAGGAATAAGGGTACTGCGGGCAACATATTAGGAAACTCTGTGCCGTGGTGGGATCTCTGTGTTGGCAGGACACTGGTGCCCAGAGGCACTGAGGACTCAGACTTGCAGAGCAGGAATTGGAAGGACCATCTCTCCAGCAAGCCAAGTAGATGTCTTCATGACATATCACAGAGCTTACTCTCTCCTGACTCTGCTGTTCCTCAGCTGCCAGAGCTGTAGTGGAGGAAGGGGTGGCCAAGGAAGGGGATTTCGTAAATGTTGGGACAAAATAAGCAACAAGGCTGCTGTAAGCTCAGCCATTATAATTCTATATGGTTCGTGCCCTGTGGCAGTACATGTAGATAGGAGGGAGGCTCTGAGATCACCTGTAGCCAGCTGTGGAGCATGCAGGGCCCCAGGAAGAGCCCTGGGTCCATGCTATGGTCTGCGTGGCTGTGATCAAGCCCACTCATTGTCAGCTGTGCCTCTCTTCCTCTCCTTGCAGAGATGAGCTAGCCCTCTGCCCCAGATCCTGTCTCCTTATTACCGCTCTCTGTTCTTGCTTGCTGCATCTCGTTTTACGGAAAAGGATTCACTCCTACCCCTCATGTGGGGCAGAGGCCATGACTGTGCCCTGGGGCCTCCTGCTCTGCCTTGGAGAGTTCAGGTATCAGGGCAACCAGCCTGGGTGTTTAACGGCAGAGAAGGTGCTGGAGAAGTGCTAGGGTTGATTACCCGTGCCACAGCAGAGGCACTGGTTGAACACATCAAAGGATGTCTCCCTTTCATCTCACTGCTCCAAGCAGACGGCTCCGAAGCATCTCTTCCAAGGACAATATGGGGGAGAACTCTAATAACCTTACAGTGTGGAGCCCTGCCAGCGCTCCCAGTGGCCGCTCCGGCGGCAGCTAAAGGGGCGCCTTCTATGCTTCCACCCTAATTGCCCTTAATTGGCTCCTGCCTGCTGGCAGCAGAACAGCAAGGGCTCTCCAAGGATCACTGCACCATCGTGACAACGTTTGGAGAAGGATTGCCGGCCCCTACCCTGCCCCACCTCCCTCCCACTCTCCCACACCCACCAGAGCAATACAGTAACTTTTCTAAGCATGAGATTTTTCTGCCTGTACGTGACTTTTTCTTCCCAGGCCCCGCTCTGGAGGGGACTTTGCCAGGCAGCCAGGGCAGGGAAGCAGGGCAGGATCTGTGTCCTGAATTCAGAGTGAGGTGTGTGTGGTGGCCCCGAGCTGATGGGGAATATAAGCACTGTCCCTTCATACAGCACTGCGACCCTTGTGCCCAAGCGCATGTGTCGGTGCAGACGGCCCTGCTGCTCT
Organism: Oxyruncus cristatus; assembly: GCA_013399855.1. Classification (NCBI taxonomy): domain Eukaryota; kingdom Metazoa; phylum Chordata; class Aves; order Passeriformes; family Cotingidae; genus Oxyruncus; species Oxyruncus cristatus. The sequence goes on from VXAY01005673.1 coordinate 247,594, forward strand.
GCTGTGTGCCAGGGCTGCCTACGCAGGTGTCCAGAGCTTTGAGATCCCCCAGGCAGAACCAGTATAAAAGGGGATTAAGCCTACAAAATCCCACTTTCCCTTGGGAGAGGTGGCCCTGTCCTGGGGCAGCCAGGTGGAAATGGGGCTGTATCCCAGTGTGATTTCCTGGCTATGGCCTGCACTGGGGCCCTATCCTGGGGGTGTGTAGAAGCAGCAGGGAGGGCTCCTCTCTGTCTCTGCTCCCTGTCCTAGTGCTGGGTGAGGACACATGATGCAGAGGGCCCTCACTGCCCCCCTTTCCCAGGAAAGGTTCTCCAGGACATGCTGGCCCTTGGCATGTCTAGATCCGGTTTCCTGTGGCAGATCTCCCTGAGCTTTCCCCTCTCTGCCTGACACCCGCACAAGCCATTCTCTCGTGTCAACAGGAGAGTGGGAAGCCACAACACGAAAAGCACGACCAGGCACGTCCCCATCAGACTGCCTCCCCACTCCTGCTCCCAGCCAGGACAAACCCTTGCTGCAGCATAAAAATACAGCCAAGCATCTCCCCAGTCCCTCACAGTTACCCACATCCCAGCCTGGGCCAGCCTCAGCAGGCAGCAGGCATCACGTGAACCATGCGCTCCACAGAAAGCTGGCAGGGGCACGGAAAGGCAAACACAACACAAATATGATTCTGATGGAGGGAGCTGCGATGTCTTTCCCACTGAGGTTATTTTTAATCTGTTTATCAAAGGCTCACTGCTCTTGGCAGCAGGGTGGTGGGCTATTTTTGGATGCCTGCTTCACCTCTCCACAGAGATGGGCTGGCATAGGCTTGTCCCTTTTTTTCCCTGGCACTCTCAGACCTCCCATGGTCTCTGAGGTTTGTCCTGCTAAGGTCACCACTGTATGCTTTCTCACATATGGAGGGACTTTTTAAGCAGGAGGTCTGAGCTCAGGCACAGCCTCATTATTAGTCCTTATTAGAAAAACCCTTCTCATCCTTTCCTTCTATCAGTGGTGACACAGCTGCTTGGGTGTTGGCAAAATACACACTCCTGCCTGCTATTCTCCTTCAGGATGGTGACATTTGTCTTGACCTTAGCCTGACACTCTTTGTGTTCAAGTTTTGTCTCGCTACTGGCTTTCTGCTTGCTGCTGCCTTGTCCCTTTGCCCATATAGAAGGGCAAGGCCATATTTCCCTACTCCGTGGGGTTGCTGGGACAAGCAATTGGGGCAGGATGACTGAAAACACAACACTGTCCTCACAGGGCTTCTTCTCTGTGGATGAGTGAAGGGCATGACAAGTTTCACTGAGATGCAACATCGGCAAACATGGTCTGGTTAGGTGGGGCTCAAAGCAAGCACAGGGAGACCAACAGGGGTGCATGGAAGTACAGCAGCTGTGTGTTGGGATCAGTGAAAGCACAGACTGAAATGGCAATGCGAAGCAAGCCATCAGGCTTTGAGGTTAATAATAGGCTGTCTGAGTCTTGACTGTGTATAAGAAAATCAGTCTGCAAAAGAAGCTCTCTTGGCACAGTGCTTGGCCCTGACAGAATTATCCACAGGAGCCCGAACAAATGACTGGCCTCATTACCGACCCACAGCCTCAAGCATGGCTTGAGACACGCTGGGTTCACATAAAGAAGTCAACACTGTCCACAATGCCCTTGCACTACCAGAGAAAAGGTCTTGCAGAAGTTTCCCAAGAACATCAACAAATTCAGGGATTTCCTTTTGTTAACAAAGCACAAACCTTCTGCTGAAGGAAGATTTTCTACATTCAAATAAGATTTTGGAGAGCCAAAGGTGCGTGCAGGCCAGGAGATTCTCCTCTAGGAATGCAGACAGAAGAAAACCAGTGCTGGCATGTGTGAGATTTGGACTCGTTTGCGAGATTTGGTCTCAAAGAGGACAGATGTGTCTTTTCTTACAGGAAGTAACTGAATGAAAAGGTGAAAACCACTTACTTGGACTGGTTAGGAAGCCTCAGGAAAAAACAAGGTGAAGCACATTGTGATGTGTGACAATCATCACGCAATCAGCCCTGTGGTTTCACTGTTCACCGTCTCCACAGACAAGATAATCAGAGGGGGCTGGTAAAGTTGGAGTGTGCCAGATCAAGAGCAAAGAGACCAGGGGCAAAATCCACGGGGTAAAGAACTAAGGGGCGAAGACCAAAGGAGAAATATGGGTGAGGGAAAGGAGATGCACCTCCACACTGAAGACACAGAGCTATATCCAACAGCACCCACAAGTGCTTGTGTGCACGTAAGACAGCTATGCCAGCACAAGATAGTGTGTCTGGGAAATTACAGTCATTCTGGTTTCTAAACAAGTCAGGAATAAAACGGGTAAGAAAAAAAGCTCCTGCAGACGCAGGAGGGGAGGTAACAGCAGGATGTGGCTGGCTGAGGAGGCCAGCACTGTAAGCATGCCCAGGGCAGACTTGATGGGGAGATCATGCTCAGGGGGTGAGTCCCACTAGTGCACTGAAGCTGCTGGCACAACATGCGTTGCTGGCATGAGGTCTCACTGGGGCAAGTTGCTCCCAACATCTGTAGGCATGCTGGATGTAAGCAGACATTCCCATGGTGAGTAAAGGCAATACCATATGGTACAGTCAGAAAGGCACATTCACCATGAGAGGGTCCAAAGAGAAAATCGTGCCCTTGGGCCTTTCTCTTAGTAACGGGTACACAGTCACTATGAACAGTAGGATGATTGGGAAGTATAGGGTAGTGACCATGAGAACTTGCAGCCTGCCTGGATGAGGGATGAGTTCACTGTTCCCAGTCAGAGACAGGGAACAGGACAGAGTTTTTGGAAAGGAGACAAATGGAAGACAACAAAACAGAAGAAAGAAAGCAAGAAAGCAAGCAAAAAAGAAGTAGAGTGCCAAATGTTATGTTGCTGTGAGCAGTATTCACAGGTTAATGAAAGCAAAACTCAAAGACATCCCTCAAACCTGCAGTAAGAGTCTACCTGGTTGCCTTCCGCCCTGGCCACCTACAAAAGAGAGATGGAGCAAAATGCATGAGAGGGCTTTGCACAGCACCAAGGCCAAGAGTCTGCCCTAGTCTTTTTGCCTTTCTGGGGTCACGACAATACAGGAGTAGGTTTCCCTGACATCAGTGCAAAGAACTCAGGCTGAAAAAGCTGTGGGATAGAAAGCTGAGGGGAAAGGACTTTGGCACAAGGTGAAAAAGCGATAGGGATTTGAAGGAACAGTGAAGAGGGGAACATAATTTTGAACATCACAGGGAACACTAACAAATGTGAATGCAAGCAACTGCTGCATAATGCTAATGTCCAGAAGGGTCCCGGTGTTTCCCTTTTAATCCTCCATCCACCCTTTAAACAGTCCCCAGTAGACAGCATATAGGCCCTGCAAGCTTCCTCTGACAGTGCTTCTGCTGTAGAGTACCTCATCACCAGCCACTACTGTGTTTTGTACGATCTCCTGACAGTCTTGCCATCTACACCAAAAGCTTGGCCAGGCCATTCAGCTCTATGTGTCACAGTAAGACCCCGAGGTGACACAGAGAAGGAGGGGAAGTAATGATTAAGTCCAAGTTGGGAGAGGCCCAGGGGTCCCAGCCCCATCTGGCAGCAGAACTTCTCTGCTTTGGGCAGTGGGAGCCAGGACAAAGACACAATCCTAGGCACAGCAGCTGCTCGGAGTGCGCTGCCTCCGCATGGGGGACATGCTCCCTGCCTGGCACGGAGACGGAGACCGTCCGTTCCTCCTTTGTGGCACAAAACAAAGAGCAGAGGGAGGGAAGGAAGTGACTTCTCTGGAAGCGATTGTGTGGTGGGATGAGCACCCATCTCTTTCCAGACAGACAGAGCAGTGATGCCCCCATCCCTTCTCCCATCCCCTGTTGCCTCCCATTCACTGCTGGCATCCCCTCTTTCTGCGCCCCTGCCTCTCCTTATGCAACAGGCCAAGAGAAAAAAAAAGAAGCAAAAAGAAAGAAAGAGTGAGGGAGGGAGGGAGGGAGGAAGCTGATCAGGGCACTGGCTGGCAGGCAGACAAGGAGCGCGGCAGGGGCGGCTGGGAGCCCGGGACACGCGGCCGCTGCCAGGGCCTTCTGGGCTGCGGGCATGTACGTGCGGCCGGCAACGTGCGAGCTGGTGTGTGCCGGGCCGGGCACACGCACGCCTGTGCCAAGCACCCGGGCTGGCAGCCGCCGTGCCCCTCAGCTGGGGCACTGGGGCTCCCTGCTCACAGCCCCCATCAGCTGGCAGGCAGCAGGGCAGCTGGTGGGTGACGGACTGCTTGTCCCTGGCCAGCCCCGGCGAGGGCTGCACCTGCCCCAAGGGCAGCACGTGCCACCAAGCACATCCCTGTCCTCTGCCATCCAGGTGATCGCATGTTTCCAAGCAGGCAGGTGTGCATTTCTATCTCACCAGCCTGCTTGCCAATTTTTACCTAAGAGAGAGAAATTGTGACCTCCACTGTCCCAAGGCCACATGCCTCCTCCCATTGGCCCATGTCCGAAGTCGTGCTGGGGATCACGCTGCTGCTGCTCCCTTCTTCTTGGGTCAGCAGTTTCAGAGTGGTTCCCAGCCTGGCATGGCTCCCACAGAGCACCAAAGCTCAACTAGCTGTATCCTGACCACATCCTGCACCCCTAGTTGGGAGTATCCTGCTCTGTTCCCGCTTCTCACCCACCAACTTGGGAGCAAAAAGAGCTCTCACTTGCACTCCCTGCTCAAAAATGCCTCCCCGAATGCACCCAAAATTCATATTCCATGCTCAGACACAGTTTCCCCTACATTCATATTGAAGGGGAGGGGGAAGGGGATGAGGAAGGGGAAAGGAATGGGAAGGGGCTGACACAATGGAGCATTTTATAAGACGTGGTTTCTTCCTGTGCACCTCTGTGCACTACGTCATGGGCCAACGGGGAGTTAGCTAAGTCTTCATCTCCTTCTCCTCCTCCTCTCCTGAAACGGAATGAGGTTTCCAGATACTTTGGAGACCAGAGTTGTGCTGAACCCATGAGTCAGCAGCTGTCAGTAACAGTTACACACACGTGGGTGACACCGCTGGGGTGGGAAAGTCCCTATAATATCACACACCAGACAACAGGCACGTAGTGACTTGGTTACTCAAACCCATCCTTGGCACGACTAAGAATATACCAACACCACAACCAAGGTGTCCCTAAGTCCCAGAGAGCACGTAGTACTTCTGCCCTCCGAGGAGGCAGCAGCAGTGTAGCTATGTAGGGATAGACCCACAGCAGCTTCTCCGGGTCACGACTCTCCTGCCAGTGGCTGTCAGCTGCAATTCTCTGCCATTCACGTCTGCATTTGCACACTTCAGGTACAGCCAACCCAAACAACTGCTCCTCAGAGGGGAGGGGTTTCAACAACTGAGATCCTCTGAGGAAGGTATCATCCTGCAGCAGACAAACCCAGTGGGAAGTGGTAGCATATGGGTACTGAGATGCTCCTGGGCAGAGGATACCTTCCTTGCTGGTTGTCACTTGCAGACCAGCCCAGTGGGCCATTGCTGCAGAGCCCCAGCTTTTTTCAAGGGAAACATGGAAAAGGCTGCAGGCAGGAAGAGGCAAATGTCATGTGGAGGGAGAAGCACCAGCTTCTGAGCTCGCATCAGTTGTGCTTGAAAATATTTTATTCATTTCTCATTTATTGACTGTAGCAGGCCATTATCCAGCCTCTGGCTAACAGAGAACAAAAGCATTTAAGAGCATTAAGTGTGTAAGCAGGCCTGACACATAACAACTGCTGTGTGAAGCAGCACTTTTCATCTTCGTGTCCTTACTGCAGGTTGCCAGCCCAGCCCTGAGGCCCTGGCTCTGCCCCTGCCCCTCACCCCAGACCTGCAGCGTGCCTGACAGCCTCCTAACACGTTGCGTACACAGCAGATCTGTAATTTATACTTCCAGTCCCAGCAAATCAGGAGGTGCCAAATCCAGGTTTCTTGAAGCAGATGAATGATCACACGTCTATAAAACTGGAAAAAGCTAAGTTGGCGATAGGCTGCCATCATATTCCCTTGAACAGAGGCAAACGAGGCAGATGTAATCACATCCTTCATTCTCTGCATCCCACAAACTGCCTTTACAGTGTTCAGTGAGGAAGGGCGAGCGTTTGATCCAGGTAGCCTGAGTGGAGCATCTAAGATGGGTAGAGATGCAAACAAAGACCAAGCTCCTGGGTCCGAGCCAACTCTGGAGAGCTCTAAAAATGGGAGGGCTGTTCAGTGCTGTACTTCTAGTGGAAAGGCATCTTGGCCTGTTGGCCAAGGCATGACAAGGTCCAACAAAAGCCCATTGGACTTCATTTCAGACCAGTGGGCACACTGCTGGGGTGACCTGACAACATCACTGCCATCAAGGAAGCAAACAGGTCACTAGGGGAGAAGAAGAAGAGGGGCCAAGAAGTAGCAGGGGGGAAGCTGGGGTGAGTAGAAAGCAGGTATGAAAAGTGAAAGAAGTGACAGGGTCAGATAAGGGAAGGGGCAGAAAGGAAAAGACAAGTTAAGGAATGAACTTGAAAGGACTAGAAGGGAAGCAGTTGCTCAAAGGGCTTGTTTAAGCTGAGAACTACCTGGGACAGGGACTGCCTCCATGGCTGCCCAACCTCTAGGCCTGGGTCCCAAATGAGCAACAAATTAATTAATTAATTAATTCAAAACAGATCTTAGAAGGCAGATGAAACGGTGGAAATCACCAACATTCAGAAAACTTAGGAGACATCTGGACCCAGAGAGGCAAAGCTAGAAATGCAAAAGCAGGCAGGTCTCTGCACTGAAATCCCTAGCACATGCAGGAAAAGCTAATGAAATTATGAAGCTGAGCTGGCACATGGGAAAACAGCCTGGTCCTGCCGTTTACCACCAGTGCTGCTTCAGAGGAGCTTAGCACTGGAGTACTCCATTTGAGAAATGTTGCTCTGGAAATAGTCTACTTGGTGGTGAGATCATTCATTCTTCTCAGCAGGAAACCTGACCCTGTTGCCAAACTTATTTTCCAGTCTAGAAGCTGATGTTCATGGAAAAATTTGGCCCTGAGGTCCAAATAGAGATTCTGAGCGTGTCAGCGCCAGTGCTCAGCACTCTGTCAGGCTACAACAGCCCTCTCAGAAGTGTCTCTGGCCATGTTGCAGCTGGGTCAGTGGCTCAGTTGGGGAAGATGAGCACAGCCAGCATGACATCGTGGCGAGTGACACTCTGCACACTTCACCAGCTCCCAGGCAGCCACAGAGTGGCTAACTTAGGGTTGGCATGGATTGCTCACTGGATGGTCTTCAAAGAGATTTTACAGGAGCAAAAGCCTGACATTAAGTGGCAAGTGTATAAAAGCACTCGAACACCTGGTTTAATATTAGGTCCCCCAGCTGCTATTAAAGGGAGTTAATTCCTTCTGGATCTCTGGCAGCAGGAGAAGACATGTTTTTAGGAGACTTTTCTGGCTGCAAGCATCACATGAATGAGTGTGGATATGTCAATCGCTTTCAGTCATGGCTTTTGTCACGGAGTCATGATTTTGCCAAACCAACATCATACGTGTGAGGTTTTGGGCAACTTCCACCAAGCCATGCCAGGGATGTGAGCCATTGCATTGGCAGGGCATCTCCCAGCTCTGTGCTACCTGCTGTTCGTGCTGCTTCTGCGGCTTTTGCATAAGCAGTTGGCCCCAGTCCAAAGAAAACAGCAGCAGCGGTGCCATGTCATTATAAGTGTCTGTGGGAAAGCCAGGCCTGCCGTGGGCAAGCAGTCTTCACAGAGCTCGGGGGAAAGCTGGGCGTGCTTCAGGCCTTGTGCCTAATATTTGCCGTGACACCCAGATAATATTTGTGTGTGGCTGGCAGGTGCTCATCTCACTTTGGCTAGGGCAGAATTTGAGTGTGTGGTGAAGGTGTGAATTACACCCTGTTTCAGGCACTGTGGAGCATTGAGGGACAGCCAAGGATGCGGGCATCTGCCCTGCCTCCAACTGGGGTTGCAGGCAAGTTCCTGCAAAACCCTCATCTCTCTCCCTTGCCTTCCCTGAAAAAAGTTCTGGCCTGTAGGTACACAGCAGCCCCAGAAGCCCCTGGTCACATTGGTCTCGAGCACCCCTGGAAGAACCCAGGGACAATGCCTCCCAGCATCCTTCTGAGGAGGAGCTGAATTTGGAGGGTGGGGGGCACATCATTTTTGGGACACTGGAGTGAGCTGAAACGCCAGGTGTCCGGATGGAAGGGTTACAAGTGCCCCAGCTCCGACCGGCAATGAATAACCATTAGCCAGGCCGCCTACACAGGCCCGTGGGTAGACGTGATTGCAGGCACAGCCTCGGCTCCCGTGCTTGTGGGAACCTGGCGGAAACCCTCCCGGTTTCCCCCGGTCTCGGCTCAGCTGCGCTGGGAGATTTGCATTGGCAGCAGGGTGGCGGGGAAGCTCGCCCGCCCCTTGCCCGTATGCTGCCAGCGTCCTGCCAGTGCCGGCAGCCTTTCGCCTCTGTGAACTTTTTGTCTCTTGTGTGAAAGGGGAGGGTTTTTTAAAGGAATCGTTTAAACAATTTAAACGCATCTTAATTAGAAGTGGGCAAATGGCACAAGGAGACATACCTTTGGCTTAGAAACACACCTTTGCCCACGCACTCCTCTCTCACCTATAGACACACCCCCTCCCATCACAGGTCCCTGGGAAGCTCAGCTGGCAGCATGCAGCATGCCCACGGTCCCCCGCTGCCCTCAGCCCAGCTGTGTGTTACACACCGCTGGGTCAGTGTCCCCTCCATTCCATCTCCCAGCCTCCCACTGCTCTCGCAGCCCCAGGAACCTGCCCCCTTCCTGCCCCTTCCCTGCCACCCCTTGCTCCTGACCCTGGTGTCACCTATAGCTGCAATAGCTATTCAGCCTATATCCATCACGAAAGGAAGAATCCTCTGTGAAGCAGCAGAAAAGCCCTGGCTTTACAATCTGGCTGGAGTGAAAAGGGAAGACTGTTAACACCACTTGGAAAGGGGCCTGCATTTGACAACAAACACGGCCAAGTTTCGAGCTTCTTGCTAATTAGTCTATTAGCTGTATGAGCAGAGAAAGCCTCTCGCACTTCAGTCCCGTCACCTCAGGAATCCTCTGCCCCAACTCCATGGTCCGGTGCTACGTAGGCATCACACCAGTGGCTCCCTGGCCACTCGCCTCTGCCCGCATGGAGGAGCCAGCCGGAGATGGTTCCTTGCCGCCGACTTTCTCTAAGGGACAAAAGCTGCTTAAAAAACAGAGCCAAAGCCCCAGATGCAGCCAGGATGCCGGGCTGTGGAAGGAGAGGGCCCCCTGCAGTAACCCACAGACCTGCGTGTCTGCTGGATGGACATCCCTGGCCCAGTGGTGTTGGCAGGAGCCACTGGGAACAGCCCCGTGAAGAAGGTCTTGGGGACAACCCGTCCCCCTGCCAAGCCACACACCTCCTGGTCACGCTCCAGTGCCAGCAGAGCTGCTAGCCCAAGGAAGATGCCGCTCCCCGGTGCCAAGCACAACCATTGTTATTCCCCCAGCACATGAACCCGTAAACCTCTGCACCCCCAGCCTTTCAGCACCTTTCTGGCAACCCAACCAGGCAGTCCAGCAGAGAGAGGCTCCCAGTGCTTCAGCAGCAGCTGGGGAGCATCTGTCTGTCCATCCATCCATCTGTCCATCTTTCCATCTGTCCAGATAATAGGTTAAACAGCTTGTGCTCCACCCCTTGCAGCCAGCCTGGGCTTCCAGGCATGGAAGGGAGAGGCTTACAGCTGGGGATCATTACCGGGCAGCCATACAGAGGGTGGAGGCACTTCCTCCCACACTGATCAGAGGAGCTTTGCAACTGTATGCCCTGGAGCCAAGGGATGCTGTCCAGGGCTTGTTTACCACCTTCTGTGAAATGGCGGGGTGTATCCACACCAAGGAGGATACCAGCAGATCCCACCATGAAGCGATGCTCCCCAGAGCGAGGGGACCACTTGATGACCACCCAGTCTGCTTTGGTTGACTTCTTCAAATCAGGAGGCTCTGATTTGTCTGGCCTGCCTTGGGATATTTATTAATGTAATAATCTATCCCCCAGGAGGCAAGAGGGGATGCTGTGTTTCCTAACCTAAGGGTCTCATGCTAACAGAGCCCCTTGACAAGTCATGCGAACAGAGACACCTCTGCTGTCTGGGAACATGAAGATGCAGCAGCAAAGGGTCTGATTCACTCCTGCCTCATGCAGGACTAGCAGGAATCAAGGAAAAAGAACAGGCAGCCTTTCTGACTTGAACACAGTGCAAAACGTCCAGACACTAAGGACTCTCTCCTCAGATTGACCGTCCAAATTTGGAGATATTTAACAAAATTCTAAGGGGTGAACTAATAGCAGAGGAATTAAGCAGCAGCCATTTTTTCCTGAGGATGGCATGTTGCCTGGCCATCCACAGATGAATGGAAACCCACACACCAAGGGATGCCGGAAGCACGGCCTTTTTCCTTGGAACAACAGGGAGTTCCACATGAAAAATGGATGACTCACTCTCTTGAGTGCTACAGTCAGACAGGGAGGGGAGGAGGTTGTGGTATTCCTCCAAGTTCAGTCCCCAGAACAAATCTGCCAGATATAAAAATGAGATGTTATGAGATGCTTGGCTCGTGTGGCTGTTTTCCCTGCTTCATGCCCTCTAACAGCAAAGCTCTGCTGGCTGGTAGAAAACAGTAGTGTAGACACAACCTACTTGGTTTCCAATGAAAGCTGGGAATGTTTGGAGTGCCAATTGTAGCTTCTGAGGGTTGATTGGATGGTCGTATAACTCTTCATCCAGCAGAACTGAACCAACTGCCAGGGAAGTTTCATCTTTGCTGGTCAGGACATCCAGAGAAATTATTCCAAGATCTAAGCTGTGTTATCCACTGTGACCCCTTTCTCCTCCCTTCCAAGCACAGGGGATTTTCTAATCTCTGCAGGATGGCCTTATCAAACACATTTGAGCTGCAATATGACGTCTTGGAGGAAGCTATTCCCCTTGGTTTCAGCCTGCATGTTACACAAGGGTGATTCAGCCAAGGAGTTTGGAAGAATTATTTATTAATGGGTCATGAGATCATTGAGGTCATTCATCTGTGAAATCACCAAGAAGCAGAAAACAGATCATTGGTCTCAGGTCCTTGAAAATCATATAAACCTGTGGGGAATGTCTCTGCTCCAGAACTCATCTGCTCTTGACAGATGTTTATACCCCAGTGGCCTCTCTCATCTCAGTGCTGTAATACAGACAACGATCGGCCCATTCATTGCAAATGCCTCCATTAGTGTGTGTGGTGGGTTGGCTTTGCTGTGTCAGTGAGGCTTAGGGTCTAGTTTTTCCATGCAAACTCCATCCAGCTTCTGTGAACACGCTTACCGTCCGGCACCCATTGCTTGAGCCAGCCCTCAAAGGGCATTTGAGTTTGAAGGGATGGTTTGTATGCTTCAGCACCAGGCTCAACCAGCACAGCCATGAGAGGATTCCCCATGTAGACAATGCACCAAGTCTGCATGAAAAGGGAGGTAGCTCAGTTCTGCTCTTGACACCCTACTGCAGAGGACTGGCATGGCTCTGAAGGACTCCTGTGAGCACCTTCCCACTGACTTCCTGGAGGACTTGCCAGTTTCAGTGTGTTCTCCTCCTGAAGAGCTGCTGTGAGGTCTAGTGAAGGCTGGGTCCTCTTTCTCCTGTTTTCATGAAAGCTCATTCAAGGACTGATGTTTACTCCATGCTTGCAGCTTACCCTCAGTTAGTGGTTTAACTTCAGCCACAAAAAAGTGTAGGCGTCCTCCACCTCTTCTCTAAATCTTCACTTGTTATCTAGCCAGCACCAGATGAGGGACCCATTCAGGAAGTCTCCCCATCTGATTCTTGTAGACAGGAATGATGTAATGCACCTTTCTGGTTGACTCCCAGTTCTACAAAGTTAGGAGCCTCCCTGGTGCAACTAAACCGCTGCATTTCCCATCAGGAAGTGATGGCAGCCTGCTGCCTTCCATTAGCCAAAGGGCAGGTCTGTGTGAACAGCAGGTTAAGCATTATTTGGGCAACTGACAGCTTGCTGGTGTTGTGTCATGTATCCTGCAAGGCTATTCACTTTTTGAAATAGGCAATATGATGTGATGTCTAGACAACATGGTGATGTCAGAAGAATCACTGTTCATCGATTTTCAGCAATGCCCTCGTCAGCCTGTAAAGACCAGCTGTGCCTTACCATGTAATGGTGCATGATCTAAAACAGGGCACTAGAGACATCATCTAGATTTATCTCTGCCAAGAAGAGATACCACTATCTATCCAGGCCTGACAAGTAGTTGTAGCATCTCGGTTTAGGAAATTTCTAGAGAAGGAGATTGTGTGGTTGGAGTTGAAGGGTGTAGTTGGAGGATGGTCACTAGTGGTGTCCCCCATGGTTCAATACTACCACCAGTATTGTGTAACTTATTCATCAATTACTTGGATGGAGGGGCAGATGTCTCCTCAGTGAATTCACTGATGACACAAAGCTGGGAGAAGTGGGTGATACCCAAAAGGGCTGTGCAGCCCTTCAGAAGGACCTTGACAGGTTGGAGAGATGGACAGAGAAGAACTGTCTAAAATTCCACAAAGGCAAATGCAGGGTCCCCTGCAACTGGGGAAAAATAACCCCATGTACCGGTACAGACTGGGCACTGAAAGCAGCTGTTCAGCCTCAGGAAGAGATGAGTGAAAGGGCACCTCATCAATGTTTGTAAGTATCTGAAGGGAAGGTGCCAAGAGGATGGATCCAGACTCTTCTTCGTGGTGCTGAGCAATAGGACAAAAGGCAATGGGCAGAAACTGATGCACAGGAAGTTCCACTGAACATGAGGAAGAACTTTAATGTGTGGGTGACCACACACTGGAACAGATTGCTCAGACAGGTTGTGGGGTTGCCCTCACTGGAGATATTCAAGAACCATCTGGACACAATCTTGTGCCATGTGCTCTAGGATGACCCTGCTTGAACAGGGAGGTTAGACCAGATGACCACTGTGGTCCCTTCCAACCTAACACATTATGATTCTGTGATTGTGTGGTCCCTGCAAGACATTCTGTCTTAAGAGCTTAAGGAGCTGAAGAGGTTTCCCAGATGTCTAACATTATGTCTCCTGGAGATGGGGAACAACCCATTCGGTTTCTTTTTCAGAAACATTTTACAAATCTGAAGGTTGTCATGTTTTCCCTTTCCTCCTCTCATAAGCAGACTAAACAGATGAAGTTCTTTCAACCTTTACTCATAGGTTGTGGTTACTAGTCTGCTGATCATCTTCCATGGACTCTAATAGGTGTAAGCTTTTCTTGAACTGTATTGCCCAAACTGGATATATCCAGAAAGTATGAGGCTTTCCTAATACTGCATAAAGTGGAAAGAATGCAGCATGAATGATGCTTATGGCACTTTCGTTTACACAGCCTAGTAGCAATGTTTGGTTTTCTTCATATCTGTGTGTCATCGAGTCCCTCAGTAATGACACCCATGATCTCAGTGACACCAATGCATTTTCTGAAGGCCTTGTTGCCCCCTTGTATGTGCATACAGCAAATTATCCTGCTGTGTGTGGCTTGCATTTGCCCGTATGAACTGCATCCTGTTTATATCCATTTCACCAGCATCACACTCTGCCTGAACTCCCGTCCTCATCTCCAAAGTGCCTGCAACCACCACATTGCCAATCAATGCCAGCAAAAAAATCAACATGAGCTGGCAGTGCGCACTTGCAGCGCAGAAAGCGAACCAAATCCTGGGCTGCATCAAATGCAGGGTGGCCAGCAGATTGAAGGAAGTGATTCTCCCCCTCTACTCTGCTCTTGTGAGATCCTACCTGCAGTTCTGTGCACTGTTCTGGTGTCCCCAGGGTAAGAAGCAAGTCCAGAGAAGGGCCACAGAGTTGATGAGAGGACTGAAGCACCTCCCCTACAAATACAGACTGAGAAAATTGGGGCTGTTCCACCCAGAGAAGAGAGGGTTGTCTGGAGGTGTCATAGCAACCTTCCAGTATTCAAATGGGGCCTACAGGGAAGCTGAAGAGGGATTCTTCATCAGAAACTGTAGTGATGAGGATGAGGAGCAGTGGGTACAAAATGAAAGAGGGGAAATTTAGGTTAGATATAACGAAGAAATTCTTTACTGTGAGGGTGGTGAGACACTGGAACAGGTTGTCCATGGCCACTGTGGATACCCCAACCTTGGCGGTGTTCAAAGCCAGTTTGGACAAGGCTTTGAGCAACCTGGTCTAGTGGGAGGTGCCATGGGGGCCCGACTGCCCCCATGGCAGGGACAGTCAGGCCTACATGATCCTTACATCCATTCCAACCCCTTAACATTCCATGATTCTATGAAATGTAACATGCACCTTTGAAACCAAAACCCAGGCTGATCATGGAAGTACATCACAGCATTAGAGCCAGGACACATCTCTCCCATCTTCTCCAACCCTGTTGTAGAAGGAAATTAGGCTGTTGCCAAATGCAGTCCTCTTACCCCTTACCTTGCTATCTTGGTCAGCATTATAAATAGGGTGTCTGCTCTAGGACCCCTGTTGGTGCTGAATGCCGCCTGATAGTTCCAATGTCCTGTGGCTCCATTTCATTTACATCTTTAAAAACCGGTACTATCCTTTTGCCTTTTTTCCTTAGTCGGCTAGAACCTCACCCCTTCTTCTTAAAGTAATTACACCACATTTAAGACAGTTTCAGCCAGGATTTCTGCAGGGCCAGATAATCTGAAAGGAAGGGAGACACACATCTGAGGTCACTGAGAAAAGGATGAGGGAACTGGTGACTCTGACCCATCTGGGGGGCGCATGGCTCCAACCTCTCTGCCTGGCTCAGGGAGCCCACAGGTGCAAGTCCAGCACCTCCTGCAGGATGAGGAGAATACGTGAGCTTGCAGACAGCATCCTGCAGCATCTGGCCTGTTTACATAGCAGGGAGCTTTTGTTAACGTCAAGAGGTTGGCCAATGAAGGGAAATTTTACAATTACACCACACAGCTCTGTTGACTCAAAAGGAAGAGTTAGCTTCAAAGCAAAGCAGGCTCCACGTAGTCAGGCTCACGTAGTCCAGCCAGCTGCACAATGAGGCATTTCAGTGGAAGGCTGGGAGTCTGCTGGATGGATGCAAGACATTCACACGGGGCAGATAGCAGCTCTCGCTAGGCAGCTGGCAAACGGGCAGCTCCCAGGAGCCAGAGAGCGCCCTGGGAAAGGGGCAGGCAGAGCAGGGAACAAAGGCTGCCGGGTGGCTGTGGGTGTGATGCTGATCAGCATCCTCTCCATCAGGCAGGAGCTGGCAGCTGCTTCTGGTACCCTGGACGAACAGGCCACCGAGTTCCCAGGCTCCTTGAGGGATGCGAAAGCAGTTTCCCAAAGTGCAGTTTTGCGCATCAGTGAAGGAGCTGCCCCAGCGTTGCCCCCCTGCCCCAGCTGAACTATTTTCCATTTATTTTCCTAGACAGGATCAGCCCGATTCTTTGGGGAATGCTTTTGCCTTGTCCTTACCTTTAGCTATGAATGAATTTATTCTTTGTCCTGCTTTTTGGTCCAGCGGTTTTCCCAGCTGAGCACTGAGCAAGGCAGGCAGAAGGAAACACTACACCCAGGTCTCAGTCACTTCTCCCCTGCCCGCTGCAGAGCCAGGCAGCCCTGCACACGATCAATTACAGGGGACGGAAATGCCCCGTGCCCCATATCCGGTGAGGCTGAGTGATGACAGCCCACTAATCATTTCCAGAATTTGTGATTGGAATTAAAGGGCTGGGTTTTCCTTTGGTGACTGTGGGCAGGGTAGCTGGGGGAAGGGAGCGGCCCCTGTTTGGGTAGGGAAAAGACAAAGCTTTGCAGAGTATTGCTGTGCCACTGCAGTGATTCAAGCACTGACCAGCTGAGAGATGATTTATGAGCTTATGGGACAGCCACAGATGTCCTGTGGGACATCTCATGATAGTGAGCAGTTAGAGCTTTCCCAGACACCAATCTTCCCTCCCACCATCCCACACAGCACCTCCACTTCCAGCATCTACATGCCCCTTCCCAGCTTCTTAAGCTCTTGGAAGATAGCAGATCCTGCCTCCACTCTGCCAGCCCTACCAGACAATCAATGCTGCCTGCTCGCCTGCTTTCCCAAGTGCCTGCATGCTCCCTCCTTTCTCACCCACTTGTGCCTTGGAGAGGCTTCCCACATACCTCCTCCAAACTTCCTTCTCCACTGTGGTGCTGTACAGCACAGGGAGACTAGCCTCTTGCTTTATCCCAGCTGTAAGCTTGCCTCATTGAATTCCCTGGTGTTCTCCAGATCCCTGGTGGCTGACGCCAGGTTTGTTGCTTGGCTGCCTGCTCTGGGAGATGTACATCCTTGGAAGGACCCATCTTCTGTGGTTTTGCATCCCAGCAGGACACAGAAGCACCCAAGGAACAATGCTTGCACAGAGTGTACTTGGTCAAAGATGCTTCTGCTTGGTCAAAAATCAGCTCCTGCACTCCAGACACCAGGCGTGGCCCTGTGGTGCAGAACACCAAAGGCAAAAAAGCCTTTTATTATTACTTATTTCACCATGAGACAAGCACTCCAGAAGAGAAGCAAGGCTGTGTTTCCTGACCTGGCTCATTGGCTTGAAGCCCCTCATTCAAAAGCAGCCTCGAGAGGCCCTCTGGGATGCTGCCCTTTCTACAAAGAGACCAGAACTGTTTTCCCTTGGGAATAAGGCATTGCCCATATTTTCTCCCATGCTCCTTTTAGGGGCTTCTCACATCTTTGCCTGAAGCTACAGGTCTGGTCTATACAGTGGGGTAAAACCCCCATGGTCTTCCCATATGCCCCTATCGTGGGCCCCAGCTATGAAGCTCTTCTGAAGGCAAAGTCCTGTGGAGACAAGCTGGAGAGAGCTGTGGAAAGGGAAGCCAGCAAGAGGGTGGGATGCCTGGAGGCTGCAAGGAAACTTTTAAATAATTGTGTCAGAGGAAGAAGAGATTGGGCTGTGGAATGGAAATTGAGCTGTCTACTGAGCATGTGCAGGACTGGCTGGAAGCCTTGGGAGCCTCCTGAAAGAGGGTGGCCAGCTCCCACAAGAGGGACATCATATACCCTTGTGTCATTGCTACACACAGAGCTATGGCAGCAAGCCCATGTATTTTGGGATGAGCCTCAATGCCTGACTTCCAGGTAAGGATTTACGGAGATTACTTGCTCCCAGTTTCAAAACGCTGTAGATATAACATGTTTCCAAGCTTCAGGTGGCCACTTTTTCCCAGCTGCCACCGGCAGGGTTGGGACATCCTTTAGCAGAGGTCATTAGCATGGGAAACACCTCCCCTACATAGCCTGCCAAAGGCTGGGTTTGACAACCTTCTGCAGACCCCATCTGCCCCAGCCAGGCAAGGAGGATGTTTGCAGAGAAGTTGGGATGAAATCAAAGTCTGGGAGGTCTCTTATTCCTCTTTGCAGCCTCAGAGTCGAGCTCAGTGCCGTGCTCAGATCCACTTTATGAGCGTTGCTGTTTGATACGAAATCTCCATTCAGGGCTCAGAGTTGGAGATAGATACAATTAACAGGTTTCATGGAGTAACCAAGATAAAAGGAGGAGTCAGTTGGATGCCAGGCCAAGCCCTACCTTGGACCATGCCAACACACACATTTGGGAGCACAAACATGTATCAAGAGTGGGAATTAATTACACAGTCTCACTTATCACCACTCTCCCTCCCTGCCTCTCAGGGAGGTGCACTTCCTCTCTCAGTGCCCGGCTGCACGTACAGAAGAAGAGCTCTGATGAAGGCTTGGCAAGGGATCCCAGGCAGCGCACTCCCACCTCCATTCCCTGGCTGCCTCCACCAGGCTGGGTGCCCCCACCCAAGCCTGACAGGCAAGGCAGAGCAGGAGGGTGGCAGCAGCCCATTTGTGCCTTTTACCTGCACCCATGGAACCTGCTCTGAATTGGTGCCAGCTCCTTGCAGGTGACCCTGTGGGATGCCCCTATCACCACCCAAAGATTCTCCACATGCTCCAAGAGCAAAATCCTTCTGGTTTGCAAGAAAGATGCAGACACTTTTGAGCTTGTTCAGCAGACAGCACTCTGCATTCAGCCTCCCAGCACCCCACCTAGGGGTTAGGTTGGTACCAAAACAATGAGAAGGTAGTACATCACCAATGCCTAAAGCTTTCTGAAACCCCTTATGTTCTGCATGCCTGCAAACTTGTGCAAGCACCACCCATGCTGGGACTGCAGCTTGCAGAAGAGGTCTTGGATCTTAAGGAGAACTTGAACAGTGTTAAAATCTTGGGAGACAAAAGACGAGACTTAGATGTATAATAATCCAACGAAGAGAGAAAGTTTGTAACCAGCTCAGGGTAAGCAGCTGGTGGGAGGACAGGGAACGTGCTCCAAGGGATGTCATGGTGCAAAGTCTGCACAGACACAGCAGTTCCAGTGTGCAGTGAGCTCTAGGAGCAGCAGCAGGAAAGGGTTTCAAACATGAGTCAGGTGGATGCTTACTTAGAGGAAGGAAATGGTCCAGAGGACAAACCAAGCAGGCAGGTGGAGAGAAGAGCCACCACCTCCTCTCCTGAACCACTGCTCCGGCCCTCACACACCATGGGCTCCTGCAAAAGGAATCAGCGACATTGCCTAGGGGAAGGGATTCACTCCACCTGCCCAGCTCAGATCAACAGACATGGAGGAGCTCCTTAACACGCTGTTTAACAGAACACAGCAGCAGCCTGCCACAGCCTAGATACTCAGCTTGTGAACACGTTCTAAAATACCCTGCCCACCATGCACCTGTGGCCTCCAGTGACACCTGTGTGTGCACTTAGAACAGCCACAGCAGGCTCACGGTGTGCAGTACTAGGTGTGGAGACGATGCGCAGGGACTGAGACAAGCCGGTGATTTGCCCAGTGCAAAAATTCCCTGTAAGAATTTATGCCAAATTTCTTGACTCCATTGGCATCTCCCTCAAACACGTAACAGGGTACTGATGGAGAGGAAGGGCTCTGTGTTTGTCCCAGAGAGCATATGCGCTGTCCTTGCAAATGGCACAGCATGCTGCAAAGGACTCTATCAGTCACGAAGGATGTACCCAACCTAGCATTAAATCCAGCTGGCTTGAGTGCCAAGAGCAACAAAACTCTGGTCCCACAGACTACAATGAGTCATTTACCCCCAGCATGGAGCCTGGACCATGTCCTTGTGATGACTAACTGTTGGCACTGCTAGTTCTGAGGTGCCTATATATATTCTATACCTGCCCAGCTGCCAACCTTTCCGAGAGAAAAGTCATCCCACAAATAAATAGCCCTTGGGCTTTGCCAATACTGCTGTCCTGTGCAGGTCCTGCCCTCTGTTGCCTGCCCTTGCTTTGGCTGATGGGCAGCATCACTGGGCTGCAGGTGCCTCAGTTCTCTCTTCCCTGGTGTTTCAGCCAGTTATAGAACCATAGGATTGCAGTTTGTGGGAACAATGACTCTATCCCAAGACAACAGTGATGGCAGAAGTCCTCATAATCCATTATGTACAAGTAGTGATGCTGGTTGCCACTCTCAGTTTATGGCCCATAGCACCTCTCCTTTCTAGGAAAGCATTTTGCTTTCCTTGTCAGGGCAGACTATGCCAAGCGTTGGGTATTTAAAAAGACTCCCAGTCAGCACAAGTTTTCCTTGGCCATCCCAGTCCCTCTGCCTGATGAGCATTTCACACAATCAACACATACAGTGTATTTGTCTCTGGCCCCAGGTCCTGAGAAGGGTGAGCAAAGGGCTCTTCTGCAGAGTTTGCTTGGTGGTTTCACTCTCCTTGGTCACTGGGAAATAACAAACCATCAGAAAAGTGAAAGAATAAGTACCCCTGTGTCCCCTCTGTTAGCAAATTAACCCCAAAGACACCAATCAGACTGGAGTGGCGAGACACAGGGGACCCTCACAGCTCTTCCCGCTGGGAGAGCTGCAGCATAAGAGATCTTGGCCATGCCATGGCTCCCAAAAACCTCCTTCTTCCCCCCTGCTTCCCAATGCCCTTACCACTGCCCCTGCTCCCTTGCTCCCTGCCCCTGCTGGGTCAGCCCAGCTGTGCTCACTGTGCCATTCAGTAATTTCCTGACATTCAGCCCTGTGCAGGGTGACTGGAAGCAGATGTGTATGAGCAATCAGAGAAGTGTGGGAGATCTAACACTGCATCCAACAGGACAGAGAGAGCGTGTCGAGCGAGGGAAGGTGGGGGAAAAAAAAAAAAAAAAAAAAAAAAAAAAAAAAAAGAAAAAAAAAGAGAGAGAGAAGAAAAGGAGAGAAGGAAGGGGAAAAAAAAAAGAGAGAGAGAGAAAAATAAACCACAAAACCAAACCACAGACGGCTCAATACTTTCCATGTGGTGCCGCTAAGGAGGAAATCGCCACCATTTGCTACGTGCAGAGCCGGGTGTCTGCACAGCGGCCGGGAAGAGAAGGGAGCCTGTTTCCCAGGTGGGGAGGAGGGGCTGCCGGAGGAGCTGCAGTCGGGAGGAAGGTGGCGCCCACATCCACGCGGGATGGGGGCGGCGGGACGAGCTGCAGGTGGCTGGGGTCACGCCGGCGGTGGAGGCTGTGCTGCAGGGGCGCCTCGGAGGAGCGCCGGGTCGGGCGCTGCCTGGGGATCCCCGCTGCGCCGCTCCTCCTCGGCGCTCTTCCGAACGGGAAGGCAACCCGGGGGCAGAGCTACAGTGGCTGCCCGGGCGTCCCGCTCCTGTTCACCCTCCCAGCGCCGGGGGCTGCGGGAGACCGGCTCCTCACTCAGCATCCAGTCTTGCTGCTCGAGCTGGGGTGCCAGCAGTGACCCCCTCCCCGTGAGATACCATGTGTGCTTTCTCACCGCTCAGAACGGGAGCCAGGGGAGGTGAAGACAAATTTCCCAACCCCCTACTTTCCATCGAACAGTGTAGTGAGTGGGACGAAGGCTACAATGTCCGCCTCCCTTCCCGTCGTTGTCCCTCTGGCCTCTGCGCCCACCAGGATGCTGCCAGCCTGCTGGGGCAGCTGCCTGTTGCTGTGCCCTCCCTAGGCCTGCTGCCCAGCCCAGCCGCCTCTGGGGGCTGCTGCTCTAGGAGCTCTAGCATGCTCCCATCCTTCCTCCTAGCTGGCAGCCATCTCTGCTGTGGGGCAGGAGATGGGGAAGGATGTTCCTGCCCAAGGTCCTTATCTGAGGCGTGACCAGATTGCTGCTTGTGGACAATGGCAGAGGATGCAGCACCTGAGGGAAACTGAAGCCCCCCGTGGAATTTTGAGGACTTATCCTGTGAGATGCTGAGCACCTCACAGAATAGGGGTCCCCTTTCTCCAACCACTCCCTCCTCACTTTCACCCTCCCCAACACAGCAGATACCCCTTCTTCACTCACAGACTTGTTTCTGGCCTGGTGCCATGAGCTCTTCACCCTGCCCCACAGCACAGAGAGACATGCTGCAAGCAACCAAAGCCCACTCACCCTTGCCTGCTCCCAAACCCAGGGAGGGGCCACTCCTTGTGCCAGCCTTGCCAGGGCAGGGAGAGCCTTGGGTTGAGAGATGGCACCATGCTATCTCAAGCACTTGCACCAGGAGGCAAAGTCCCTGATCAGAGGTGTGCCACAATCACACCTGGGCTTTGCAAGCCAGAGAAAGTCCATGGGCTACAAGATGAGCAAGGTCAGGTTGAGGGCAGGGTTTAGCCTGGGGTCCAGAGCACAAGAGGTCCTTCCCCCACAGACCTGGGCATCTTAGTGAAAAGCAAGGTCTTTGCTGTGGCCACACTTATCTCATGCCCAAGCACCTGCCTGCCACAGCCCACAGAGCACATAGGCATGACATCTCATTGGGAGACTCAAATCCAAAGCGTTTCTCCAGCTGTGAGTGGGGACCGCCAGAACGGCTGGGAAAATACCTTCTGCTGCCTGCAGGAAACACCTCAGCTGTAAACTGTAAAGTAAGCCTGGGTCCGCTCCAGGCTGCTTAAACACCAGCCCAGACCCTTTGAGTGCCTTCCCCATCATATCTGCAGGTTCGCAGCTGCTGAGGAAGTTACAGCTCTCCCAGCCCCTCTCTAAGAAGCCACTGCTCTGTCCTGATTTGACCTGTGTCCCTGGGGCCTTGCCTAATCTCGTTTGCACAGGTGATGAACCCTTGGAGTCAACAGATCTGCATCCATGCCAGCTAAAGCACAATTGAGCTTTAGGCCATTGCTATTCCCTGGGAAAAGACAGGATTAACAGGCCCAAGTGACAGGGAATCCAAATGGATCCTTTCAGAAACTGTCTGCTAAAGGAAAGGCTCAGAATAGGGGACAATATTTTGATGGCTGTGGGGTCTTTGTCATACCCATCAACCCTAAACACCATGACCCATTGCAGATTTTTGTGGGGAACACTGGGGTACAGATCATTTGGCAAAGCTGCTGTGATATGCAGAAGAAATCTTCAGATTGACATACTGAAGTCTCCAGGACTCCACTAGAGAGAGGAGGATGCCACTTGAGCTCTCAGAAATGTCTCTTGGTTCACCTCCTGACCCACATGACCCTCTGGCAATTACACCAGTCGGATTCCACAGGAACCAGGATCCTGGGCCCAATCCACCCCAAGGCCCACCCTGACCTTTTGCAAAGAGCAGAACTTACCTCCAAACTCCTCCTGACATGTGGCACTCTCCCAGCTGGGACGTCTCATGGTTCCCCTGCAAAGTGTCACAGCTGGAGACTTCCTGTGCAGCTTCTGCAATGAAGAAGGCTGTCAGCCGCAGGGTCGTGAGGCTACATGTCCTGCTCTGCAGCTGCCAGCCAGCTCCCGCTGCAGGGGCTCTCCAGCTCTGTATTCACCACCTCTGTGCTCTGTGGGCTGTACGCTGTGATCAAGAGCTGATGGTGCCTATTGAGGAAGGTCCAGTCCATCTACATCCTGCAGGATGGGTGACACCCTCACCTTGTGGAGAGCTTGGAAGCAGCCCCAGCAGAACGGGGTGCGCAGCCATGAGACAGTGGCTTGGGTTTTCTTGGGAATGAACGTGGTTCCCGGAGGAGCTAGCAGTCCTCCAGCAAAGTGGGGGGACTTCCAATAGAGACCCCAATTCATCTTCTAGGAGGTGTGGGGAGGCGGCATTTTCTCCTTGCTGGTAGTGAAGGCACAGTGGGGATGATGGCACACTATGCTGCCTGGGGGAAAACACTCACTTCTAGTAGGCATCTCTCCCTATGTTGCTTTATTAATTCATTTTTCATTTTCCCTCCCTCCTCTTCTTCCTCCTCCTTCTTTCCCCCTAACCCATGAACAAGACTCTCAAAGCTAGAAGAGAGGAGAAAACCAGCACAGCTGCAAATTCAATCAGCGGCGCGCTGGCAGGCAGGCACGCACAGCTGGGAGAGGGGAGCACACTCTCACACACACAAAGCAGCACCAAATGGAGCACATGGAAGAAGGCCAGCAGAGGCCAGTGACTCACATCCCTGGCCTCCATCGTCTTCAGACCAAGGAACATCAGTAGATGACTGAGGCTGGCAGGAGATACCACAATGCTGGAGCCGTGCTGAGCACCCACAGGGCCACCTGAGCACAGGACGGGCAAACTCTCCTGACCCGAGAGGCTACTCAACACATCTTGGTGACACATGTAAAGCATCACATTATCTTCTGTGGGTCTGAGCCTAAATATTTATTTCCTCATCCAGGTCCTGACATGTCCCTCCTTACTTCTTCCTTTGTCAAAAGTGCCCATATCACCAGTGTCAAGAAGTACTTAAATGGGAGACAGTGTCTGGTGCCACAGACCCAGCAGACAGGCGGAATGGAAAGTACAGTTTGGTCCTAGCTGAGTGCCAACAAGACGTGGAGAGCAAGGAGGCTGTTGTGAAAACTGCAGCTATACCATGAGCCCCTGTTCTCAAGGTATGCTCTCCCCTCCCCAAACACCCCAGCGGCACAGCAGGGCTTGGGGATGGCTGCCAGATTCTCCTTGCTTAGATGCTGTTTAATCTCCCAGAGGGGAAATAGAATGCTCACGGGAAACTGTCAGCAGAGCAAAACCAGCACCTCTGAGGACATGGAGCACCTTTGCAAAGGGTAGTACTGCTTCCCAGGCCTGCCTACACCCACAGCAGCACCACCATGGCAGGGCCAGCTTCCTTGTCTCTGGCGGCAGTAGCCCATGCCAGGGTCCTATACATTCCAGTGCTGGTCTTGCAGTACAAGTTCCTTCCAGACCCTGGCAGCATCAGTTCTGTTTGGGATGCTGACCCCCCAGCTTGACAGAACACAGACATGCCATAGAGCACCAGGAGGGAGGCTAGTGAAGCACCATTTCATTGCGCTGCAGAAAAATGGGAGAGGATACTGTACAGCCCTGAGCAGTGGTACAGCTTCGTCCAGTCTTGCCTGCCCCTGGAGCCTGCATTTTCTACCATTTCCTCTTGCACAGCCACACTACCCAGCACATGTGATGCCTGGCTCCCCTCTCCCTTCCCCTGCTCGCCCTGCTGTGAGGACCACAAAGCCTCCTGCTGATGTAGGATGTATTGCAGCACACACCACCATCCGGAGCTCTCATGAGGTGTGAGCCTGAGGTAGCTGGAAAGCACTGGTATAAGCTGACCAACTCTCCTGTACAAAAGCAACCATACCCTGTCCACACTGAGCTCCATCTCCAAACCAAGTTCGGAGCCTGGCTACCACTCGCAGGTTAAAGATTGGGCACTGCTATTCTGGCATGGGGGAGAAAGAAAGTAAA
Organism: Oxyruncus cristatus; assembly: GCA_013399855.1. Taxonomy (NCBI): domain Eukaryota; kingdom Metazoa; phylum Chordata; class Aves; order Passeriformes; family Cotingidae; genus Oxyruncus; species Oxyruncus cristatus. Next base: position 272,313 of record VXAY01005673.1, read on the forward strand.
GGCAAAAAAAGTTGGAAGTTTTAGTTTCCTTCACCCTGACCAAACATGATCTTCACTCCAGCAGCTCCATGAAAGCAGAGGCACAAGGCATTGCAGGTGAGTGTGCTCCTGCCCACCACTGTGAGCCTGAGGTCACTCTTCCCATGCCAAGTGCCGTTATTCATCTGGTTTTAACTCGGCTATGCTAAAACTGTTTGGGTTGAACTTCATCTTGCTGGTTAGCTGCCTAATGCTGAAGTATCTAAGTAAATATAAAATATATAATTTCAGCCAAAATGATTCATCTACTTCCAAGAACATTGTAAGGGGAAATGCTTTGGTTTCTCTTGTTTTTGTTACAGAGAAATCTGATGACCTTTTCTTTGAAGAGCTCTTGAAGCTGCATGTTTTTGGCATGTGGACTTGAAGTTTGGCAAAAGGAGAAGCAGGGAAGGCCTTTGGTTTAGTCCAGATGCGCCCTTTGCTGCCACCAAACTTAGCCAAGTCTTTGAAATATTCCATTTCACATATGCTCCCTTAAGGCAGTCTTACAGTGCTTACCGCCTGAATTCCCTGAAACTTTTCCCCTTTCAGGATGTGCTCCAGCCAGGGACTGAGCAGGATTTCCAGATAAGCAAAGCTGTGGATCCAAATCACAAGTCCAGTCCATCCCTGAGATTAGGCAGCTCCTGCCCCCTCACACTTCCCATCCTGGTTCAGGCAGAGTGAGCAATGCATGTAGAGACAGGTGGGGAAAGGGGCTGGCCAGACCAGGAGACATAAACACAGGAACTGCTGGGAGGAAGGAGGATTTGGGATGGGAATTTGACTGGACTAGATCCAGGAGGGAAAAGAAAGGTGAATCTCCATGAGGACTCTGCATGGAGAACTGCAACCAGCCGAGAGTGTGGCACAATGATGAAGAGAATCCTGCAAGGCTGCATCCCTGGGGAAAGCCAGAGTATCCCAGAAACCAGAAGAAACGAGGAGTGGGGTGGGAGGAGGAGGGACACCAGCTGCTGAGTACTACCAGCAATAAATGAGACAAGTGCCCTGGCTAAACCAAGAGGTCCAGGATGGCATTGAAGGCAGAGGTGACAGCCAAAAGGTGTGCAGGGACTGTTAAGAGCTGACTTTGGAGGTGTCAGGACAAGACCACATCTGCAAAGAGGCTTCTTTAACACGAGGTGTGGAGGGCTAGCTGCATGTCATGGAAATAGACTGTGAATGCTCATCCTGATAGGGGGTGAATCAGTCCTGCACCGTGCTGGTGGAAATCAGCAGAGCCCATTAAGTGTGAGATGAGAGTGTCCTAGAGGTGTGCAGGCTCCACGCTCAGAAGACAGAGGAGCGAATTCATCAAAAAGTAATAAACTGTAAATCAAGACATTGCTTCCAAACAGGGAAGGACACATCCTGCTTGGTGTGGTGCAAATGAAACCCTCCAATGTGTCTGAAGCTCAGAATAGCACCATTTGTTTATTTATTTTCATTGTGATGCTCTGGTTTTGCTTGGAAGCAGCCGCACTGAAGACTTTGCAGCTCCAAGGTCTCCAACCTCAGCTGTAGCCCAAAGGAGGGCAGAAGGTTTGGAGACTATCCAGGCAAACATTGGAAGTTGTGAGCCTTGTTTTGCACTAGCATTAGGAGCCCCTTTCAGTCATACTTTATTAGCTCTAGGCACCAGTACGAACAGTCTCCCTATGGACATTTGCCATTCATGGGACCACTGTTTTCCATGGACAAGCAGTCAACATTACCAGTCTCTGCTTTTGCTTTGTTTTTCTCTTAAGGAGGAAAATTTTCCTACCACTGTCTTAAAAATAAAAAAAAAAATGCCAAAACAACATAGCCTCACAAAGCAGCCAAGACTTTTCATTTTTCTCCCAGAATCCCACAGGAAACCCAGGACAAACCCTGCCACTTTTTCTCAGGAAACACATCTCCTCTTCCTGATCTCATACCTAGGCAAAAGCAGAAAGTCTGCATTCAGGCTGTGTCAGCAGCATGGGGGTGGCTCATCCATATTCCAGCCAGGGTGCCAGCCAGTGACTCATCTGCCATGGAAATCAGGGCATGTGAAGCAGAAGAAGAATGGAGAAAGCAGTGGTCCATGTTATTCCAAGTGCATCACTTCGCCAGGAGATATCATCCTCTGCAGGTGGGGTCACAGATCCTAGCAAGCATGATGGGCAGAGTTGGACCTCAAGGTGTGGGGAAAACTGAGATGGAGAGTGTTTGTGCATGCGAGGGCCATTGGGAAAGGGAGCATCTGTGGGCAGCTCTCCACTGAAAGGCTTCCTCTGCAGAGTGGCTGGAAAGTATCTCTTGGAGCTTTCTCTTCCTATTAGAATATCCTGACTTGAAAGGGACCCACCAGGATCATTGAGTCCAAACTGTAATATTGAGGCATTGAATCTTTTATTCTGTTGCAACAGCAGGTTCTGGATTCTGCAGGGAGCAGAACTTTTAACTTCTTACTTTTTAACACAAACCTGAACTCCTGAAAGCCAGGCAGTCTGGCCAAACACCCTCCCTTCCCCAGGCCTTCACCCTGAAGAACCAGGGCTGCCTCCTGGTCTCCAAGTCCTGCCCTGCCAGGCTCTGCCTTGCCCTGCCCTGCCAGACTCCCCCCAGCCATGGAGGCTCCCATTCAGCGCCATGGTCACACCACCACATTTTGTTAGCACATTGTGGCACATGGTGAGATCAGAGGTCCAACTAGGGTGCTGGCCCTGCAACAGGACAAGAGGGTCATGAGCTACCTGGACTGTAGCTCCCAGGACACAGAGCAGCATCAAGAAGTGGTGAATGTGACTTTTTTCTTGACAGGAGTTGATCAGCTGGAGAAGGAGCAATTCTTGATCAGCTTTGTGTTTTAACCTCCCTCTCTACAGGAAGGCCAGGTAGGAATCCGAACTGGGGTAGACCTCAGAAACTGTACAGCATAAGTGGCTTCACAGAAGCATTTGGCACTGGAAGAAGGACCAGATGAGATCTGGCTGCTGAAGTCCTTCTGCTCTCAACTTGTCCTCCACAGGCTGGTTCCTGCCAGCTGTTCCTCTGTCCGCAGCATTTTCAGCTTTGGCCAAGGCAAAAGATGACCCTTTCCAGCCTCAAAGCTGGGAGCCTGAAGAAGGGAGCTAGACCTTAGCAGAGATCCTTTGCTTTACAAATGATCTGAGAGCTCCTCCAAGGGGCAATGGCACTGCAGAAGAGAAGCGAACCCACTATTTCTCTCCCCCTGCATCCGCAGGTGTCTGCAGAGATGTCAGACCTGTAGTGCTCAGCAACCTCGGGCGTCTGCTCCACTTTCTGTGGGAGAGACAGCCAGAACACTTCCCTGGGCTTGAGCAGCTCCCACGCAGCGGGCCAGCGCTCAGTGCCAGGGGATGTGTGTGCAGAGCCAGCCGGAGGTAGAATGCGAGCCTGCTTTCTCTAAGAAGCCAGGGCCAAGTCCAGAGAAAAAGGCGAAGAAAGGCTTTGCTGTCAGAGTCAGGGTTTACAACCAGCCATAAATGGCCTCCATCCCTAAAGTTCCCATGGTGACAGTCCTGGTGGGAACAGAGATGTCTCCTCTGCCCAGTGCCCACCAGCCCTTCCCAGGTCAGAGTGTGCAGCTGCCTGGTGCAGCCTGGGTGAGCTCACCCAGCTCCAGTACCCCTGAGATGGGGAGCAAAGTGTGGCCCCAACTCCAGGGGAGTAGCAGCCAGGGCACCTTGCATAGCATCCTTCCAGGGCCAAGCTGCAAATGCAGCAGCTTTGGGGCTTGATGCTTCTCCTTCAGCTGAGTACAGGTGTTGGTATTCACCTCCTTCCACTCAGGCTCCAGAAGGTAAAAGGTTGGAGACAGCAATGGATAGACCTGTTCTCCACAGAACACAGGGCACCTTCCACTGATGTCGAAAGCAAACTTTTTGAGGATAAAGGCTGTTTGCAACACAGAGTCTTTGCTATAAGCTCCTCTTCAATTCACTAGCTAGTCTTCTTTGCTGCTGCCTGGCCAACTTAACTTATAACTCTTCCCAGCACATGATATTCTCTTGCTTGTTTTATCATCTTGCTTACTTAATGCATTCAGATGGGGGAAGGCCCACTGCAAAGGCAAGAGTGTGCAGTGCAGATCTAAGTTTGCTCTCAGGGAAGGCTTCCCTTTGACCTTCTGCGACACCACGGGCAAATGACTTTGTTCTTCTGAGCTAAGGACTCCTGTGCATTAAAAAAAGACATACTTTTTCCCTGTTCTTGCTCTGCCTTCCATGCTGTTAGAGAAAAATCTTGTGGAGGTAAATATATGGGCCACATCCCATTACGGGAGCTACTCTAGCCTCCCTCCAGGTGTGATCGGTCCCACCAGACTGTCCCCAGTGTGAATGCCGCTGCCTGAGCCAATTACCCCAGGCTTCTCATACAGATGACGGGAAGAAAAAGCATCTTTAGGACTTTATCGAGCTATCCTGGTTCATTTTTCCACTTAAGGACAAAACAACTGATGCCCTGTAAGTGCTTCTGCGTGCTCATGAAGCCCAGGACACCTTGGTCACATTAGATGTCTCCACTGCAGAGCCTGGGATGAGGGCAGACAACACACACCGGCCATGGCAGCTGCAGTTGGGATGCACAAATGGTGTGACTCCAGAGAAAGAGCTGACTTTCCCCAGTCATCTTTCTGTGCATAATTCCTCTTAAGGCAGAAGGCCTTGTCCTGGCTAGTTATGGCATCACTATGCAAAAAACGTGAGTCACTGCCGTAACAGGTTGAATTACAACTCCTTGCTTGCTGAGTTTAAAACAGAGGAAAGCAGCTTAAGCAAACGGAAGGGCCTAAGCATGTGAAAAATGTTCCCTTTTCAAAACCGCCATTAGCCAATTGAAAATCTTTGGATTTGGGCTGCAAGTCTATGCCAAGTCTCTGTCTGAGGCTCAGTTCAAACACTCAGGCTATATAATCCCTTCCAGTCTGGGCTCATAATGGAAACGCCAACAGACCGTTAAGCACAGCAGTATTGCCAGGTTTTACTATAATTAAACACACACAGGAAAAGGTATAAATAACCAGGTTAAATTAAGGCAGGGGGCTGTGATTGAAGGGATCTCCGGGAAAGCCTGCAGCCTGGTTTTGTCTGACTGGTTCAGAGGTGGTCGACTGGGGACTTGGGCTTTGTGCCTGGCTCAGGTAAGCCCTCTCTAGCAGATGCTGTGTAATAAAGCAAAGTCAGCTGGCCACGATCACCTGCAGAGCGTGATGTGCCAGCCCCCAGGTCTGTGCTCCTGCCCTTGAGGCAAGCTCCTTTCTGTAAGGCAAGCTAAACCCTGAGGGTAAGGGGGAAAATGGGAGCCTTGCTGCCTTCTGAGCCACACTCGACCTTGCTGGGTTTATTTGCCCTATTGGAGGCCCATGTTTGTTGTTTTCCACCTTGTCCTCATTTCCACAACAATCAGATTAAGTGGCCTGAGGAAATGATGATGCAGAAGACACAGATAGAAAAGGTTAAAAATATAGCAAAGAAAGAGTGGCAGAGGAGGTAGAGACTTCTTTCTGGAATGTTGGTTCCTGTGCACCACTTGGTCCACAGCCTGGGGATCCTCCAAGGGAAGCACTTCTCTGCAGCACTCAGGCATTGCAAAGCAGCCAGCAGAGACATGGTGGGTCCTGCTCTCTCGTCTCTGCAGGTTATCACATTCACATCCCAGCTGTCTGGTAAGAAACCCTCCTGCTAGCAGATGCTGGGGAAAGGGGGGACATCCCCAAAGAGGACACTGACTTAGGAGTGCCAGCAGACATGTAAAGCTAGAAAAAAGCCAGATTCACAAAAGAAACATTCCAAAGCCAGCCTTCTTCCTTGTAGTGATGTGTGCAAGAAGTAACAGAACAGGAATGCTGCAGCACTCTTAGGGAAGGCAGTGCTGCTGCAGGATGCACCAATGCCACTGCACAGTCCCATCCTTGCTCGAGGCAGTGGTGCCAGCTTCTGAGCTTTTCAGCAGGATTGACTGCACGCACACATCCCTCATGGTTTTCCTCTTGTGACTCAAAGCTCAATTCAACTGAGTTTTCTGGGCCAACTCTTCTAAATTTGTACCGGTATCCAGGGAGCTTTAGTAAATAGCACAGTAAATATTTGTTTTCGATATTTGTCTTTTAAAAAGACAATGAGGCAGCAGCCACGCACAAGGACACGGCCACGCGTATGACTTCAGGCAATCACAAAGCACACCACACATCCGAAAACTGAGGCTCGCTTTTCTATCTAAAGAAATAACTTCACTGGGATTAATATGGAAAAGACCCCCCCTCCACTGAAACCAGATCCATGCATGCTCCAGCACATATACATATTTGTGTATGCTTATATATTTTTCTGACCAGAGGCATCAAGCGTCAAATCTTGAACTTTCCAAAAAAAGGAAAAAGCTCATTTCCAGCCTGCAAGACTGACTCTGACCTCAGCCTGTGCTTCCCCAGCTGAGCTAATAACACTCCCAACCCCCAAAATATGGAGGCAGCTCAGAATGGAAATGTTAAAGAGCCGTAATTCCAGAGGATGTGAATGGCTAATTCTGTACATTCAAATGAAACAGAGGGGAAATATACTGAATGGAGCCCATGTATAAGATCATATGAAATGTAAAAAGACTTGTTGTTCGGCACACACACTGCCTCTTCAATCTAGTTCTGTTTAAATGCCCATTCTTTTCATTTGGCATCTCCTTGTCCCTCGATGGCTGAATCAAAAGAGGAACGAAATAATGAAACAAAGATTTTAAAAAACTCAGCTCCAGCTGCAGCAGGGAGAAGCCTGAAGCGAAACGTGAGAGCGTACGGCTCTTTGTTAAGGTTTCCTTGGCTATAGAATATGGTATATGAAACGCCTGGCGGATCCTGTTTGGTCCTATGGAGGGAGAGCTCTTAAGGTGGCTCTCTTGGGTTTGGGGAGGATTGCGGGAAGGCTTCCCACATTTGCAGGCAGCAAGCGTCCCACCTGCAGAGACCTCAGGGCCTGGATGGTTCCCCCTCCAAACACCCTGGGGGCCCAGGGCACTCTCTCCTCAGACAGTGGGTGGTCCAGCCTTTTTTTTTCTTTCCTTCATTGTAGCTGCCACCTTACATCGGGAAACCAAACTCAGCACTTCTTGTTGGGAGATGGTTCCAATTTATATAGATTTATAGGAAATAAGTTTTATTCCATGCCTCTGAGGTATTTCGTGCATGCCCATCACCAGCTGGCAGAGCCACACACACAAGCAGCTACAAGGCATTGGTGTCAGCAGAGAGCAGTCCATGGTCCCCAGCCACAGCTTTTTCTAAACTCTTCATTTGGAAGTTGGTGGAAGAGTTGATGCCCTGATGACTGAGAGACCCTAGTGTCACCAGCCCAGTCAGAGCTGGGGCAAGGCTGCTTGTCACATCCTGATCTCCAGTACCCACGGGAAAGTTCAGCAGGTCCTTGTACCAGATGCGCTCACCGCGGCCTCCTTGCAAATGCTGCAAATGCCTTTTGGGAGAGGGCATCACCCAGAGCATCCATTTCTGGAAAGGAAAACCATCCATTGGCTCAGCTCTCTGGCTGAGAAGAAATCAAGGAGAGAAGGTGTGGTGTGGAGGAGGAGGCTCACAAGAATGGGGCCAGCCCTCCCCACCACTACCCAGTCACTTGGTCATTGCCATGAACAGCAACACTGAAACACATCCAGTAAGCGCTGTGGTGACCGGCTCACCACAGCTGAGCAACTCTGAGCCATATTGCTTAATCTAAACAAACGTTCAGTGAACATCAACACTAATTCATTTTCCATGGGCTGAACACTTTTCCTCTCCAAGGCTCTTCCAGCAGCTGTGGCTGATTTCTGCTTGGGCCCAGCACGTCTTCCCCAGGACCCCCCACCTTCACAGTCACCACGGTGGTTCTCAGCATGTCCACTCACAGATGACAGCTCTTGGGACATGCTGGGAGTGAGCTCTTTCCTGGGGTTCCCTGTGGGAAAATCCAGTGATGCTGGCATGCCCTGAGTTAGCATAAGCACTGAAGGCCCAGTACATAACCTGTGCCACCTGGATAGGTACGAAAATTATTCATTGGCATTGAAGGATTCTCTGTATCGTGTGTTACTCAGGAAGTGAAGTCCTTGTATGTTGTGCTCCCACCTCACAGCTGCTGGGCATCCACTATGGGGCCAGCACAAGTGGAGTGCCTTGCCTAGAAAGGCAGCAGGATGCTCCCCTGATGCAAGGAGCACGGGTCTGCCCTGCTCAGCTCTTTGCCAGGCAGGCAAAACACCAAGGAGACATTTCCAAAGGCATCGGGTCACCTCAACGCCCTTGGCTATCTTGGCTAAATCCCAGGAAGGAGGGGTGCCACAAGCACCCTTCCCTGATACCAGGGCTGCACCCCAGCCACATGTGCTGCCAGCACATCAGAAGACATGTCACCTGCCTGTCCGCAGGGCTGGTAAGGAGGAGCACGTTCCTCCACGGCCATTGAAGCCACCTCATGACACTCGCACGCGTGGCTCCCAGGAGGCTGGCACAGTGCAGGGGAGGACAGCCAGAGCGGCCATGTGATCCCCTCGCTGCTATTCCTGGTGCCTGACAAGGCTGGAGGACTGTCACACGGAGTGAGAATCACCCGGCTGCAGCGTATAAGCCAGGTGAATCCAGCTGTGGTGACAGCAAATTCCTAATTAGTTCATTGCATCAGACGGCCAAACACTCAGTCATTACCCAAGGATGGCCTACGTGCCAGGAAGGGCGTACTCCCCTGATCCCTGCTTCCCAAAATGGGACTAGGAGAGCCAGGCTAGCTCATCCTGGAAAAGGGACATGCTGTGTGGTGTGCCCAGCAGGCCAACCAGCTCAAGGTCCCTCAAACCACATGGGGGAAAACCAGCAAGACAAAGTGCCAGGCATGCAGCAAATAGCCTGAGTGTGACTGTCCTACATGGTGATTTCTCATACTGCCCCATGCATGGATGTGAACTGAGTCTCTCTTACCCACAGGGACCCAGCCACAGGACGGTGGCGTGCGCACCAGGAGGTGGGCTGTCCCATCCTGCTCCCCTGCACCTTAGCTGGAGGCAGGCATGACCCACTTCTTCCCAACTGCTTGCTGAGGACAGAGATCTGGGCATGCATTTGGAAGCTCCTCAACACAGCGGTATCAGGGTGAGCTCCTGTGTGCTGGCTGGCAGGTTTGCAGGGAGGTGCTTTCCCCGTGAGCTCAGCCAGGCACGGTGTGAGTGCTGGACGGTGGGTCGGAGACCTGCCACACACCCATTCCTGGCAGCACCAGAGGGCAGCGGCACTGCTGTCTCAGAGGTAGCACAGGCAGGTTTGGCAGGGATTTATGTATCTTGGAGTTGCTTTCCCCGTGGCGGCAGCTGGAACCGATTTTGAATACTTAGCTGGTTTACAATGAAAACAAAAATCCCTGGATTGACAGCATGTCCAAGCAAGGGACCATTCGACTGCCCGGCAGCCAAGCAATGAGAGCTAATGCTGGTCACAGGGTGGAGGTGAGAACCTGCAGGCCCAGCCGAGCAGCTGGGCTCTGCTCCATGCCTGCTCTGGAGTTTAGACGCTCTTCTTTGCTCAAGCCAGGCTAATATTGGCAGTAGTAAGGTGCGCCTTAGTTCCTCCCTGGGCTTGAGCTCCATCAAGGCCTGTGCTTCCAGTGGCTTGGAGATGCTGCAAAGTGAAAAACCAGGCAGGACCTCCTGCCAACCACAAGGTAGAAGCACCCATGTCACTGCAGGCTCTCCTGTCCTCCTCCTGCATCCCCTCCCAGCCCCAAGGGCACTTCACTTCACTGGCTGGAGAGTCTCCCTCTTGCCTGCACTCTGGATGAAAGGTCCTGCAGGATCCAGGATGCCACTGAAGCATGGACTCCTCTAGAGTGTCACACAGTAACCACCTCCCAGCACACAGCAATCCTACCCAACTGGTTCAGGCAAGGAGTGATGAAAAACCCTGTGTCCCGCTGAAACCACTGAGGGATTTAGGTCAGGCAGGTGGGATCATCCAGGCTGGAGTGGGACCAGTGGGCCTCAACTGGTACCCAAACAGTTCCAAAGCCAACACCAGATCTGCACAATACCAGCCCTGGGACACAGGTGACCTTGCTGGGGGGGTCAGTGCTGCAGCACCACCCTTGTCCATCCCATAAGTAATGTGGGTGCTGCAGAAACATGGGGTTCAGCACTGTGCTGAGGCTTTCTGCGGGATCCCTGGTCCACACTGCAGAATAGCTCTGCTCCTGCACAGTGGCGTGGGGGTGGCACACGGGTATGTACCTCCACCAGGAACTGGGTTAGTGTGCTATTCAGAAAAGCCAGGTTAGACCTTCACTCCTGGAAAAGTGCCACTCCTAGGAGTCTCCTCCAAACCTCTCCCTGAGTATCTCTGAATCTCCAGTGCTCCCCACAAGGACACCTCACCAATGCAGGCAGACAAAGCTACCTCCAGAGGAAATTTTATTCCCCATGTGGCAGAATGGGCAGAGTGAATAGGAAAGCAGCAATTCGCCCAGCACACTGCCTCCCGGGAACAGCAAGGGCTGTTCCATGCTGCAATGCAGGCATGACCCACACCCGCTCAGGGAGGGGAGGAAGAGGGAAGGCTTTGGGGCTGTGCACAGTCACTTTAGCTGCTCAGTCATCTGTCCCACAGCTGTGCCAGAGATGCTATTGTCCTGATTCCTACAGTGGGAAATCCCGGATCCAGCTGGAAACGACCAACACATGCAGTCCCAGGTGAGCCTCAGAGGCTCCAGAAACAAAAACAAAAAAAAAAAGGATAGTGTTCTGTGGACTGGCAACTTNGGTCCTCTCCTTATCTCAAAGCACCAAGCAGACATTGTTCCCAGCTTCTCTGCCAGCAAATGGCAGAGTCACTCAGCTTCTCCCCGCGGCTTTCCTCATCAAAGAGCACCTCTGATGCAAGTGGTAGGTCACTGGAGAGTAAGGGTGGGAGGCTGTGAACATCCCCCAGGGCACAAAGAAGCTACAGAAGAGGATGCTGCGGCACTGCCCTGCGAGGCCGGGCACAGAAACGCGCAGCAGGGAGAAGGGAGTTTGTTGACAGCACGAGGCGGCTGTGCCCCCCAAAGCCCAGCCTGCCCCCAGCACCCCGGCCCCGCACTGCCGGACACATTCCGAGGGGCGCGTGGAGAGCACCACCGGGGCACTCCGGGGACCGAAGTCACGGTGGCAGCCCGGCGTAAAACCTACAAGCAGGGGCGGGCTCAGCTCGGGGGGCGGCCGGGGACACCAGGGCGGCGGCGCCGGGATCCATCTCCCCGAGGACACCTTAACGGCGGTGCCCGCGGGCGCCTCCCCGCCGCCCGCCCCGCTCGGCTCCCGCCGCTCCTCGCGGGGAAGCAGCTGACTCGGGGCGGCTGCCAGCGCTGCTGGCTGCTGGATCCGGCCGCGGCAACGTGCAGCCCGACATGTAAACCCGGGCAGGCCTATGCTAATGGCGGGGGGAGGGCGCCTGGCGCAGGGGCGAGGGGGACGGAGGTGGAGGCCGGAGCACAGCCAGAAAATTCCGCCCCCCCGCGCTTCTCCATCACCACCTCCCTGCATCCATCTGCCTCCCCTCCTCCTCCTCCTCTTCCATTCATAAAATCCGGGCGGCACTGCCACCTACTGTAGCGTGCGACGGCCAGTCCGCCGCCCCGCTCGGCCCGCGGGCAGCCCCCCACCGCAGCCCCCCTGCCCCGCCGGCACCCAGCCCGCACCCCCGACCCCTGGGTCCCGGCTCCAAAGCGAGCCCTCGTCCCAGCAGCGCCCCTAAAGCCCACACGAAACTTCCCACGGGGCAGAACGGCAATCCTGTCCTTGCCCTTAAAGCCAAATTGGAATCTCTCCCACCAGCCCCTCACCCCAGCCTCAGGTGTGCCCCAGATGTATTTGGGGGACTCTCCTCACCACTCTCGGGGTAAGCACAGACAAGAGCTGAGCAGTCAGCCCCACCGCCACCGACCAAGCTGCTGGAAATCAGGAGGTGGCAGGGACAGAAGTCTCCTACCTATGTTGTCTGGTTTCCCACCCCTAGGGAAACCCCTAGCTCGTGTTTTCAAGCACTCCTTAAAACCACAAAGCCCTCTCTAGGCACGGGGGAGATAGGGGAGATATTGTTACGGCTTCTCCTGTAATAAGTCATGGGCATGAGGCTTTAAAAAAAAGGATGAAAGTAGCACATACCCGCCAGGAGAAGAGTGAGTTAGCCGTCAGCCATAGTCTCTGCTCAGGAAGAAACCCTCCCAGGGCCAAGCAACCCCCTTCAGGAGGAGACACTGAGGGGCAGCCCCTTTCCCTCGGCAATCCCTTTCCAGTTCCCTGCTGGGGAGGGCCTATACTCCCACCGCCCTCTCCTATAGGGTTCTATTCTCCCTCCTCAGCACACAATGGGGCAATCCCTGGTTGGGTCATATTCCACATCCCTTACTAGCACCACAGGAATAAAGTCTTGTGCCTTCCCACATCAGGGGACTCTCCTCAGTCCCTCATACCTTTCTTTTCCTTCCTCCCTCCCTCCTTAGCAAAGGGTAACAAAGATAAAACCCCACACCCCAGTGGGAAGCAAGCATCCCTGCAGGGCAGCAGGGGCTGGACCTCCAGGCTCATGTGTGGGTGAGCAGGAGCAGCAGGCTCCCTTGCCCAGTCTCCCCCTTGCAGCATCTCAGCTCCTACCATCCTCCCTCTTTGTTCACCAGAGTCTCCCTTGCTAGAACTAAAGCCCTAGTCCCTCAAGGGGAAGGGACTGAATTTGGACAGGCCAAACAGAACAACTTGCAGGTAGGTCAGAGTGTGCAGTGCCTGTATAGGTGGAAGACCTTGCGCTTGAAGCTGAATGGGAAACACTGAGCATCTCTATAGAGAAAAGAGAGAGGGAGGGAGGGAGGGAAGAAGGGAGAGAGGGAAAAAAAAATCTTGTGAGTGCAGTGTTTGCAAAATGAGCTGGTGGTAAATAGCTGGAGGATAGGCAGTGTCTCTGTACGTGAGGCGCAGCACGGAGAGCTGCACCTGAGTGAGGCTGGGCCACTGCTCGCTCCAGCATCACACGTCACTCACTGATGCATCCTCCCCAGCCTGCTCTCTCTCTCTCTGCACCAGCTCCCCCGCCTCCGCCACAAAAAAGCAATGGGGAAAAATGGGATCCCCCACACACACCCGGTGCAGCCACAAAGCAGAGAGCTGGGAGAGGCACAACTGAGCTTGATTCAAGGTCCAGCTGGTGCCTGCCCGGGTTCCAGGGGGTATTCAGCAATACAAACCTCCTAATCCCATTTTCCTGCTGGGAACCCACACTCCCTTGAGCTCAGCGTTTCCCCATGCTCCTGCTCAGGCGCTTTCTTTCCTGAGCAATGGCAGCCCTGTTTGCCAACACTCCCTCCTCGCTAGTGCTGCTATCCAAGGCCCTTTGTTCCCCTCGCTGGGAAGTCTTCCTTTGCATTTTGCAGCCAGAGCCTGAGGCCCAGCACAACTCATCTCACCTGGGGTGCTCCAGACTGAAGACCACCAGCCCTCCTCCCCCCACTCTGAAAGGCAAAATTCACACAGCACCTGGAAAAAAAACAGGTCCTTCCCTAGGTGGGAAAAGGAAAAGAAGCCATCCTTCCACTGGAGAGAGGCGCGCTCAGGGGTGTCTCTTATAGCAAGCCGTGCCCCTGTTCGCTGGTCCCTCGGGCGGCAGCCGGCGGTCCCGCAGCTCGGCTCCATGGGAAAGCAGCCCGGCACCCGCCTGACACCCTGTGGCCACCGCTCGCCTTGCAGGGACATGGCGTGGAGCGCGATGGGGAGATGAGGACTGAGTCCGTGCGGAGACTGCATGGGAGGGGGCACACAGGGTCTGTTAGCAGAGGAAAGCTGACAGAAGCGGGGAGAAACCACAGACCGGGCGCATGCCTGACTCCTGTCACCTGCCATCCAGGGATAAAAGGCTACATACTTCCATAAAGCAGCACACACGTGTCCTGGCAGTTTCCATTAGCCCCCATGGATTCAGCCCAGCATGTTCAGGAGGAAAAGAATTTCAATTTATTGCTAGCTGATGCCACAGGCTCATATGTGCAGAAGACCTCTTGCTCTATGGCAGCATGTAACAGTGGGGGGCTTCTATAATAACGCCTCAACAGATAAGAGGCCCCTAAGAACATCCCATATGGGATGGGATCCCACATCCCCTAAGAACCCCCATATGGATTTTGAGCTCCTCAGAGAGTCCTCCCCACTGCACAGCAGGGCCTTTTCCCTGCCCCTCCTTGGCTTTGCTCACCTCCTGCCAGAAGGCTGAATTTCCACTTCCCAAAGCACAAGGGTTGGGGTGTCTATAGGGGCTGGAGTAAAACCTGGTCATCAGCACTCCACCAAGCCCAAGGGGTGCTCAGTTCTTGCAGCGACCTGTGAGGTGTGAGGGTCAGAGTGTCCATGTGTGGCGGATGTCCCACACAGTTTAGGATGGGGACATGCTCATGTAAGAGTTGAAACACCCTGGCAGTTCAGGTGCTCAGGGCTAACCCTGCAGAATGTCTGAAGCACCAACCAGCAACTGTGACATTGCAGGACCACAGACCAGAGAAGTTCCAGCAACTGTTGGGGATGGAGCTGGCACTCACCCTTCCCAGGGAAGTGGGAGTAATGGCTCCATGTAGGGCCCCAGGGGAGTTACAGACTTCTGAGGTCTGCCCTCATCCCTGGAAAAGCTGCCAGGACTCTAGGAGTAGGGGGAGGTGAAGGTGTTTTGCATGAGAGCTAAGCTACCTTGGAGCAGGCAGCTCCTGCTCCAGGTGATCACCTAGGTAGCCAAGTGAAGCCCTGCAACCTTGATAGAAAAGCTTGTCTCCGTTTAGGAGGGGATCCTTTGAATACTCTTACTGACTTGCCCCATTCTTCTCCAGTTCACAAGTCCCTATGGGTGCTTCACCCTTACACCCCACTAAGCACTGCATATGCCCAACAGCTTAGTTCTCCTGCACGTACATCAGATGTGCCTGGGGAGCTGGTGATCCCTAACCCTACTGTGCTGCTCACAGCATTCATTCATGTCTCCCCTGGGTATCCACAGTTCCGCACACCTCTGCAGGGAGAAAGTCTGTGTCTCATTCCCAGGCTTTCTTGGGGCAGAGCTCGCCCTTGCTGAGAGTCCATTGGCAGCGGGGCAGTGAGGCCATCAGCTGCTTTCCCTGCTCTGACTTTCCCTGGCTGCAGTTCTGTGAGGTTCTGACGTGATACTCTGCCCCCGCACGTCCCTCTGGCTAGAGCCCAGCGGGGAGAACTGGAGACATTGAGACGGCGCATCGCAGGGGGACCATTTTAATTAAAAGTGATGCTTTTGTCAGCAGGGCAGAAGCTTCTTTGGGGATATAGGGAGGAGGAGTGAGCTGGGTGAGTGATGCAGGGGGGGAAGATGTGCCTGGTCAGGGTTAGCTCTGGACTCAACAGCTTTGCCAGGAAAGTGGGAAGTGGCAGAATGAGCTGGTACTCAATTCTCAGGGGCCTTTACCACAGGGCTGGTGCTCCTGGCAATGCCTACAGTGTCCTGAAAGCCCGGTGCAAACTAGCGGACTCCCTCCCCCAAACTCAAAGCATTTACTGGTCCCTGATGCCAATCCCTTTCCCAGCAGAGAAGGAGGATGTCCGTGCACTACTTATGGACATTTAGAGGCACAGTGGCCTCATGTTGGCTCTCTGACTCTGCTAAAAAGAAAGATAAAAGCTCAGAAGGGCCTTGCACCAGGTGGGTTAGTGCAGCATGGCAGGGAGCCACCGCAGCCAAAGCCAGCTTCTGGAGGTGGGAATGATGACAAGGTCTGATGTCCCTCCAGCTGAGCCGCAAACTGTGCTATATTCTCAGCTCTGGTGGCAGAAGGGATCCATCACTGCTGGAAATGTGCTAAGAAAATCAGAAAAGACTTGAGAGGGAGAGTACGGTTTGAGAAAGAATTAGGCAAGGGGATTCTTCCTCACATAGAAGTGAGGAATCCCCAGGGACTGGGAGGCTTGAAAGAAAGCCAAGCCCTGGTGTCCATCCTAAAAAGCCTCTCTCTGGCTGGCCTCCTGGCTAGAGCCTAGTCCACTCTAGGCAGTTGTGATCCTCCTGCCTTCACCTGAGGACGCTCTGGAAAAAAGCTCCCAGATACCAAACCACATGATTCTAAATCACCGGGAATGTGTTTCCGTTCAAATACCTACCAGGCCTGTTTTCTGCTCCTGGGACAGCTGTGGAAAACAATGTCCAGGCCCTGCATGCTGTGCCTGCCTGCAGCCATACCCCTGGAGCAGTCATAGGTGGAGCAGCCTCCAGCCCAGCACAGAGACAGGTGCCATGACTGCGAGCAGCACCACACTTGTGTCCCAGCACTGATGTGTCCTGCCACCCCCCTGCCTCTGCTCCCAGCAGCCTGGCCATGTCAACCACAATTCATTTCAGGTAAAGTGGGGAGTATTTCTAGCCTGCACTGCCGGTCACTGTGAAGAGCCGTATTTGCCGATCAGCAGCAGCAAGACCAAGGGAGCATGGCGGGAGGATGGGTGGCACAGGATGGAGGTGGGAAAGTTATGCTGCATGACCCTGGCGATGCCTGGTGAGCCAGCAAGGAAAGGGTCGAGAGCGACTACGTGATGCTTTGCAGGGAGAACTGATCTTATTAATAAAAGCTGCTTCTTCCCAAGGCCTTGATAATCTCTCCTGCTGCAGATTATTTACAGCTGTGGAATTTAATACTCCAATGAACAAAGCTCTCTGAAGCAGTGAGGCAGTGAGTGGACTGTTAACCCTTCTGCATGGCACCAGGGTCTTTCGGCTTGGGTTTGATGTCTCAATGCAGCTGAACAACAGGCTGCCACAGCCCCACCAGATCTCAGCACCCAAGCCAGACTGAGACCTAGCAGAAAGCCAGAACCATCAGACTTGGCTTATTGCCTGAATGGTCCCTTAGATACAGGTGATTTAGAGGGACAGAGAATGTGGTGGGCTTAAGGCACAGCATGGTGAAAGCAGAGGTGAGAGGGATGCACAGGAAGGACTAATTAATCATATGGGCTTGTCCCACCAGTGCCTGAGCCTGGTTTGAGTTCATTATCTGAATGGGATGGGCACAAGAAAGCAACTAGGGTAAAGGGTGGGCTGAGGGATGGAGAAAGAAAGGCAAACACCAGGCCTTACTCACATGCTAAAATCCACTGGCCACCCTATAACAACAAAGTGGCAGATTCTGTAGCCATAAATGCAGCCTGGTTTCAATCTACACCTCTCTTAACATTCCTGTACTTCAGACATTCCCAACGACCACACAAATCCTTGGTCCAGTTCTGCACAGTTTAAAGGGTCACAGTAGCATCCCTACCATAAACTATATAACTATAATCCCCAGACATGATAAAAAGTCCCTATCCATCCCATCTAGTCCATGTAAGAAAAGCAGAGCTATGGCAGAATTCAGGTGGCATCTCTTGTCGTCAGTCAGTAAAAGTCTGGCTGCTGAAGTGCAGGAAATACAGACCTCTCACAGCAGCTCACAAGTTCCTTTGGTAGTCCCTTTACTTCTTAGCAGCACCTGGCATTTGCACAGTGCCAGGGCAGCCTACACCTGCCCTGAAACCACAGTATGTGCCTCCCAGGTTATGCAGCCCCTTTGCTTTTGACTTGAAACCCTGTACCTACAGTCCCTCTCCCTCCCGTGTGATGCCATCTGCCAAGGATCTCTTATGGCTCTTCAACCACCACATGCAGGAGAAGCTGGAGTTTGTGGAATGGAGTTCAGTCCAGCCTCAGGTAGCCCAAAACTTGCATGGGACAGCCCATTAACTCTGTAATGCCCCATTCTTAAGGTCCTAAGGTTTGCTCAAATTTCTGCAGAAACAGAAGATACTACCTGCCAGCCACCGCTCTGCATTGGCAGAGTGTTTTGCCATCGAGTTTGCCCACAAGCAACACCAGCTGGCAAATGGAGACACCAGCAGTAAAGAACCTTGGGGACTAGAGGAAGGACAGATCCTGCCCTGCAAAGCCCGACAGATGCTTGTAGACCCTCACCCATGGGCAGGAGGCCATCCCAACTTCCCTCTCCCCCCAGTTACAGTGTCTGAGCTACCAAGTCTTCCAGAGGAAACCGCCTCCGTGGGTCATGATCTGATGCCATGGAGGTCCCTGTGTCCTCAGCTCACCCCACTGCAGGTGAGGCCTCCTGGGGACCCATCCTTCCTCCACAAGGCAGAGCTGAGGCAAAGTGTTGGACTTGTGAAGCCAGTTAAACCAGCTATTTACTGCTGTTAATATTATGAAATACAGATTGGAGGCTTTCTAGAGCTATCTAGGGCATCCTCTAGGGCCTCTAAGGCCTCCAAGAGCCAAACATAGGGCTTAGAAAACAAGGGCAAAGATAACATCTACCATCCTACCACCTCCTCTCCTTACTTTATCTACCCCTCCAAGCAATGAGTTTTGTGCCTCCAGTGAACTGGAGCCTTTCCAGACACACAGAGGGGATCTTGGGCCTTGTTTTGAAGAGAAAAGTAAACGTAATTAGGGGCAAAGTTCGGGTGGCTGGGCAGCACACAACCATTTTCTTTGCTCCAGTCATGCATGAATGCAAAAGCCCAAAAGCTCAGCCTGAAGAAGTAAGAGACCCTCCTGCATTGGAGATGGGTACCACCTTCTCAAGCCTCCTGTGCATCCCAGACAGCTTGGACCAGATCATGGGTAAAAGCGTGAAAGTCGGGACAAAACAGCAGCTTGAAGCATGATGGTAAGAAATGCACTCTGGCCTGTTCAGCTTTTGCTATCCCTGGTGAACCAAGAACGAGTAGTTTGCTGCTGTCAGTGCCTCCAGGGAGCTTCTACTGGGCCAGCAGCATGGGCTGGGCATCACTCAGCCCACTATATCTCCCCTATCCCATCCCAGCATAGGGTACTTGTTTGAGTGAGCAGGACCAGGCCTGGCAGGACCAGAATGTCAGGGAACACCTGAGCTCTTCCCACCTTTTGAATGCAGGAGGTGGAACATGTTCACCAGCAGTACATGTCACCCCTAGTGCTTGACTGCTGCTCTCTCAATCCACAGAACGTTCCTCATTTCAGAGCCAAGGGACCACCATGATTTTCAACTACTGCACCATATTGTCCCAGAAATGTGAAGAAGATTTATTTTTACCTTATCCAGGGTCAGCTTGCAGTCTTACAAGCTAGAGCAACAAATCCTTTAATCCTATAATATGGGAAACTACATTGGGATTCCATGGTCACAACTGGGGTCCATCAGGGGAAGAGATTTGGTTCAGAGACTGGGCCACATGGCCACGGTTGTGAGCTACGTGATGGCCCTATTTGGCCAGGGGTGGACGTCAGGGGATGATGTTACCATACAAGGCAGGTTACAGCTCTCAAGGGCAGAAGGTCAGCCACCATTCACATTGATACTGGAGAGTTAGAGCAGAAGTAAGGAAGCCCATCAAAGCATTGCCAGAGATGAGAATTTCCCTGTGATAGCCCAACCCTGGCTCATTTGTTTTCCTGCCCTGCCCTGGTAGATCCTGGCAGAAAGAGCGGCTTCGGGGCAGGTGGGCTCTGAATGCAGCTTCCCATTTCCCCACACTCCACAGGCAGTCTGGGCTACAGCTGCTGTAGGTCACCACTGGAAATACCCCCGGTACCCAGGACAGGACGTCTGCCAAGCCCTTCCCAGAGCTGCAGTCCTTCATCAGCTAGGACACTGGCAGAGTTCACCCCACCACGCCTACAGACAAACAGAGGGCTACTCTCACTGTTAAGGAGCTGTGGGACCACCCCATCCTGGCCTTGGCCCTGAGGAATACTCACCAGTGCCTGCCCCTCCACACCCATAGCCATAGCTATGAAGAGCAGCTCATCTGAGCTACAGAGTGAGCAGGGTCTGGGATAAAGCCTTATACCAAAAGACCTTGAGTGTGCTTCACAGCCTCTACCTTGGTCCATGTTGTACCTTGGGGCTTGCATGTTTATTTTTAAAGAACCACATTAGGTTCGTAGAGTTTACAGCGCTCAGAAATTTTCAAATCAAGCTCATATTTCAGAGGCCCAAGTGACAGCCTGTCTCTGGTGTCTATGCCACAATAACTGGGCACATCACTTCCCAGTCTTTTGGGGAGGGTGTGTTTACTATTCATACTGAGCACACTCACTCTAGCCAGGATGGAGGTGAGCATCCAGGTTCATTTTGAGCTCTGTTAAGCAGTGAAGCCCTGGAGCAATGAATTCCATGGAGCAACTTGTGCTTTGGTGAAAGGAAAAATGAAAAAAAGCTAATTTTATTTCCTCCAACAGCCCTTTTGATTGAACGTTGCTTCTACTGCACTCTCAGAGAGGGAGAATGGATGTGCCTGATGTGCTTTCTCCACATCCTTCTTTTCACCCTTCTGTCATGAGCCCTCATTAATCTTACTTCTCTCCAGGCTAGACATTCCTGAGCTTTCCAATTCTATTTTCTTGTTAGAGGGTGTATCTGCGACAAGCCTAGGAAAATTTCCATCCTCTACCCCTGACAGCTTCTGAGATAAGCTGACCAGCCCAACTTGCTCACTGGAGGCTCCACCACTGCAATAGCATTAAGACTCGATTCAGTGTCATTTACCTCCCCATTTCTTATGTAGGAGAATGGGAGAAACTACTCAGAAAATGAGTTGACAAGGCTGTAGTCAGTGCTGACTTACACAGCAGAGAGCCCTTCGAGCAGCAACAGCACAAGTCTCAACCTTGGGGCTCTGCCCTGGCAGTGGTGTCAGCCCCAGCCCCGTTCCCTCACTAGCAGCTCTTTGCCCCCTCCAGCCCCTCTGGGTTTCCCAGTACAAGCGTCTAGCCCATACAGTCTCTGTGATAGACACTCTCCCCCTGCCCTTCTCTATCTTGAACAGTAGTTGCAAGATATAAACAAGCAAGACCCCAGGTCCAGCTGTTTCCCTGTCCTCTTTGCTCTCCCTGGTTCACACTAATCCTAAGCAGCACAGCCAAGTCCAGATGAGAAGCAGACAGCTACAAAAATGACAGCCCTCAGTTGTCTCATCAGAAGGGCTTAGCAGGGTCCTGCTGCTGCCTCTGTTAGCAGCTGGGTGGAAAATGCTGTTCAGCCTGCATACCTGAGGCTTGGCACGCCTTTCCCTCAGGGGAGGGGATTTGGCATCTGCTCTAGGTGAAAGGCTCTGACAAGGGGTGACAGTGCATTTTGAGGGGTTGCTTTGCATCAGGAGAGTGGCCCAGCTAGGGGCTTCCCAAGAGAGCCAGGCTGTGCCTCCCTGCTGCCCATCCCTGCCCCCTATTTTGCAGCAATCCAAGGAGCCATCTGGGCAGGGCATCATGTCCCTCCTCTGCCCAACACAAGCAGCTACCAGCCCCATGGGAGGCACAGTGCTTCTTGCAGACCCATCTTCCCAGTAATTTTCCTAGCCCAGCTCGCCCTCACCAAAACAGCGACCCAGATGTGACCCTGACATCCCCGGTAACTCAACAACTCTCCAGAGACAGGGTTCAACCCCAGTCAGAGCCCCTGGCTCCCACTATAGCTTTCCCAAGGGATGAGGTCAGGCTCAGACACCCCAAAGTCTCCATCTTCCTCCTTGCCAGCTGCGGCTCCGCTGCCCTGCTGTGGGTCGGAGGCTGGGGAACATGCTGACAAAGGGAGATTTTGTCCCGGGGTGTCAGTCAGGCTTAGGAGCCCGCCGAGCAGCGCGGGCCGTGGAGACAGGCTGCTGGGCACACCATTACACCCACATTGCCACCTAGCCTCCCATACTGGGATGTGCAGCTCGCTGCCTTCACCCCTGCCAACTCAACGATGCTCGCTTTAAACCAAAGCCTTGTCTCTGGCTGTATCACCCCCAGCTTGGCTGGGCTTTCAGCTACCTCCCCTTTCTCCCAGCCCCCAAAGTCACTGGTAGCCTCCCCTAGCTGTGGGGTCCATCCACACATCTGGCACGGGGCCACGAGACGGGGCTGCCTGTCTCCCAGCCTCCGTCTCCAAGCAGATGGAAGACATCAGCTTCCTGCTGCATCCCTCCACGATAATCTGTCTCACCCACTTCCTTTCAGGGACACCTCTTCTCACAGCCAGTTAATCCCCAGTGCTCGCCTGTCTCTTTCCAGACCCCAGTCCTCACCCAGAAAGCCTCATCACAACTCTTTTCTGGGCAAGCTTCTCCCCAAAGGCCCACACATGCAGGATGCCCTAAAAAAAAAGACCCCTCTTTCTCAACCCCCATGGAAGAATGTCTGGACACAAAGTCCCCACCATCATCAGATGAACAGGTACCCTCTTGGGAGCTTCAGCTGACACAAACCCCATATCCGAATGCACAGGAATGGACACTAACCCAGGGACCCAGTCAGAGCTGATCAGGGAGGCACATTTGCAATGGGGCAAGAAGCACCTGGGAGGACTCTGCCTTTGGCTTCCCTATCCCTCTGCAGTGGGTGGCAGCTCCCCCAGAGGCTGCTCAGATGAGGGAATTCCTCCTAACCATGTCTCACACAGAGAAATTTTTCCATTTATCATATAAAATCATGTTAATGGCAGAATCATAAACATAAACAGGGAAAAGGGAAGAGAATAACCTTCTGGTGGCAGCTGAGATAGGTATTGTTTTGGTTTTTCTTTCCTCTTCTGAGGGAACCATCTCACCTGCCGGCAGCCATCCTTTAATAAAAGGACTTGCAGGAAGAATTGCTATGCAGAATAAATCACATCTGGTTTCCTAGTAGGATGGATGCACAAGGAAAAGCCTCTATCTGGGCTTCAGGCGGATCCCAAAGAAGGATGCCATAAGCCAGAGCCCAGGAAACCCAGAGGATGCACCACTGCCTCGCTGCTCAGAAGGCAGCGAGGGCAGATCTGGAGAAGAGCAGAGGGCAGCCTGGAAGTTAAGAGCAAATGGGTATCATCCCCTAGGGCAAAACAATAGAGAGGATCTGGAACTGAGGAGTCTTGAGCAGGCCCTGCTCAAAGGAAAAGAGGGAGAGCCTGCAGAACCCACATTAGCCTGGACTGCTGGCAAGGCCCCATCCACCTGCCCTTGCCTGCATGGGCTCTGCAGCCAGAGCAGCACTGGACCAGTACTGGAGCAGTCAGGGGCTGACCATCCCACAGCCCTGGTGGAGCCAAAGTCAGTGGGACGGGTGGGAGCAGGCTAAGGGCTCATCCACAAGACTGACCCTTTCCCCTCAGAGAGATACTGCCAAAGCAGCGCCTGGAATTTGCCAAGCACAGGGCTGTCATCATAGGCCAGGGATTTCTGCTGAGGTTATGTTCCTCATCGGGGAAGACAGGTAAAAACTGCAGGAGACGCGCTACAGGATATGCTTAGCTTAGCTGTCTGCATGTCTGCTTATTAAGCTCTGAGATTAAGGATTTAGTTCCACATATCAGTTTACTTAGAACTAAAGCATCACTTCACATTTTAATCTCAAGTATGCTGCATTGTCTTGCCCACTTCCACTCATGCCCTCACCCCGTGACCCCTTCCTCAGCAAAACGCTGGAAAGTTATTAGCAAATATTCTGTGAATTGTTTAATATCCAAACAGCAGGATCTGTGCATCCCAGGAGAGATTCATAGCCCTTATGATCAGGACAAGAAAAACAAGGATTGTTTGCAGGCCCCCAGTTCCTACTGGTAAATGCTTTGAGGCTGGAGTTGTTGCCAAGCAAAAATCTCAGAGTAAAGCATCCCTTTAGATGAGTTATAAACCAGGCTGGCTGGGACCGAGGTATTCCAGCTTAGGATGGACCCTATTTCCACTCTGCTAACAGACTTTGCACAGAAACAAAATACCCCATACAAGTGCCATTTGAAACTCTACTTTCCAGTACGTGTTAGTGGAAACCATTTTCTTCTTCTGTTCTCAAAAGGATTTACACTGAGGAAAGCTGAGCTCCTTCTGTCTGCAGGAAGGTCATGACAGACCTTTCAATTTGCTTATGATTTGTTAATTAAAAAACTATAAAAGTACTTGTTTATGTGTTTATCAGGGCTGGAGGAGTTTCAAAGATTGCAGGTGGTTTTCTAAAGCAAGACTGCAGAGCTGTTGAGTGGCAAAAACACTTCCCCTAAAAATGCATAAAATCATATACCCTTTTTGTACTCAAAATTTTTAGTCTGCTACTGGGATGAGCTTCAAAAAAGCTAAAAACCACACCTGAAGTGGGCTGTGAAGATTTATCCACTGATGGCAGGGCACAATGCTGCCTTTCCCACCTCTTGGCCAAACTCGGAAAGATTCAGCATGCTGCAGTCCTTGCTGGTGCCAGTGTTTATCCCCCCAAAAAAAGAAAAAGAGAGCACCAGGAGCATCCCATACTGACCCAGGAACAAATTTAACCAGGGAAAAAAGGCAACAGATAGTGTCCGAGACATCAGGCTGTGCCATGCCCCTGTGACACAAAAGCAAACCCCACCCAAGGGAGGGAGACCAGTCAGGTTTATCACTGTGACTGGCACGCAGAGTTTGTTCCCTGTCCCACTTAGAAAAGTAGCATAAACACCTCCTCTGAGCATGGACAGTTCTGGAAGTTGACTGCACTCAGATAGGCTGGAAACACTGACTTCAGACGAGCATGTGCTCTGCTGCTATGCCAGTGGGCAGACACCCATGGAGAAGGCAGGCTGAGGGCCTAAAGGCAATGCCCACAGGGCTCAGAGAACTCAGAGCAGCAGACCCAATGCTCCCTGGCCCATGGACAACAGCAAACAAGGAACATGCTGCCAGCAGCAGATAATTCTGTTTTCCCACAGAACTGAGTTCACTGGGAAGTTTTACTAAGTGGGACAGTGACATAACTTAAAGGTTAATACTGAAATTATAGTATCATCTTTTGTGCATTACCTGGAATAATGGAGTTCAAAGGGATCCAGGACTTGCTTTTTCCATGCGCAATATGGATTTCACAGTGGGAAGCATGGGGCAGATACATCTGCAAGGAGTAACCGGAGTGGAGTGTGGAATAGCTCAGCACTGCACTCTTCAGATCTTCACACCGGGGGCAACACAGTGCCAAGGTAAGGGGCTTTCCCAGCACAAGAGAAGGGCAAGGCACAGCCAGCCACCACAGCCACCAGACCTGTGAGGAGTCAACTCAATGGCCTGAAGCTGGCCAGACTCCTGCTGACTGCACCCCCTGCACCCTCTTCCCCAGCACTGCTCTACCTAGGACTGCTCTGCCCTGATGTCCATTTACTGGCCATGAGCATGAAGTTTCTCTGCTCAGCTCCATAGAAACACAGCTGTTTGGCTCCTGGATCACAGCTGGCCCTGAAAGCAACAGTAGCATTTGCCCACTGTTGTACCTGAGCTTAAGAAGCTGGACAACAGCCAGCCTCACCAAATGACATCACGAACAATGTCTGACAACCATCCCAAAAAGTAATCCAAAAGGAAGGTTCTTTCTGTAGACCTTTCAAGCTGAACCCAGCCCTTGCATTAATCGGAGAACACAATTTTCAGAGGCTGGTCAGGTGGAGAGCACAGGCTGCATCTCAAACCCACCCCATTCAGCTCCCCTTCCCACCTCTGCTTCCCGATGTCTGGCATGCCCTGTTCAGCCACACGCTGCTGAAGTTGTAGGCCACCATGCTCTCCCGATTCTGACTCTAAATATTTATAGAATTAGATTCTAATTAGATTTTAGATTCTAAATACTTTTACCTCTCCTAATTCTAAATACTTTTCTTAGGAAAAAACACAGAATATGCCCAAGGCACCAATAGTTCACTTTGTATCTCTCCTACTCTGTTACTTGTGAATCCATTTTGTAGACCCCAGTGTCACTGGACCAGGGACTGAACTTTGTGTCTTGCTCCTGGGAAACTGGGAAAAGCATAAGCAGTACAAAACAAGGATTTTCATATTCTCATTTTAATGATGACAGAGCAAATTAACTCCACAGGAACAGTACGGGTGAAAGACCATTTCCCAAACACACTGCAGATGTTCTTTGAAATAAATCAGCCTTCTTTTGGAGAGAAAGAAACTATTTCAACATTTAAACTAGTTGCTTGTAATTCTTAAACAGGAGGAGAGGCTCTTGATGAACCTCAACTTTTTCACGTTTCATCAGTTTCTAAAAAAGGGCCAAGTAACATCTACTGTATGAAAGGATATAACAGGATTGCTAAAGAACTCTCTTAGCTTTCATACAAAGTTGCGGGCAATGGCCAATACTTTGGAGAACTCTCCTTCTCTCTGTCGCAGGATATAGGGTATTGGTGTTTTTATCCTAGTCCCGATTGGATTTCCGTTATCTTCTATGAGTACCACATTGTTGGAATCAAATCTAGGCGTCATGGTGGGGCCAGGCATCTTGTGCCCTACAATTAAAGCTTTCTTCTTTTCTCCTTTGATAGCCAGAAGGATTGTATCTCCTACTTTGCCAACTCCAGTCTTGTTATACACGTGGATACATTTTGGTGGGCGGTGGTAGGGCGTGTTCCCCAGGGTGCTGTTGTCCACCACTCGCACGCGGGTGAGTTTCTGTATAGCTCGGCATGCTCCAGTGGTACTAGCATAAGACAGGAAAGAATGAGAGACAGATCTCCTCAATAAGCCTTGGGGAGCAAGGGCAAACTCGGCACAGAATCTTGTCATTACACAAAACATCGGAAGGCGCCAGCAATAAATACATACCATATGGGTGACACATTGACTGCATTCAATGTGCTCTTTGAAAGCCAGATGCTACTTTGGGCTTTGCACACTCGTCACTAAATGTCAAACATAAAACGACCGTTCTCCTCTGAAACACGACTAAAAGATGGCGTGAAGAGTGGCTTGCATTTCATTGGCTCTTTAGCAACTGCAGATGATTCAACTTCAATTTACAAGCAAAAAATTGTGCTTCTGTTACAAACAGCCTGCAGGAACCTAAGACTCAAGTCAGGCTCTTTCAATCTTGTACCCATTCCCCAGTAATAAGGACTTTTATGACCAATCTTCTTTTCAGTGAAGTCTGTGAGGGTCTCCCTTTTTATCCTGCTCTCAGTAAGATCGCGGAGGACCTGCTGTGGCTGTGCTAAGCTGTCACCAACTAGAATCTAAGAGATCATCACCTTCCCCATGTGGGAGGAATCCAGAAAGATACAGTCTCTTCTGTATCTGTTTGCTCTGTGGGATTATCAGAAGCAAGGAACAACAGAAATAAACTGCACAAAACGAAATTGTTAGATCAGACTCAGAATATGCTTGAGAACAGCAGGAATAAACTTCCTTACAGGAACCACTATTCTTTTATTCAGTGAGCTCAAACTCAAGTGATTTGTTGCTTCTCTTCAAAGGACACCCAAACACAGACCATTGGAAAAGCAAAAAGATCCTTTTTTTACTGCTAAACAACTGCTTTGCATTAAGGTATAGAAACATGCTGGCCAGAACCGCAGGAGTGCCAACCTGCTGTCAGCTGAACTACTCAGGAGACAGCATATGGAATCAACCTAATCATTCACCTTGTTTTTCAGAGCAGAAGTTTGTACAGTAACTAAATACCTAATAGGGACCATCATCCCTTTTGGAACATGAAGGGCCTGTATTTGCAAAGCTGCCTAGAAGACGAGCACCAACTAGTGTGGATGGACACAAGTTGAAGCAGACATTTTTACATGCAGTGAGGGAAGGCCAGCTGAGTCAGTCTGTGTTAGTCTAACTGCTCCAAAGGTCAAGTGCTGCCTTACAAGATCTGTTCTCTGCAGCAGAGGCATAACCCTGCTTTCCTGTCTCTCAAAAGTCACTCACCTCTGCAAGCAGCCACCCCCTCCCATTCCAACCCCTGGCAGGGACTGTGGTATACCACTCTCTCTCCTCTGCCTGCTGACTGTGGCTGCACAGCATGGGAGACAGAAGGGAGGACGCTGGAGTGTTGTCACAGGAAGAAGGAAAAACCTAGGTGGGACTGAGTGTACAACACAGAAGTAGCAAACAGCTATACAGAGTAACTGCACTAGGAGTACTTTTCCTTCTTTCTTCGTTTCTGCTGTGATTCTAGAGCAAAATACCACCCCAAAAAGAGAGGCTTCCCCATTAACAATGTTGAAGTCACGCTTATCTGTAGGGACTGGATTTTGCCTCCATCTTGCTGCCACTTATATACACTTTAAGTGTCTACTGGCCAATGCTCTCACACAGCCCACTTATAGAGAAAGCCAGGAAGACTTGGTTACCTTCTCAAGACAGCTCCTGGGACTACCACACAACCTAGCTCTGAGCATTGTCTTAATCCCCTCTCTAGACCCCAATCACGGGAAATACTATTCTCATCCTTTAAACTGAAGACCTGAGCCTTCAAAGAGTTATATGCTAGAGATTCACCATACCAGCTGAGCATACTATGGGATTAGGCTCTAAGCTTCATACAAGGTATTGTAAAATATGAAGTTCATAAATTTAAGAAGCTTTAAATGCCTTGAGCCTGGAAAAAGAAACTAAAGAAAAATAACATAATAGACACCGCTACAGTATGAGAAAGTATTTTTTCAGATTATTTTTGTTCTAAATAACTGTAATGATAAACTCTTGAAAAATTTTAAGGATGTAATTGGGTCTGCATCAGCAGGAGCTGACTTTTTTGCACTTGCATGAGAAACACAGACACTTTCAACTTCTGCTTGCAGGCCCATGCATTGCCCTCAAAGGCCTAAAAGCCTCCCTACATATGAAAATGCAGAGTTCAGACTGCCAGGAATCTGCAAAAGTAGTGTTTGAGCTTACTTTAAAACCTTCAAGTGAAGGGACAACTCTGAGATTTATTTTTTTTATTTATTATATTATTCATTTCAATTACCATAACTGTATCTTATGCCTGACCTACTTAACAGCATCTCTTTCAATCAGGAAATGCTCTGAAGAAAACAAAAGCAAAACCTGAAGATTACCTGAACTGCCGCTGGAGCACCGCACTGCTTAGATGGGTTAAGGATAAAACCAATCGTCTATTCAAGACAGCCATTTGCATTCTGGTAACAAACCTGCATAAGAAACAAGAGAATTATGAACTCTGGAAAATGACCGAATATGGTTTGCTTCCTTTCCTTTACGTGAATCACACACCAGGGCCTCAGCACTTATATAGAGGCTGCAATCCACAGCAGAGTGGTAGCAGCGCCCGCAGCATGCTACAAAGCAGATCTACAACCCCTGCCTGAATTCAGGAGGCAATGTAATCCAGACATGCATACTACAAAGCTGGATTCAGTATCACTGCATTGCAGTTTCCTACAGACAAAGGTAAGGGCCCTTCTGTGTGCCCTGTGAATCATGTAACAAGAAGCAGGTTTAGAATTTCAGATGTAAACTAGTTTAGTGGCTTCAGTGTCCAGTAGAAGCCATCACGATTATTTGTAAACACTACCAGGGTTACCTACAAAATCAAGAAAAAATCCCGAGGTACTCTGCAGACTGGCATCAGAGCTTCAAAAAACCATTTGCCAGACAAGAAACAAGTCAGAGCTCTGCTGGTGAGGCCATGCTCCCTCTTAGCTTACAAAGGTGTTTAGCAGGCTACTTTTGCAGACCCACAACCCCACTGCTGCCAATCTTGCCTTGTTCAGGCTGCCCAGAGGACAGTTCCCTGCAACTTTACAATGCTCACTCAACCCAGATGGAAACACCACCCTGACTGCAGCTGAGTTGGGTTACAAGGGTAACCTCCAACTGAGTACCACACCCTGACTACACTTGACTACATCTACAGCAGTTCCCTAACATCATTCTGTCAGACTGACAGGGACCAGCTTGCACGCACAGTCACGAAGGCTTATATGAACCTGGAGCACTTTCCCAGACATGATTAGGAAGCACTGACCCAGGAGGTTATGCTGGCAGATCCAAGTGAAGGGAGAAAATATAGATCTAGAGCCAGTCCTCTTTCAGGCCAGCTCAGGTACAGCTAAGACTTTCCACCTGACTGTAACTACTGTCATGTGACAGTGCTTACTGTGACCTTGGCAGTGTAACCAACACAAACTCTGCTTCTCTCCTTTCTAAAGCAAACATTAAAAATCCATTGACCTCATATCTCTCTTTGCCAGTTCTAATGAGTTTTGGGCCAAACTATAGCAATACATCATAAAGCCATTTTCTTGACTTTTATTTTAAAAACAAAGCTTAGCTTCTTTAGAGAGAATAACCAGAGCCTTCTGACAGACAATGCCACAGCTCTTCTTATTACAAGCAAGTATGTCCAGCCTAAATCTTCACTCCCTCTTTCATAGTTTTCTCCTCCAGTGCGTTTGCTTAGTTGGCAGCTTTTCTACAGAGCAAGTTTCACCTGAGAGCAAGATGAGAAGCACAGGAGATGTACACCACGGCAGCTTTGAGCAGCATTTCCTGAGCAAAGCACACAACATGGCGAACCATCTCGCCTATCACGCAGGCAGGTTTGGAAGAGAACAGCAACAGCCAAAGCTTAGATTTATTTACTAAACAAAGCCACTTTTCTGTGGAGTAGATCACCAAATGAGTTCAGAGTTTTCCCACACTGTCCCCTCTCTGAAATGAGACTCCAAGAAACCTGTGTTTATGCCACAGCTCCTTACTTAGCTGCATGATCCTAAAGACAGCAAAGCCTTGTGGCATTTAGAGCCAGCCAAGGTCCAATACCTGGGCCTTGCTGCTGCTTGGATTTCTGAGCAAATTCAACTATGTTGACTCGCTTACGCCCACAATCTGCCTGTACCTTGTTCTGCACTTGGGTGTACTGTCTCCTATGTGAAATTCAAATCCAACAGGTAATACTGCTCCTACTTCCTCGAGAATCACACTCAGTGTTTGGATCCCCATACAAAACCCAAACAAGCAGCAGCAAGTCGGCCTCTCTGGTGTCCTTCATGGATGCTTCTTGGGGAGTCCAGCTGCTACTGTCACCTCTGTCTCTATTTTCCTGGTAGGCATGGTGGCCTTGGTGGCTGGAGAGGATGGGTCTGCTCATCCTTATCACTACATAAGACCAATAGGAGAGGTCTGCTGGCTCATGGCAAGGCACGCACAGGCACATGCTGTCAAAAGGACAGCAACATCAAGACCAGCATAGCCAGATATGCTAAAGACACGTCTAAAATGTTCCAAAGTGCTGCCTAAACTCTGAACTCACTCCTCACACCTGGGTGGAGTCACTGGTTTTTTTCTACCCTATGGCAGCAGAGAAGGTTTGGAGTTACAAAACCACCAGCAGAAGCATCAAGAGCATTAAGTGTCCAAGGACTGTTTATTTTTCCAGATGACTCAGTACCCCTTTCTTAGCTAAGAATTATTCCTTGACACGTTAGGATGTGTCACAAGCTAAGAAACGTCACATGATTGATTATTTGGTATGAAGCATCCTGTTAGGAACTGAGTAAACGGGGGATGCTTCCAATTAGCAGAAAGGTTCAGAGTGGAGGGAAGAGAAAAATGCATCTGTGGCATGGAGTACAGCATTCAAAGGTGCAAGTGGGTTCACAAAGAATGAATCATAACTTCAGCTATCGTAACACGCCAGTTTCCTTTCTAGAAGTGAACACCCCATAGTTTGAGTCTGTCTCCAGGTGCTCCTCAACCAGACCCAGTCCCAACTTGCTCTCTCTATGGCTG
Source organism: Oxyruncus cristatus (assembly GCA_013399855.1). Lineage (NCBI taxonomy): Eukaryota > Metazoa > Chordata > Aves > Passeriformes > Cotingidae > Oxyruncus > Oxyruncus cristatus. The sequence goes on from VXAY01005673.1 coordinate 303,867, forward strand.
TGACCTTGATCTCTCCCCTGCCCTTGGTTTTCCCCTCTGTGAAGTGGCTAATTACTAAATAACTAAAATCCAAAGGGCACAGAGGCCATTCACTCTGTCACACTTGTGCTGCCACACGAACACTCCGAGCTGGTGCCAAAATTAAAGAGCCTCTATATATCGATGACAGCCATCGGCCCCAGCACCCCTGGCACTTTTCTCCTTCCCAGTGCACATGTTGCCTCACACCAGTAGGCCTTAAAAGGCTCAGAGGCTGCACTTAGCAGAGGCACGGGGAATGCATGTGACTCGTGTTATGCTTCTGAAGATGGCTCTCCCCAGGTCATCAGGTTTCAGTGCTCAGTGATGTATGGGAAGAGTAACACCTTAACCTTCAAGCACAGGAAAATTTGCAAGAATTCCCAGTAGTCTGCTGTCAGTATTGGCCAAGTGATACAGGAGCGCAGCCCACAACATCCTGGGGCAGGCAAAACACCACCACTGCTTAGTACTTAGTCACTAATACATTCCAGACAAAGGATTTATCTTGGAAGGGACTTTCGGAGGTCACCTAGTCCAATCTCCTGCTCAAGCAGGATTATTTCCCAAGTTGTCCATGCTAGGCAAGAGCAGTATTTAAATGGACACTATCCTCAAACGAGAGGCCTAACATGAAGATCGATACAACATTGACCACTGACAGCTGCACCAAAGCAGCAATAAAGAACTGTGCAGAGAAATCTCTCTCCCAGTTCCTACCCTGCTGCAGCAGTTCTGTCTCATAGACTAATTTTTTTAAATCAGCATCATAGAGACACTTGGCCCCTCTCCATATATCTGTTAAGAGTTAGCACAGACCTCAGACAAAAGCTCAGAGCAAGATTCAGAAAGGGGTGAAGAATTTGTTAATCAAATATTCACTAAAATGACCCAATTTCTACTTCACTGAAGAAGTCTGAGTACACAGTAATCTGCTGCAGTAAACACTCTCTTCTCAAGGGCCCTTCAGTCTTACCCCATTAAATGCAATGGACATCAAATTCCAATACTGCACAACAAAGAACTCTTCACCAGTTATACACCTCTAGAAGTTATTTATCCATTGCACCATTTTGAAGTGCTAAAGCTATCACCTTCACTGTTTTTTCTTGATATTAAAGAGCTAATTTATATTTACTGCAATTTTGAGTGGTTTTTGAATGGAGAAATTCTGGAAAACTTCATCCCAGCTAACAGAATTGGGCCATGTACAGTATTTTCGTCAAATGTGTGCAAAACACGAGTAGATCACCTTAGGGAACTGATACAAAGCAAGGGCATCTTCCAGATACGGAGGGCAGGATTACGTACTCACTTGGAACATCAGGGCACGCAGTACCAAGAAAAGCAGACCTGTGTCCCCCTAATACACATTTCCAGCACCTTCCTTACGCTGGCTTTAGCACTTGTGTAAATCAGACAGTTTTCAACTAGATCAGTTCCCTGATCCAACTCAACCTGCAGCCACATGAATGCTGGTGGCAAAACACAAGACTGGGACTTCTCCTTCCACTGCCAACCCAGGCTTATGTGGTGACACTATCTCCAAAGAAACACCAGAAGATTTGGACAAGAAAAGGATCTCCTTCATTTCAGCACAAACACCAGTGTGCTTCACAAGAATGATCTGCACGAATCTGCACTACTAACACAGCCATGGGAGCATTGAAAAGGTCTGTGCCTGAGCACTCAAGAGGCCAGTGAAACAGCTCTGTCCAAAGTCTTATCAGTGGTGCATATCCTAAAAACCATTCCTACCCTGCCTGCATCCTAGGGTGAATGTAATTTTAAAGAGTGCTGTTATCTAAAAATCAAGTATTACTTTCCTTTTTAATCACAAGTTTGGAAACTGACACCTGCTCCCTATTCCCAAGACCTGTAGTTCCATAACCATTCAGCTACCTCTTTTCTTTTTTTCTGCTAGTAACTCATCCACAAAAACAGGCCTCATGGAAAACCAATGGATGTTGCAAAGCAAATGCTGAGGCCTACTATCCAAAAGCCTGCTGTCAAATACACAAAATAAACCCGGGAAAAATATTCTTCACTTTAATAGTAGTAGCCTGATCTGCACCAACAGTGGGGACCAACACCACCTTTATCCTTCTAAAAGGCCAGAAAAGACATGCGCTGGGCACCATAAATATTTGAACTGCATCTGTCATCCATCATTAAAACACGGGAAATAAACCCAAGACGGTACACGCAATGCAAATACCTAAACCCCTACTCTGCCACTGTAGGTTTATTTATAGACCAGCTGCCAGGGTGAGCTACAACTGTGAACTAGGGGACTCAATCCATTCACAGCTCTCCTCATAAAGGAAACAATGTGATTAAGGGCTGTGTGTTAAAAATACACAAGATATTCATTACAAAGACATAATTGGTTTTACATTAATGACAGACAAATAGGCCAGGATTCACAAAGAGGAATTAAGTCTTTTTTAACTCTGTTTATGAATAGGATTAGCTATTAAACAGAATATTTATTGATCCAAGCTACCAACAGAAACTCATTACAGGTACATGTGTTAACAATTTGGAACCAAAACAAACCAACCTCCTTTTCCAGACCACAATCAGGAACAGCAGATAACAAGAGATCTGAATACTTTTAAAAGAAAACTTACTTTTGATATATTAAGTATCCAGAAGTCCCAACTTTTGTAAAGTACTTACGGCACTTACTGTTTTAGTATTCAAACATCTAAAATCATTCTATATATTCATATTCACAGCACTGTACGAAAATAGGGAGGGATTATTCCCAGCGCACCAGGAAAAACTTAAGCTATGGAGAGGACAAAGATGTGCCTGTGTGAGGTCAAAGGAAATGAGCAGTAGAGCATGTACTGGGTTAGCCCCAGAGGCTCTGCTCTGGTGTGATCTGTGGGGCTCAAGGTGAAGCCCTGAAAGGTTCCTCTCTGCCTTTGGAATTAAATATGAATGCAGACAACTACCCACACTCCCATACCTTAATGCTGCTATCATCTCACAAATGTATTTTTACTAGTTTTAGAAGTACTGAGGTCTCAAGAACAGCACAATGGTGGAACGCCACAAGCTCAGATTCTGTTCCCAGCCCTGACCTGGGTGACCAGGCACCAACCAGGAAGGTGCTCAGACAGCAGTAACCACGCTGGGGGGAGCTGTGGCAGGGAGAATGACACAAACAAGAAGGAAGAGAAGGTGGGGAGCTGTGGCTCAACCAGAAAAAAAAAAAAGTCAAGAACCACTGACCTAGGCTAGCTGTTCACAGAACAAAGAGCAGTAGTGGCTCTGGGCCTTCCTGATAAAGCTACACCAGAAAAGCATGTCTAATAATGACAGAGTTCAGGCTTAAGAGGAACGTGACCTGGAGACAAAGGCATGCTTTCATCACAAGGCAGCACAGTTACCTTCAGCTTTGCTGGCATAAGCCTCGTTTCTCACTCAGAAACTTCCCTAAACAAGACTCTCCCAGGTAAGCCTGGAGAACTCTTGAACCAGGCAAGTGGAGACGGCTCGGATGAGCATCTGTCTACTGCTGTTAAAAAGGCTGGCTGCCCGCCTGCTTCTACTATAGAATTATTCACACTTTTAAGAAATCTGTCATGCTGCCTTCTACCCCAAATTGCCTCCCCTTACTCACAGAACCTCCAAAGGACCTTTTTGGAGAACAACCAGCAAAGGACAGACAAGTGCCCACACTTCCCGAGTCCTAATGACACAACGTGAGTAAAATGCCACACTTGTCAGGACACAGGAATTTCAGTCCTAACTTTGCTACTTGTACCCACACAAGCCTAACTCCAGCAGTGCAGCCCCACATGAATTCTGAGCAAAGAAACTCTACTCTCTGAAGGACAAACGTGCAGGAGTTTCAGAATTGTTTTCCTCCTCCCTCCCCCAGGCCATACTACTAGGGCGTGGACTGCAGCCCAGGAGGAGCACAAGGTGCTGCTCTCAGTCACGCCATCTGCAGTGTGCAAGCGACACAAGGGCTCCAGGCTCGGCACAGCCCAGCCTCCGGCTCCCAGCTGCTTTCGCACGGTGTCACCGCTCTGCCGCGTCACGCGCCACCCAAACTTGCCCATGCTCAGGGTTTACACGTTCCAGGCCCTGTGCACAGAGCATCAGGGACACCCCGCAACAGGCTCCCTGCGAGGGGCGGGCGGCAGGGCCGAGACCCGGGGCACGGAGAGCCCGGCAAGCCCCGGCGCCGCCGGGCCCACAGGCGAGCACGGCCACGGCACAGTCCCAGCGCCCGGGGGCTGAGAGGGGCTGTCCGCGCCCCGAGCGGCGCGACCGCGAGGCCGGGTGAGGGCCCGGC
>VXAY01005673.1:308842-378446 GCA_013399855.1 Oxyruncus cristatus
CGCCCGGTGCGGCGGCCTGGCCTCCCCCACCCGCCCCCCAGGGTCCGCCGGGGCTTCTTTCCGCGTCACAGGCGCCCGTCATTTGCCGTCCCTCTGCTCCGCGACTGCTGGCTACCGTGGCTTGCGCACCCCGGGGGTCGCCGGCCCCCTTCACGGGGGGCGGCACCGGCCCCGTCTCCCCTGCGCTCGCCGCTTTTGTGCGTGCTCGGGCTCGGGGAGCTGCTGCCCCCCCTCCCTGCCGCTCGTCCGGGCGCCGCTGCCATGGCGAGGCAGCAGGGATGTTTAGAGGGTTAGAGTGGCGAACATGTTTCTGATACCGCCCTGCTTCTTCTACCCTGGAATACTTGGGGAAGGGCTGTCGGATGGGGCTCGTGTCCCCTGGCCAGGTAGCCAAGCAACCCCTTTCTGCTCTTGTCTCGATTTGCCAGCTCCTCCACATCAGCAAACCATGTTTTTTTCTCCTGTCCTAGAGTGCGCCCTGTATGTAGCTACCTGCTGGAGAAGGCATCACATCAAAAATCTGCAAGGTGGCTGCAGTCAGCCTGGTGTCCGTTGGAGGTTTGGTAGCTCTCAGCTGGATGGAGACCATGTTTTGGGGTTCTGAGCACCTCCCTCCCTTGCTCTCCCCTCAAAAGTAGGAGTTAGAAACAAAAGGCCTATCAGTGTGTGCTTAGGGTGGCTAATTTAGTTGTGCATAGTCCTCGAGGACTCCCCTGTCCCCTGGATTTGTCTGTTATTATGAAAGTGTCGTGCTCCATCATGTCATCTCTGGAGTAAGCACACTTGGAAAGCTGGGGGTTGCGGGGCAGGAGCATCCCATTAGCAAAGCCACTGAAGGGTTGCATGGCACAAGTGCTCCTTGGATGGTCCTGCAGATGCCCCACCTGAGTGTGGGACAGAGCCTTTGCGAGTGTAATGCAGGAGCCCTTCCCCTCCAAACACTCGTGCTGTGTGGTCCCTAATAGCTTTATATTCTCTTAATGCTTCTGAGAGAGTGGAAAGCCAACCACTTGGCTCGTAACTGACTCCAGGAGGACTCTGTTCAGGCCAGAAATAGCAAAGCATTAAGGACTACTTCTAATGACTGCAATTAGCTGGTGTCTACCTAGGAAAGGTCTTTTTCATCTCGAGCCTTTTAGTAGTTGGAATACGCTATCTTTATGGGGAGAGAAGTCCATTCTGCAGTCTTCGCCTGGATACCATAAGAGCAAAATAAACATGAAAGAAGATGCCTTTGAGGGGGTTGGGAAGAGGCTCTGTTTTGGCTCATAAGTATGTTTTGTTGCACTAAGTTTGCTCTATTTTTGTCTGTTCCTGTCTTCAATAACCTTGGAAGGAACTGAAGCTACTGTATTTTCTGAGGGTGTCGGTTTTCTTGTCAAGAAGACATTGCTGTGAGGCTTTGCAATGCTCCATTTTCTTGCCCTTTGACCAGAGTGCAGTGCGACTATCCTGAACTGTCCTGAAGCCATAAGTTGAGCCAAGAAAAGAAAAATACTAAGCGTGCTTTGCTTCTTGTTTGTTTGAGTTTCTATTTTTTTTTTCTTTCTGGGTTTTGAAAATATCCTTGGTTATATTTTTTTGCTTTCTTCAGCAACAGACTGGGCTAGAAACTTACTTGGAGGGTTTTCTAATACTGTTTTAGTAAAAAAAGTCTTCATGGAATGATTTCTTTCTTGGAACTAGAACTGTCAGAAAATCCCAGGTAGCGTAAGGTTTGCAGTAAAAGCCTGAGAGCGGGCAGTGCCAAGGCTCTGCTTTTTGTCTGTTGCTAGTTACACTTTCCCTGAGCGTCTGGTCATGGTGAGCCTTGCAGCGTCCTGCCAGTGGCTCCTCTGACACCCTCCTGTCCACACCGAGGGGCAACGCCAGCCTGCATCCTTTCTGTAAGTGCCCCATCCTGGCAGCCAGGGTGAGGCTGTATGCTGAAGTCCCAAGGACTCCGCAGGCAGCACCTCCTGCTCCCAGGAAAGGCAGCTGGGACCTGCGTTGTCTGATGTGAAGCGTGCGCAGCCATGAGGTGCCGGCATTGTGAGGGAGGAGGCCCTGCATGTAGGATATTCCGTGTGCGCTGCTAATTGCAGACGGTGCTGGTTATGGATACTGTGCATGATTTGCATATCAAAGCATCTGAGAGCTCTGCCGTGGGTAGGGATGGGCAAGGATGATAACGATTGCTGGAAGCTGGGGCTGGATCTTCCCCGAGGCTTTTTGTGGTACTCAGATGAGACAAGACGAACGGAATGTTTGGAAAATGGAGTTTCTCTCCATGTCCTTGAGTGACAGCACCGTAAAGGCTTTTTTAATCGAGGTGCTCCTTTTCAGGGGGTGGGAACGAAGCAGTTCTTTGTGGGAGGGTACTCTTCTTCCTGCTCCTCCTGCCACTGAGAGCTTGCTGGGCAGCCCATAGTGTTGAGCCCAGGAGCCGTCCCCCCCACCCAGTGGGTCCTGCAGCAAACAGTGTACCAAGCCCTCTGCCTTTCACACGAGGAGGCAGAGGCCCAGCTTGGAGCTTAGAAGCAAAGGAGCAGGTTTGTTACTGGCTGAACTGGCTCTGCAGGGTCCCAGGCCTTGCTTGATGGCTCAGGAGGCATTGAGGGGGGACGGGGAGCAGCAGAGCCCCGAATGGGCCATGGCTTCTGAGATGCTGCATGAGTCAGAGGAAGGTTTGCCTATGTCTGGTCTCAACACAGCTGTCTGCTGTTCCTCCTCCTTCTGGAAATGAACCTGGGGAGCTTGGAGCTTGCTTGTAGGCTGAACTGGAAACTGAAAGGTAGATTTCCAGGGAGGGAGAGAGGTGGGAGTCCCTGCATCCTTCAGCCACTTTGATCGTAGCATGTTCTGATGCTCTAGCTCTGAAGGACCACACTGTGCAGCAGGCCTCTCTGAAGGTAGCTCTACCCTCCCTGAAGGTAGTTCATTGTGGGAGTGCCTGCTGCCTGGAACTGCAGCCCTCGCCCTGTGTCCTGTGCAGCTCAGGCTCGTGCTGGGTGAGACTGCTCACCTCTTTATCCATATGGGGATACTTGATTTGTGCAGGAACTGCCTTGAGTATGACCTTCTCGGGAATCAGCTCTCTGCTTGCAGCCTTCATCCTGTCAGGAGTCCTCTGGCTTGTTCAGGGTAATGAGTTGGGGGCAGGCCTGATGCATTGCCTAGGAAGTTGGTCAAAAGGAGAAAAAAAATCAAGGAAGGAAAAAGAAACACACATGTGTGTACACACTCTGCAACAGAGAGAGGGTGAGATTCGTGAAGTTGGTGCCAAGCTTGTAGAGCAAAGGCTTGCAGTATGAAATGGCTTTTCTCTGAGTCTGCAGGCCTGTGGTTGGCACTGCCTTCTCTCTTCATGTCCTTCCAGCGTGGAGCTGGGTGTCTGCCCTCTGCTCCAAATACAGATTAGCTGCAGGAAGCCCAAGACTCGCTTGCTTGTGAGTTGCTTGTGAGATGCAGAACCTTTTCCTCCATGTTTTTCTGCACAGCGCTTGCTGCCCATTGCAGGGTTATCTTTGCATGCTCCCTATGTGTTCCCAGCACAGTGCTAAGCAGTGCTGGAAAGGCTTCTGTTCTCCCCATGGCTCTTGCATGTTGATGTTGCCTGCCTGCCATTCTTCCTCTTGTTTTCAAGTCCCTTCCTCCCCTCCTTCATAAAGCCAGGCCGGGGAGTGGAAAAGCTTTCCCAGTATCTCAGTGCTCTTCTCAGGCCGAACTCTTAGAGTGGCTACACAGCTTGTTTGAGCAAGATAGAGCTATGCTGTCGTAACCCACTGCATCTTTTGAGCAAAGTCTCCTGTTCTTGATGTGCTTTGGTGTAATTGTTGATACCAGCAGCCTTTGCCCTCATGGTTATTGTGCTGGGAAGAGAGAGAGGTCTTGTTTTATGCATGTTGTTTTTCCCCAGAGAAATTAGCAGTTGGTAGTATGGATCTGGCTTAAAGCAAGGTTTCGAAGATTCCCATTTGTGTTGCCTGTTTATGCTATTGCATTAAAGAAAAGGGCTGGATCTCTTAAGGGATTGTATTTGAAAGGTGGCACATTGCATCAGCACAGGAGAAAGCGGTCACAGGCAGGATTCATGCTGCCTGTTTTCAGTATGTTCTGCAGTTAATTTCCTGAACCACCACAGCCATGCTACCTCTGAGCAGCAAGCTGAAAAACCTCCCTGCCTTTCTCTGTCTGGAAGAGTGGCTACTGCAGACCTTTCCTGTCTGTTCCCTCTCATCTCCAAGAAAGACTGTATGCTGCCAGAGCTACTCGTATCCATTCCTTGGATGTGCTCATGCACCCCCGTAATTCTGTGTGCAGAGCAGTTGCTTACTCTGACACCCTCTTCCCTTTTCCCTAGGGATGTTGTCGCTGGTTTCTGTGCAGGTCTCTGTTCCCAGCTCAGTGTAGGGCATCACCCTGCAGACACCAAGCTGCCACTAGCAATGTGACCTCTGGCTCTGTCATATCGATAAGGAGACCACATGGTATTGCCTGTGGGGAGATGTTGTGCTCTCTCCTGTTGACCAGCATAGAAGAACTGCTCTGATGGGCTTCCTTAAATCATCCAGCTGTCTCCTGATGTGTTGCTGACATGGGCCTGGAGGAAGAATGCTACTCTTACAAGTGCAGTTTCTCACGAGAGTGCATTTAGTAGGAGAGTTGTGTGTTGGCGTGGTCCTGCTTTTGCTAATTAAACAGTGGCTTTTAGTAGACTGTTGCAGGTCCCTTCAAAGTTGGGGGATAAGACAATCTTGGCACGATCTTGTACTTAGAGGAAACTCAGATGGCAGCAGGCCTTGTCTGCTGCTTGAAATGCTTATCAACATCTAATGTCTTCTGCTGAAGGATAGAGAGCACCTGGCAGTGACACAGACTTGAGATGGTCTCTGCAGATGGCCTCAGGATACTTGGGCTCTTGGGCCAAAAATTTAGTGCCTTTGGGGGTCCCAAGGAAGATCTTTAAAGGGATTCATCCATCTGCTCTTTGTGCTGATGATCTCTACCCCCTTTGTGTGAAGCCATTGAGCTCTGGAGGCTCTCAGGTGATGCTGGTAAAGCTGACATCTTCTCCAGGATGACTGTGTATGCAAGTTGGTGATTTGGTTTTGCTGGGCTTTAAGTCTATGCTTGAGGCATAGACCTGGAAATGAATTATTGCTGTGTGTCTGCTGAACTGCAGTAGCTGCCCAGGGACTCGCTATTACTCACAACGCAGAAAAGGCAGCTTGAGTTGGCGTTAGTCACAAAGTTATAAATCTGGGAGGAAGGAACTCGGTTTGCAGTGGATGCGAAACTCAGTGTGAACTCCCAGCTAGGGCAGAAGGAGCTGATGCAGCTATTGGATAGAAGAAGGAATTAGCTCCTGGCTACATGGAGAAGAGGAACATATAAAATGTGACAACTCTGTCTTCACCTTGCAAAGAAGATCAGGGCTGACGAGTTAATTTTAAAAAGTAAATCCAAGCACAAATCAGAACAGGTGACAAGACCATTTTGGTAAATTAGATGTGGTCATGTGGGCAAAGCCTTATGAAATTTCCCTGAAAGTACTTATAGACTAAGGCAGCTTTTGCATGGTGAGCAGCCACCTGAGAGACCATTTAGTAAACAGAGATTCTGAGGTTTGATCCCTTGAAATGCAGGGGAAAAGAGTTGGACTGCATCCAACCTGTCTAAATAATCTGGCATAAACAGTTAAGTAGTTAGTGTTTTTTCTGTTAAGGAGGTGGGAGAATATGCTGATTAAAAATTCACGATGGGAATGTACTGGATCAGGTTGGTCAACGCCCTTGCCTGAGAGGATGGCCTGCCTTGCAGCTGAGCGGGGGCGACGGATGTAATAGATCTTGAATTAAGTCAGTCTTTGTCACTGCCCCAAGTGTTAGCCTTGTAAACAAAGGAGGAAGGGGTAGGAGGTGGGAAGCATCCCTTATGCAGACCCTCAACTACTTACAAAGCTGTACTCAGAAAGGATCCTATCTGATAAGGAGACCCTGGCAGGGCAGGGGAAGATGATGTTATTTCCAGCATTTGGGAGTGTGATGAGTTAGTGCTTTTCTGGGGAGCAGAAAAACCACGAGGAAAGCCTTGTGCCAGGCCATGTGAGGAGTGACCCCTAAGGTGCAGGAAGCAATTAGTGCTCTCCTGGACACAGGTGAGGTGTTGCTGAAGGATCAGACTCAGAAGTAGTGCAACTCTTGGAGAAGGGTGTGGGCAAACAAGAGAGTATCCAGCAAAGCAACAAATTATTAAGGTCTTTAGAAGTATGTTGTGGGAGGAAGGATGAGAGTAACTAGGGCTGTGTAGCCTCAGGAAGAAAAGGTGAAAGAGGGAACTTCATGGTCTTGAAGAGTGTACAGCACTGTACTTTTGTAGAAGACCGTAGTTGTGATGAAGACAGGGTAGGAATTCACTTTACTTGTGATGAGGGAGTTCAAACTTAATGGTTTTTGCTAATATCAGTTGGGATACTGAGGCTATCTTCAAGGGATTTTAGTGGAGTTGGGGTATATGTGTTTGTTTTGGAACAAATTAGCTGAAAGTCTGTAGTTATGGTTGACTTGCAACTGACTGTGCCTCAAGCAAAGAATCTTGTCAGATGACCTATTAAGGACATAGAGCTTGGCAGTTGTATGGAACGTTTCACACCTGGAAAGGCAGCAGTGAGTAGCCCTAAGAATGAGACTTCACTGCTGTAGGCAATGCTGGGGAGACCGATAGGAAAATATGCTGTCTAAATCCAGTGTCAGTGCTCAGAAAAGGCTGCTGAAAAATTGAAGAGAATGCAGAAAAGAGTTACAAGATAATCTGAGGCTGCAGAGATGGCTTTGTTGTTAGAATCATAAGGAGATCAATCTGTATCTAATCAAGGAAAAGGTTAGGGTGAGACTTGGTTATCCTACATAAGCATAACATACCTTATGACTGTGTATCATTAGCTTGGTACAGTAGAAATGACAGACCGTGAACAGTGGCAAAAACCCTCCGTGGTGAGATGCTAGGACTGCAGTCACCTTCAGAGCCATGCAGCCAGCTCTGCCTTCTCCGTGTGCACATGTGGAAGTCCCTGTCTTTGCCTGTTAATTTTTTAGTGTACCTCTGTTCTTTGGGCTTCTTGTTCTCCTTGGTTGTTGTTCCTGTCATAGTATCTGTCTAAAGCCTTTCTTTGAGACCCTTCTACCTTATGAGGAGACATCTCCAGTAAAAGAAAGCACTCACCTGGCCCCAGCTAATGTAGGGTGATGTCCTGACAAACCTACGTCCGCTCTGTGTGGGTGTCTCTGGAATTGTTCCCTGCCTCTCCTTGCCCCAGCCTGTCATCTGCCTCCATCTGATTTATAGCATCCCTTCTCCTATGGTGCCTGGCTTCTTTGCTGAACAGGTACCTGGGAGCAGCCAGCACCTAACACCCATCCAAACTCAGCACCCTGTCTGGTGAAAATGATGAATGAAACCAAACGTCACCCTTGTCTCTGGTTCCTGCCAGCCTGTAATGTAGTGCTCTGTCTCTTAGAGCTGCTGGTTTGTTTAGGGTCATTATGCTTGTTTGCAGTCCATGAGATGACATTTCTTCCCTAGTCCAGTGAACAAACCCCAAGAGGGAGACTGGGTGAGATGCCGCAGCAGCTCACTAAAATCTTGCTACATCCACGATTTCCCTTTCACCCACTGACGCTGTAATGCTGTTAAAAATAAAAATGATCCAGTGTGCCTGACAGGATGTATCTCTCCTGCTGCCTAGTGCTCCTGGAATCTCATGCTCTCTGTCTTCATGTTTTATTACCGCCTGGGGTAGGAGGGGAATTTCAAAGCTAGTAGATAGCTCCTGACTATGGTTTCAAGTCAGGGGAAAGCAAATGCTTTGATGTGCTTTAAGGAAGAAGGTGGTGGGGGGGGAACCCCGCATTTCACTTCTTTATTTTGTTTTCTTTAATGCTGTGTTCCATTTGATGAGAGCAGAGCTTTGGTTTGTAGGGAATAACCCCAGTAAGCCTTTATGCTTTCCTCTGGGGAGTTGAGTGCTACAGGGTGGAACAGGTGGAGTTGTTCCAGAATAGTGGAGTAGGAGCCATAGCTCAGCTTTCCTCTGGGGAGTATGGGGTGAGGAAAGCACCTTCGCAAGTAAAAGGCGTAAAAAACATGGTGTGGTGGCAGTAATTGAGCATGGTCTGGGTCTTGTCTCTAAGGAGCTTTAGGTGCCTCCTTTAAAACACCTGCAGCTTCTGGCCTGCTTGATGCGTAGGACTACCTGTTTTGATTGCTCTGCTGATACATTATTTTAGCAAAACATGCTCCTGCTTCTAAAGTCTGGTTTCATTCCATCACCTCAAAACACTGAGAAGCAGTTTTGCCAGTATAACTGCACCTTCATCAGCAGACTTACACCTGTGGAGACATGTTGATTGCTTGGGTCTTTGTGTCTGACACAGCTGTGCTTGCAGATGTCTCTGGGGTTGGCTGCGTACAGAAGATCAAATAGGATCTCTAGATAGAGCTTGGAAATCTAGGGAAGGGAAGAGATGGGGCAATCAGGGTAGAGGAGGTATGTGGTTTTATTGGGCCTGTTTTCAAAATACATTGGAGCAACTGATGTCTGGGTAGGAAAGCACTGCTGGAAATGTGTGGCTGGTAAATAGAGAACAAAGTGAGCTTCAGACAGCTTGGGGAAAGGGGGCTTTGCTGTTTGAACCGCAGCACATATGCTGTTCTCGTGTTGCTTACACTGTATTTCTTGCAGCAAGAAAAGGGATTTTTAAACACATTCAGTGAAGGTAGACTCCAGCCTATCCAGGCAGTGGTGGAGGTAGAGCTGCGAGCCGTGGATGAATGGGTGCATGGACTGGGAACTCCCATCCTAGTCCTGAAAAGTTGCTGCAGGGTGGTGAGCCTGTCTGGCCCAGAGCAAAGATGTCTGCCTGCTCTTCCCTCTACTCCCCTCCCTTCCCCCTGGCTGTTTCCATCCTGTCAGTCATCCTGATCAACCTCTAATTGTCTCCCAGCCCACTCCAACATTTCAGAGCATCCCTTGACTTGGAATGTACATTTCTGATTGTGAAGCCTGCCCTTCCTATGAGCTCCTCCTTGCTGAGCTGGCTCTGGAGACTCCAAGTGGAGCTCTGGGGCAACACTCTCTCTTCCTACCCCAGCACTAGGGCTTGGCAGCCTTGATATTCCTGCTCTGCCTACCTATTCAGATGGGTGTACATTTTCATACCTTTTTTGCCTACAGGAGCCATCTGCCAGGCAGATTTCAGGATCAAGCAGGGTTTGAAACTCAAATATGATTGGAAGGGGGTGGTTTGAGTTTGGGGGTTTTATTGGTTTCTTTGCTTGTTTTTTTTAATCTGCCCCTACTTCTTAAGGTAGGGCATGGGGTGGGACAGGAACTGCTGTCCCCTTCCTTGCTAAGCGAGCAGGTCCAGAAAGAGGGCCTGCTGGTGCATAAAATCATAGAATATGCTGAGGGACCCATCAGGATCATAGAGTCCAACTCCTGGCCCTACACTGGGCACCCCAAAAATCACACTGTGTGTCCGAGAGTGTTGTCCAAACCTGAACTCAGGCAGGGTTGGTACTATGGGGGAGGAACCTCCTGGTCCTTCCGCATCACTGTGATACCAAAGCCAATACCAGAGGAAATAAACAAGATGTGGTTTCTACTCCCCTAATCTGATGATTGTGGATATAGGGGGAAAAGAAAAATTGTTGGGCATACATGCTGCCTGTGTTGGGATCCCCCAGAGGGCTGGGGACTGGCCTGGCCCTAATGTGACCTTGAACCCTACCTCTCCAGGTAGGAAAGAACTAAAGGAGAAAGTGTGACAGTGGAGACAAGCAACAGGTAGCAGGAGGAGACGTGTAATAGCTGCACCATGTGTAGAATGAAAAGTCCATGGATGGGGAGCAGCAGCTGGGTGCACTGAGCACCCTGCAGCCCCACTGCTTCTTGCAGGTACTCAAAGGTGGATGCTGCCTGCAGGCAGGAGGGGCCGTGCCAGGGCTGGCAGGGAGTCCTGTGACTTAGGCCACAGGTGAATGGGGGGTGGGGTGTTTTATTCTTCTCATTCTTTGAGTAAAACTTGCTGCTTGGTGCCACTGCCCCCTCCATGAAGGCAGTGAGTTTACCTGGTCCTGAAGAGCCTAAGTGCTGACCTTGGATGGAAGATTAAACTAGCAGTGGCAAAACTTTGTAAGGTGTGCTGCTGCCTGCCTGGGCATCTCCGTGGCTGCTTGGAGATGACCGAGCTGGCGGAGGCAGTATGAAACTTGTGCTCTTGTAATTACCCTGGCAAGCAGCTGGGAAACAATCCCAAACCATCTTTGGTTATAATCTTGTGGCTACTTACAAGACAGTTGCTTATCTAGGAGCTGGGTAAATCCAAAAGCCCCTGTAGAAGTGGTAGCAGGGTAGTGACAGTCCCCTTCCACTTTCCTGGACCTTGCCGATGGGAGCAGAAGTCCATAGCTCCAGGATGTATGCTTAACTCCTGGAAACTCAACAGGGGTGTCAGCTGACTGTAGGTGGGGGTGCAAGCAGGAAGAAATACTTGTGTGCTGCTAATATGTCTTATCTGGAAAGTGGAGTGTCTTTCCAATGCCTGGAAAATAAGTAGGTGATCTCCCTGGGAGAGGTTGTATGTGATTCTGATGGACAGAGGCATGGAGCAGCATGCCCACAGTCATGCAGCTGTTCAGGATGGGATGCAGAGCGCAGCCAGGTTCTCCTGCGTTATGGATCCACTCTGCTTCACTGCTGCTCTCTAAAGCAGAGTGCTGGCACCTCACCCTCTGTCTCGGGGTGGTGGGGATGCCAGAGGCAGGCTGAATGTGTGGTCATGAGCAGTGGGGAGTGAGTCAGTGCTGGGGGCGGGTGAATCGGTCCTGGAAGGAGTGAGTGGGATGAGGTGTGGGTGGGGATGGCTGGGAGCTGCCACATGGATGTGTGGGAAGGTGGCAGGGAGTGCGGACCCAGCAGCAGGTACTGAGGTGACCCAGGAGGATGAATAGAGCAAAGGATCATCCTAGGCATGGGCAACCTGCTGGTGCCTTCACCTCTGGCAGTGGATGGAGTGCAATGGTTTATTGCTGAGGAGGAGCCATGCTGAAAGGATGGCACATGAAGGCAAGCTGAGTAAATGGTTTACAGCCCAAACTTGTTATGCAGTTGACTAGCATTTCCTGGGCCCTATGTGTGACAATGCCCCGTGCTCCTGCAGCTGAGGTGGTGTGCTCCAAGCATGCCTCTGGACTCCAAGCCCTGGCTGAACATGCACCAGAGCTCAGCTGAGGCTTTCTGGTAAAACCCCTGACACCAACCCTCCCTTTTCCATTAGGAAAGCTTAAAAACTCAGAAATTGATCCAGCCCTTTAATGTAAATGTGCATCCTAGTCATTTGGGACTGGTAAGTGCAATGGCATAGGAGATAGATCTGGGAAATGACAGAGGGGAATGGAGCCAGGAGGTCCATTACCAGTTTGGTAGGATGGAAGAGGTGTTGGCTATTTGAGGACAGGAAAGCAGTAACTTTCTTGAAGATGGAGGGGAAGATATGAGACTCTAAAAATTATCCTGGCATCAGGAGACAGCTGGATGCAGCTGAGAGGGGACAATGGAAAATGCGATGATGGCTATGGGAGGAGCCAGGATTGGTACCGTTTGTTTCACCTGGAATGACTTCAAGATTCATCTGCCACCATATGGTTGTGCAGTTCAATAACATCTCGTGGGGTCTGTTCCCAGCCACCCAGGAAGGGGTATAGCTTGGAGACTGGAGAAAGTCTGCAGAATTTAAGGAGCCCTAGGAGGCACTTGTTTCTTGCCTTCTGTTGCTCAGGAGCATATTCTTGGACAGTATCCCAAACATGAAACAGTGCCTTGGGGAGCAGGGGTTATAATCCCTCTCCTCCCCCTACCCCACTTTGAGACACACAGCAAACTCTGTAGTGCTCATCTCTGCCCACTGCTGAAGGCTGGCATCACTAATGCCTCAGCAGTCAGGTGTCCTTGCTTTATACAGCCCTGCTAACCTAACTCTTCTGAGGGGCACTGAGCAAATGGAATGACAGAGTGACCATCCACACCTGAGGTGGGCAAGGGTAAGCAGTGGGGGCTGCCTCCCCACCCACCTGCTAGAAGATGGCTGGCTGGCAGGGTCTTGGTTCCCCTGGAGATGGGCATTGCCTGAAGAAGGTCTGTCAAAGCACTTTAGCAACCAGCAGTGCTTTGAGCTGCTGGAAGAGGGTCCCAGGAGCTGTCAGGAGGTTTTCGGAGACTTCATGTTGAATCAGTGCTTCAACACCTGCTGGCACACCTGCTGTGCTTCCCAAGCACAGAACAGGCAGCAAGGAGGTGTTGGCACACTCTTTTGTGCTGGATCTGATCTCATCCTTTCACAGGAAGACATTCCCAGAGCTTAAGGGGGTCTAATGTAAAAAAAGTTGAAGTGTGCCCTTGAGTCTCCTTGCATTGGTGAGAGACCTACAGGTGATCAGCCACGCTGCAGCACCCAGCCCTTAGTAACCCTCCCACGGTCCCATCATCTTCCCATGACAGAAGAAAGTTCCCTTGCTCATGCTCCATTGAGTCATCTCATCCTCCGCTTCCAAGGAGAGAGTGCTTGGTGTTGGTAAACAGCGTGTTATAAATAGGCAACTGATGCTATATTGGAAGGAGTTTTCTCTGCTGGTGAGCACAGGCTTAGTAGGACTGGGCCTGGAAGCTCTGAGCTCAGCTCAGGTATGCAAGGGCACTGGTGACCCTTCATCAAGGGGCTGCTGTGGGTATGGCTGAGGGGATGCTTCCTGAGCTCCAGCTTTGTTTCCCTGGCCCTGGGAAACCATCCACAGCTTCCCACCCCTACCAGCCCTCTTGGGCCTCTCACTACAAGGATGTTGAGGTGTTAGACCATGTCCAAATAAGGGCAATGGAGCTGGTGAAGGGTCCAGAGCACAAATCTTTTCAAGAATGGCTGAGGGAGCTGGGCGTGTTTAGACTGGAGAAACAGAGGCTCAGGAGGACACCTGAAAGGAGTTCTCTTCTCCCAAGTAACAAGTGATAGGTGAAGAGGAATTGTCTTCAAGTTGTGCCAGAGGAGGTTTAGGTTAGATATTAGGGAGAATTTCTTTGTTGAAAGAGTGGCCAGGCATTGGAACAAGCTGCCCCGGGGATATGGTGAAATCATAGTTCCTAGAAGTATTCAAAAAAACATGTGAATGTGGCACCCGCTCTGATGGTGAGCACAGCAGTGCTGGGTTAATGGTTAGACCTGATGATCTTAGAGGTGTTTTCCAGCCTTAATGATTCTGTGAATCTATGATGTGTGGATGGGGTAATGTAAGAGTCTAGAAAGCAGGTAGGATTCAGGAGGAAGGAGTGAGGTGCACATGGCTGTGTTGGGTTACCGTTATCCCTGAGAGTCTGCAGGTGTTTTATATAGGGACAAATCTACTGCCACTGGCAAGCAGTGGGGTAAAACTTGGGGCCTTCCACCCAGCATCTGTGTGGCTCTCTCAAGATAAGCAGGAAACTGCCCTGGGATGCTTTGCAGTGCCCACTGGGCTGCTGGATGGAAGGCACCAAGCAAGGGATCTCTGTTCCATTGCTGCCAAGTCACACACACACATCCCTATGCCTGTGCCACTTGGAGAGCAAGTGCTGACCGTAAAACACTGCTGGGACTGTGGATTTCTGATGAACTGCAGTAAATGAGTCACACACACACGCCCTGTATATGTGCATGAGGTGGAACCCAGCAGAGTTGATCTCAGAGCTCTCGTCACTGAATCTGACAGGACATGTGTTCCTGCCACCAGACCCGGCAGTCAGTTCTCAGAAGCCATGCCTGGTGGCTGGCACCACTGCCTCAATGGAGACCTGATTTCCGTATGTAGGGATTCTTGGAGTCTTTAACTGGGATGCCAGTCAAGTGGCGTAAGCAGAGGGCAGGGTGCCAGTTTTGAAATTCCAGCCTCCTCACTCACAGGGCTGTGGGAGGATTGCTGTGGCAAGCCTTGGGCATTAACAGGTGGGCAGGGCAGCAGCAGTGTGGCTGGCTGCCCAGGAGGAGGGGCTGGAAGAGGTGCTGCTCTCCTGCATACCTGTACTTTCCCCTTTCAGACCCTGGAGAACTAAGTGTGGTTGTCAGGTTTGCTCTGGGGGCAGCCGCACACCTTCCTCTGTGGATGCTGGTCTGGGAGGTATGTTCAAAGCCCCAGCAGCATAGGGTGTAGGCAGGATGTACCCACTGCAGGAGGCTGTGATTCAAGGAGCAGCTGTGAGTTGGCATGCCTGGGTGATTTTAGGCAGGGGAGAGCTGACTTTGCAGCCTTCCCCCCTATTAAACAGGAGGTGACTGGGGGAAGGAGCAGCTGGGCTTGTCTGGGAGCTCTCAGGAGGGTGGTGGTGGTGGCTTGCAAAGGCAGACTGAATCTAAAACTCCCCAGTTTGAGGACTGGAGGCTTTGCTTGGTCTGCTGCTCAAGTAAACACTGTTGTCTGTCCTTACTCTGCATTGTCTGGGTTGTGTTTTAAGCCATGTAAACCTAAATCTGTCTAGGGCTTTCCTGTGAAGTATTGGTCTGGCTCTTCTGAGCTGATTGGGACATGTTGGAAGAGCCAGGCAAAAGGCATCCCAGGAATAGCCTGACTGGCGTGTGAAACAAGGCTGTACTTTATCTATTGATAAAAAGCACAGTGCCGTTGTAAAAGGCTTCTGCCTCATCTGTAGTGTGTAGCACATCTTTCCATTCCCCGATCTGAAAAGGAAATGTTAGGAAGTCTCTCCTCCATAATACATTAATGGAGTTTGCCTCTGCCTTTGGTATCTGTAGATCGCCTGCTCCATTAGAAGTGCAGGAGACTCTGGATCATACAGCTGCTTGGGCAACTCTGAAGGAACTTGAGTGCTTTAGTGCAGGAGACCTTTTCAAAATACCCTGTAACAAAAATGGAGGCACAAAGGCTTTGTTGACTGTGTTTGTGTTTCCCGAGAGCCAGGCAAGCCCTGATGCTGATGATCTGTTGCAACTCTGGCAACGAGGTTCAGGTGTGTCCCTCTATGTAAAAATGAGACAACTGTGATGTTTTAATATTTGTTGATATAAATGGGGAAATTGAAGTTCACCGTATAACAGCTGACTCTTGTCAAACTACTGTGTTTACCTGAAAATTAAAAAAAAGCTTGCTTTCTCCTCTCTCTCTATGGACAGTTTGGGCACCATGGGAAGCAAGAGGACAAGATAGGATGACAGGGTGTTGGGGTTTAGATATTTGGCCATGATGTGACTGAAAGAGAACCCTTTGGCCTCTCAGGCTAAGAATGCAAAGAGGTTGTGCTGCAAAGCAAGGAGGCCACAGTACCATTCTCCCTCTGGCTCCAGCAATATCTGTGCTTCAGACATTCGGGCACAATATGGCTAGAAAGATGCTGACCGCATGGAGACATTAGCTGTGGAAACAGGGGCTGTAGAAGTGTGCTCGTAAAAATTACAGGTGTACAGAGTTTAGCTTGAGGAGAATAGAGGCAGTAAGATGTTGCCTGACAGCAAGGAATCTTGAATCCCCTTCACAAGAAGGGAGAGAAGTATTTTTGGAGGAGCAGCAAGAAGGTGAAGTAATGAAATTTGGAAACAGAATGGGGAGGAATGGCATGCCTTTCCAGACTGCCAGTCATTTCCCCAGGAAGGGAAGAAAGCTTTCTGGTCTAGGATCATTTATTTAACCAGTCGCTATGAAGTGTATGGCAGGAACCTATTTCTCACCATCAAAGAAAAATTTTAACATGCTTGGTCTTTGCTGCCCCCACCCTGAGACACTCAGCTGGGGCTGGGTTGATAACTGGTGCACACAGCCAGAGTTCAGAGAATGGTCTTGAAAAAAATCCGGTGCTTGAAGTAGAGCACAGTGCTCAAGTCTGTCCCTTTTTGGGTAAACACTTTAATTTAGCCATGTACTTACGTTACGATGAGTTCAGTGAAGGTGTTCCGATATAAGTATGTACTTAGGAGCTTTCCTGAGCAGGGGTCATTTCTTTTGCATGAAGATTCTTTAAGGAATATCTTAAAAAGCTGCCAAAGATAGATTTGCATTGGGAGAAATACTAAGTGTTAACCTCATCTGGGATATTAATTAGTAATTTATCTCAGAATGCCATAATCTACTAATTATTTTTGTGCTCTTGCTCCTGTGGTGTGTTTGGGAAGGCCAGGAAAACTTCATGCCTATATGGAAAATTCTGGCAGAACTGCTTGCTGTTCTGTTGTATCAGAGGCCTCAGCCTCTGCTTTGGATGGTTTGTCTTTTTATGCAATACATGTGCCGTGTTATCTTGATCATCAAATGAGGTATGGAGCAGCATGTTCACTCATGTGAACCATCAAAAATCAGTTTTGTTTTCTCAGTGTACCATGATTGCCTTTGGGGTCTGCTGGTTCCTTTTTATTTGGATGTACTGCCCCTTCTGCCCATCTCTGTGATGCTGCACTTCAAATAAGTCCATACAGCCAGATTTCCCTTCCCCAGAAGATGAACAGCCAGGAATGTGGTTCCTTGGGGAAATCTGTGGCATGCTTCAGTGCATTCTGCCAATGTTTTGCTGTCTGTTGGTACCTGGGGAAGGTTTAGGGTTGTACAAGGTGACCTTCGAACTTCAAGGCTTCACACAAGGTCAGAGATGAGATTCACCTCAGGCTTGGGGCACCTGGACCTACCGCACTGTTTTCTTTCAGCATTAGAAGACATCTGGAAGCACAGAGAGGGCTTTAGGAAGGAAAGGTGGCCTCAGGAAACATGACCAGAATAAGGATGGGTCTTGGCTCCCACTGATAAATAAGGATTGAGGCTGAAGGTTTAGCCTGGAAGTGGAGGTGGCGGGATGGGAATAGCACAGCTTTTCTGAGCATGTCCTTCTCAGGGCTGCTGCTACAGCTCTCAGCAGGCTTTTCCCCACTGATTTGCACTCTGTTTAGGGCAGTGCTTTCTGTGGAAAGCAGCCTTCAGATATGCAGGCTTCCTTACAGTAGCTCCAGGCCTTGATGTTTAGCTGCTCCTGAGTGTTCTCCAGACTCAAGCCCATAGAAAGCACCTGCTTCTGTTTCCCTTTCAGCACAACAGCCTGGAGCAGCAGAGCCCAGGAAATGCTGTGGCCACCTGGCAGGCATGCCTGAGGGGGCTGTCAGGTATCTATCTGGTCTTCTGTGTGATGCAGTGTGTTTGGTCTAGAGGGCCATTCATGGGCTCACCTCCAGAAGCCCTTGGTGCACAGTGTTTGGTGTGCTCCACGTTGGTTTTGAGATGAAGCAGATGGCTGGGAGGTCATACCAAGTTAGCGTTTTTGTGGTCTTAGTAGACGTGCACACCCTGACTTGAGCTGGGGCTGCAGGCAAGAGGAACCCAGGTTACTAACTGTAGGTCTTTAGTGGACTCCCATAGGCTTGATATTTGCTCTTGTGGAGCTGTGCTCCATGGATAAACACTGACTCAGAGCAGCTTCATCTAGTTAAAGTACTCTTTGTTTGTCCTAATGTTGAAATAGAGTCTGGATGACTTGAGGCTTGCACTGCTGTGTCTTGCCAAGAATTCAGTGCCCTCCTCCAAGCCCAAGCAGCCACTTGATCTCGCACACCTGTATCTGCGGGTCTGGGAGCCGGCCTGCTTGCCTTGAAGTGCCACTTCAGTGTTCCTGGTCTCTGCTGAATGCCAATGTCTCTGTGCCCAGCGTCAAACCGGCACTTTGTTCCCTGTGTTCCCAAGCCAGGCCCAGCTCTTCTTGCCAAGCCCCATGGGGTGGAGAGAAACCATTGAAAAGAAGAGCTCGGTCAGCATCTCTCAAGTGCTGGTGGCTGGCTGAGAGCCTGGCATCCCCATCTTGGTGCGTGCCAGTGCCTCCGGCCTGTAGACCCCAGCCCCGTCAGTCAGAAGCAGGCAGAGCTGCCCTGAAAACTCAGAGGTAGATGTTCAACTCTCATTTTTCCCAGCAGGTAAAGGTTATTGGGCAGATGTCTCTAGATTAGATCTCTGGCAGCATCAGAGCAAATATCCTGCAGAAGAAGAACTGGGACATCTCTGGGCCGTGATGTGCCAGTGAAATCCAGCAGATCTCTCTGCAGCATGGGTGAGGGCTTTGGAGAAAGAACTGTTTAATGTCCGTCTCACTCTGCTGTGACCTTTGTTATTTATTCAGGGCCCAGCAAGAGCTCAAAATTGGTCTCCAGCAACATCTGTCTCTGAATGGCGTTCAGTAGGTGCTGGAACAGAGTGCATAAGGGGAACTCTGTGCTGTAGAACCTCAAGGTTTTTCCAGTATCACAATGTCCTAGTTTGGACATGCTTGTGGCCAAGGTTGCCCTGCTGCACTTTGTTGTACTGGGTGCCATGCCAACCCTGTGTGTACTACCCTGGTGCTGTGCCATGGGTTGGGCTATGCTGTTGTTGCTGGAGCTTTGACTCCTGTTGTGATTTCCCCAGCAGATGCAGAAAGCAAATTCCTAGATGTTCGCCTATAACTGTCCTGGTTTGCTGGCCGCATCCAGACCTCTTGCTGTGAGAGCGCTTTGCTGATGTCTGCTGTTCTTGAGGAAAAACTGAAGACTTTTCTTCTCCTCCTGTGGCTGCCAAATCTCTTTACGACTCAGCGTGACGTTGTAAAGGGAGCTCAATTCTGTTTGCCGCAGGGCTGTGATTACCTTGACCTTTGGTGCTCGGCTGTGCTGTGGGTCCTTTGTAGACCAGGGTTGCAATGCAAGCGCTACCTTAGGAATGCTGTAAGGATGGTGAGAAAAGGTGAGAACATCTCCAGCCTGCAAATTGCAAACACTTGAGGCTGCAATCTGCTTAAGAACCGTGGAAAAGAGTCAGCCTTTATTTGTTATAGGAAGGGTGCAGATGCCAGGATTTGGAGTAGATGTTCCTGTTGTTGTAGGAGTAACACTGAGGCTGCTCCTACTCGGGGTCATGCAACATCCTGGCAGCTTGTCCCTCAGTGCCCACAAGGGAAGGGGTTTCCCACTAGTCTTCCTAGTTTGCATCCTGGGTGTTGCTGCTGGTTGAGCGAGCCAGGCTGGTGGGGCCTTCCTTGCCGATGCCAAGCTTCCTCACCTGATGTGAAGGAGGGCTTTTGTGTGTGCCACTAAGCGCCATCTCCAGGGATGCTACATTAAGCACATGCATCCACTTTTTGCCACTGTTCCTGAATTGATGCAGGGTTTCAATTTTTGCATGTCCATGTAGAGCACTTGCTGAAAGAAGGGACATGAAGCTTTTCTGAAGTAGCATCCAAGAGAAGTAATGCCCTAACCCTGTGCGTGCTGAGTGTGGTGGTGTCGGTGCTTGGGGCAGGAGGACTAGGCAAGAGAGAAGCTTACCCTCGATAACTACAGAGTGCTCAAGCAGTTTGTGTGCTGCAGAGTGAGGAGTAGGGATGTTTCCAGGGCTGATGCACTGGGGTGTTCTGCCACCCCTGGTGGGGAACCAGCTGTGGAGCCCTGTGAGGTGACTTGGACTACTCTGAGAGGTGCTCCTTGCCACTGCTTGGTGACATGCATCACCAAAGGATTTCCTTGGTTGGAAGTGCTGATCATACTGCCTAGGTAAGTGATTGTAATTGTGCCCAGTGAACAAAATTCTTCTGGTTTTGAATGTTGTGCTGCAAGGAGGTAAAGACTTCTGTCATGTAGAAGTGAGGAGGAGAAACTAGTCAATGTGACCTTGAGAGACTAGCTAAAAACCTGGTTTTATGAGAGACACACATATATGTTTTGCTCAAGAGGAGACACTGGGTACAGATGAGAATACCCAGTCTGTGGCTGGTAGGGGACAGATATAAGGCCTGAGGGAAGACAAGTATGTTAATACTCCCCTATGCACAATAGGATTAAGATCAGAGATAAACAAGAAGCCTTAAGATGAGTTGAGCTTGCTGATAAACAAAAGAAAAAGGAATAAGAGGTGCAGAGCTCCTGCTGAAAATGCATGCCTGTGCAAAAGGGACAAAATGGCATTTGTTCACTTGAGAAATGGGGGAGGCATGGAAAAATTCAGAGTAAATAAGATCACCAGGGAGATTGGTTCATGTTTCAGCCAAGAGAGGTGTCATGCACCTGAACAGCTCTCCTTACAGTGCTTGAAAGCCAAAGTGATATTTGTGCAGGAAAGATCCGATATGAATAGTCATTCTAACCTAAAAAAGTGAAGTATGAGAGAGCCAGCCTGGGGCAGGCCCACAGATGTTTTGTAGGGAAAATGCAAACCATGTGCAGGTAGTGCAAGTGATGATAATAGACATGCAGGAGACAACCAAGAAGGCAACCTCTGAGGAATAGCCCTTGTACTACTGGAATCCATAGACTAGAAGCTGAAAACCACTGGTGTAGAGAGATGAAGTCCCCATCCTTGACTTTGGTAAAAGTCCATTGGGAATTGGAGTTGCTACTGCTGGAGTGTTGGGTGATAAGTGAGGAAGCCCTGTTTTCTGGGACTTACTCCCAACCGTGTGACTTGGTTGCTCTATGTCTACTGCTCTGCGGAATATACAGTGTGAAGTCCAGCACCTCGTCAGTCTTACCACTCAAATTATTTATTGCATTTGCTGGATCACTGTCAGCATATGCCTACAGGAAACAAGGGAAGCCAAACAGTAAGCTGTATTTCTTTATAAAGTACAAGCTGGCAGACAATCTTGGTTTCTTTCTGAAAGATTTACAGCCCAGGAGCTCGAAGGAAAAGTGACAGGTAGATATATTTGGAACTAAAGTGTTTGATTTGGTGACTCATGAAATCTAACACTCAAAATTTAATGTAAATCACAGTGACTGTGACTCTGCCATCAGACTGAGAGCTGATTGATGTGGAGAACTGTTCGATAGGTCTGGGTTTTTCACTTGATGGCAGAGGAAGAGATGGGTCCTTACCGTGGACTAGGATGGGACACATGGATAGGTAGGTCCCTGTGGGACATCACCCGGGGTGTCCATGTGGCATCAAGACTCCACAGTGGTAGGCAAACAACATGGGACCGGGAATCTCTCCTTCATGGTGCAGAAATGCCAGGTGCCATGGTTGTGTTGGTTCCTTGTAGCCCACTGGAGGCAGTTGGGCCGCCTTCCGGGCAGCAGAGCTGCAGCATGGTGTTGTGTGGGTGCCACTCTTCCACCAAACCTCCCTGGAGGGGAAGGGGTCACCATCAGCCCTTCCCTGATGGCCAGACAGGGACAGACACACCTTGCCCAGGAGAACCTGGTACAAAGGGATTTGAAAATTGAGGCAGGAGGGCAGCAGTGTGCAATGTGGGAGCAAAACACAGAGCTAGAGACACC
The DNA here is from genome assembly GCA_013399855.1 of Oxyruncus cristatus. Classification (NCBI taxonomy): domain Eukaryota; kingdom Metazoa; phylum Chordata; class Aves; order Passeriformes; family Cotingidae; genus Oxyruncus; species Oxyruncus cristatus. The sequence goes on from VXAY01005673.1 coordinate 330,136, forward strand.
AAATTGCCCTTAGGCTGAGGACAGATTAGCCAGCTGAGATGAGAAGAGCATGAACCACAGTGTACTGGGGTTTCAAGCCATGTTACAGCCCTTCTTGGCATGGTACATCATGTTCAGGGCACCATATGACTTGAAAGCACTACCAGCAGATTGGAGGGAGTTCCTGTAAAAAAGAGGCATAAAAAAGACCTGGCTGTTTGGAGCTGTATCTGTATCACTTGGCAGGGTAGACAGTTTCCAGTGGGCGAAGGCAGCATGAAGGGTTTTGCTGATGTTCAAAGGCAAGGCTTTGTGATTGATTATCCTGGGTGATTTTAAAAGGGACAGAGTTGTGAAATTGATGGTTCCCTGACCTTTATAAAAGTTAGCAACTTAAAGTTCTTCTTATTGGAAATCATGAATGAGAAAATAAACTTCCAAGAGATAAGAAGTGTTACATGGCCTGGTCAAAGGAGGACGGTCAAGATGAAGTTGTGGAAATAAAACGGCTTGGTTTCACCTGAAACTTGAAGATTTGCCTTATGCTTGAATCCTCTAGCTTGTGGATTGCTTTTCCCAGGTAGGGGAGTTCTTCAAACAAAGCAGCATCTCTGTACTGAGCCCCAGGAAGTAAGCAGGAGTCTCCAAAGTGATCACCTTCTTATCAGGTTCAGGATGAAATGTCAGGGGAAGTTCCCTTCCTTCTTTCATGTAGGGAAGCCATGTTTCCTTCTTGTTTTACTTGTGAAGTTTTCTGTGGAGGTCTCTGCATTCAGGAGAAACTTGAGGCCAGATTTCTCGTTGATCCAAATGCTCCCTGCTTTTACAGTGTACTACCATCCCTGCCAGGGATGCAGAGTCACTTGTGTGGTCTGCAGTGCTTGCAGTAGTGCTGGGAGCAGGACCAGGGGTTCCCGAGCAGCAGGATGTACACAACCAGCAGCACAGGACCGCTGCAAGGCGGTGCTCCCAGCAGCGCGGGGCCAGCTGGCCGTGACAGTGACAGTACCTGCCAGCACCAGGGCTGGGAGCTGATATGCATAAAAGAAAGGTGTAATGCCCTTTGCTTGTAGATATTTTAGGCCTGGTGCAAAGCCAGGTGGAAGAACTTTGGGCCCAGGGCAAGGGTGCACTTAGTTTTTGCTTTGAAGAAGCCAAACCAACCAGATCAAAGCTTTGGAGGCCTGGTGTCTAGTTGGCTAGCTCATACAGACAGTGAAGTGTGCAGGGAGCTTTGTATGTTGCCTGGAGGAGACAGAAAGGAGGCAGAGACACAGGACTTTGGCAGGCCCTCCTCCTTCCTGGTCACACAGGACTGATCCTTATTGTTTGTATGCTTGTCAGTGCTTTGCCCAGGCTTGTTGGAAGTGCACCCGTAGCACATTTGCTTCTTCATGCTTCTTCCCTTGGCCTGCAGATGGTGTTCCTCCTTGCTGTACCCATCACATCAGCACTTCTCCAGCCATCAGCTGACTGGAAGCCCCGTGTCAGGTCTGAGGCATGGCACAGGGCAGTTTTCCCACCACTGTGTCTGCAGCAAGACCGCTACTTTCCCCTTTTCTTAACTGCTGTACTCTTAGAGGCTTTCAGTAATTTGCAAGCCCCCTTCTCCCCATCTCTCCAGAGGCTATTCCCTGCTTGCTTGCTTGCTTGCAACGAGTGGTCTGTTTGTGGCTGCAAGAAGTTTGTACAGAGTTTTGCTGGACTGTGCCATTGAGGAACAGGTAAATGAGGTGGTTGTTTGGGGCTTGAAAAGCTCCATCAACCTTGGCTGTCAGCTGCTACATGAGGGTCCCCAAGTGCCCAGTGCAGACAGGTCTATGCTGCCCTGCCCAGAGGATGTGCTCAGGTCCCCTGGCTCACAGCAGGGATTCCCTGTGGTGCTTGGGAGACCAGGGGGACCCTAGAGGAGCAGGTCTGCAAGGTACAGGCCATGCCTGCAGCACCCTCTGGGCTTGAGAACCAAAACATACCTCACCTCCCTGAATGCCACGCCCCAGAGATTTAGCAAGTTTTGGGTTGCTTTTTTTTTAATCTGGAAATCTCTGGTACTGTAACCTCAGACCTGCTGGTATTTGGTTGCCTCTCTCTGCTCCTCCAGCCTGCTGAGAGACTGTCGCATTCTGATAGACAAATGGGTCTCTACCAGAGCACAGTCTCGCTTTTCTAATTACAGATGGAGTTATTAACATTTACTGGTGAGAAAACACATGAACATAGCTTTTGTGCTTACGTTGTTCCAGCTGCAAGCACAGGCATATGCTTTATTGATTTATATTTTTCTGCAAGTGTCTCTCGGGTCACCTCCTCACGTCTGGCTGACATCAGTGGTGTGGCTGGAAGAACACAGATAGACGCCTGCCCATGTCAGTGCATCTGTCTGCCAGTGAGCCGGCTGCCCAGCTTTTGCATTGCTCCTGTCTGAGTCCCGGCACAGTGCTTTCTCTTTCTTCTTTCCCCCCTGGTGCCAGGAGTTTGGCAGAGGACTGGAGTGCTGGGTGTGAGAGGCAGAGACTCCAGGGTGAGCTGGTGAGGAGAATGGGAAATGCTCCATTCAGGGGGGCCTGCAGTGCTGTTTTTATTGTGTGCCCTGGCCACACTGTGACACAGCAGAGTTAAGTGTGGGGCAGGCAGCTTCCTCAACGGGCTGGTCCCCTGCCCTACAAGAGCCCCTCAGACCTCTGCTGCATGTCACCCCCTCCTCAGACCATGGGATGACTCCATAAGCATTCTGATGCACACTCTGCAGGCTGAGTCACAGCAGTAAAGGACCAAGGCATGTAATCCTGGCCTTCCCAGCCTCATTCTGGCTTCTTCCCTCTTTCTCTTTGCAATGGATGGATGGGAGGATGGAGGCTTGCTTGGCTGCTTGGATGGGTGCTCATCCAAGAGGAAAACCCGGTGATTTGTGCTTACCTGCAGGCGAAGGACAAAGGCAAGGAGAGGCCCTGCCCTACCCTGCCCTGCTGAGGCCACCAAGCCCTTGAGAGCAGTGGTTCCCAGGGCTTTGTTTGCATAGGGCTTAGCAGGCAGGAACTGGGGCTGCAGCACCTGGTGGGATGTGCTCTGGGTACTTCAGCTGGGAAGCAGGATGCCTCTGCTCCTGACAGGTGTGGTAAAAACATGGGACAGTGAGGACATGCTGGTCCTGTTGGGGATGTATGGCTTATGGTGCAGGGCAGGGAGCAGGCTTCTCTGGGGATGAGAAGGGGATGGAGTCCAATATTGCTGAATAAGAGCTGAAAATGCCTTTTGGCAAGTTCATCATTGCTGTTCATGCTGTTTTGAGGAAGTCAGCATTAAATGTTCAGAGTGCAGGAAGGAAAGACACAGGCTCACATGGGACTTAGTTTGATGTCCTGCTATTGCTGCCTCTTTGGTTCCAATATCTGCTGTGATGAGAAGCTGAGCTTATGGTCAGGAAAGGGCTTGGACACCTTGAGCTGGTTGCCACTGCCCCAACCGCACAGCAGCTTCCCACCAACTCCCTGTGCCTTGGCTCTTAATGCTTAGGAGCTCATGCTGATGTTAGCATCTCAGCCCAGGCTGATCCAAGCTTGCCCTGACCTCCATAGCCTTTGAGGGGAAGGAGGGAGCAGGAAAGGCACCTTTAACCATGTCCCAGTGCAGCACTGTTTGTGTGGTCACAGGGGCTCCCTTACCTGTGGTGGCAGCATAAAGTGTAAGGAAACATGCAGGAACCTTCCCTAGAAGCAGGCAGTGAGTGGAATCTGAAGGGAAAGCTTTGCAAAATAATCTCTGCCTTCGGTGGAGGCAGGGAATCAGGTGTGTAATTGGGGAGGGGAGTAGCTGTTGCTTGAGAAATCCCCGTCTCTGGAGAGATTTCCTTTTGTAATTGGGAAATATGCTGCTGCACCACAAGACTGTACTTGCTGCAAGTGCTGCCTTTCCTCTCTGCCTGGGCTTTACCTAAAACACTGCACCCAACATCAGCTGCCTCCAGGACCAACCCTGCACCTTGCAGCATAGGACACGTTGCAGTGTGCCCTGCCTGGTTGAGGGTGGAGGCAGAGGGTCCCCTGGAGCGAGCATCTGAGACCAAAGTACAAACCGAATGCAAGGACGGAGGTATTGCCAGACCCATGGGTTGCACTGTGCCTGGGAAAAGCAGCCAGTCTCCTGCTGAGCTGAAAGGCTCTTGGGAAAGGCCTTTGGTAAAGGATGGCATTGTTGATCAAAATTTCAGAGTTGGTTACCAAAGTATCTTTCTTGGTTGTCTAATTGGTGTTGCAATCACAGAATTGCAATCAGATCCTGGTGGGATCTGACCTAAAGCTCTGTGATGGCAGGGCACCTCTAGCCTGTTGCCAGATGTTCCTGCAGCTGAAGGAGCTGGAAGAGCAGAAGTGCTCTGAACATTTCCTGTGAGCTTTTCAAGTCTCCATGGGGAGCCCCTGTGCTTATCAGCCAGGTGGGAGGTTGCATGCCTAAGGATGGTGCTGACTGCTGCTGTGTCACTCGACTGGGCTGATGGAAGGGCAGTGTAAGCCTTGGGCATATGCCACATCTTTCCCATTACTGGGTGTTCTGGCTGCGTTACTGGAGAGGCAAGGAAGGTTTACCTCCAGTTCATCCTCTAGGATTCGGGGAAAAATATGTCTCTGGGACCTGCCTCTGTGAAATGTGGCTTAAATTACCCATAGGTTTGCAAAATTTGTCTTCAACATGTAATGGTTTGTATAAATAATGTTTATGATAGGGTTGTGGGTAATGTGAGCATATGAGCCCGGTTTCTTTTAAGAAAGACAACCAGAAAACGGGGCTATAAAACATGCAGAAATGAGGTACATAGTTTGCTGTATGCAGAGGAAACTCATAGTTCCCTGATCTGTTGCAAGTCGTTCAGTACTGTGGTAAAATAATAGGTAGTATTCAGCAAACTTGTGTGACTTGCTTGGATGTTCAGAAAACCTCTGAAATTTCTCAAAGAAAGCTGTCTGCTGGAGGAGATGTAGAGTTCTGGATCAAAACCTGGCTGAGGTCCCAAGAAAAAAAGCCAAGGAGTGAATGAGCAATTTCAGTATGACAAGAGCAGAGGGATGAAGTCCTTCGCTATTAACAATCCAGAAGAGGTAATCTGCAGCAAGGTACCCAAAAATCTGCTGATACCCTGGAGTCGTTCAGATTTGTCAAGATGAAGCGACTCCAGAGTGACACCATGTGAAGCGAAGTGGTGTGAGAAGATGGCAAGCATGTAGCCAGGTGTAGTGGAAGGAATGATTTGCTCCGGAACACGGCTGGCTTCTAATTTACTGTGGCTATTCAGGGCAACAGGATTGCAGGCTGGTTACAAAGATGCTTTTCCTCAGTACGCAAAGATGCCATCGGAGAAGTAAATCGTGCTCAGCCACACGAGGAGGAGCTCATAAGGAGAGATGCTGAGAGCATCAGGGCGCTGTTCAGGCAGTCAAGGTCGTTTCTGTACCCAGGATGTAGTATGCGGTTCTGGTCACCTTTCCACTGGGGATATGTGGTGAGAGTGGTTAGAGCCAGAAGACATCTCGTGTCCTGGGAGGGAGGAGGCACTTCGAATGAGCTTAGTAGGTCTAGGAAAAGCAAATGCTTTTCTTCTTTGCCTTTTCTCACTATGCAAGGAGAACTGAAGGCTGTGGTGTTGCAGCGGGACCACAGTCTTTTACTCAACATCTGGAACTCATTGCTGCAAAATACTTTTTCCAGCCTAAAAGTTTACAAGATTCCCCAAAAGAGGATTGAGAGGTATTTCTCTTTTCAGTAAGTCCATCTAGGCTGTACTTACAGAGAAGTGTAACCATTCATGCTCCAAAATGAGTGACTTTCCTTTGAGTCTTATCCCATCATTTTTTCCCACCCCTCCCCTGGAGCTTCCAAGTCTCTAGTTAATTCAGACAAGGTGAATTATCCTCCCTGGCTTCCCAGTTTGTTTCCAGCTGTGATATCATGGCTTGGGGTTTTTCTCCTGCTTTTCTACTCCCTTGTTCTGCTCATGGCAGCCCTGCTCCAGCTCTGTACCTGTGAATTATCTCTTAACAGACTGCTTTGTGGCTTTTCCAGTTTGGCTGCCCCTCTCTCAACACCTGTAGACAGCTGGGCTTTTGCTGCTTGGTCTGCCCTTTGTCATCAGTGCTTCAGCTGGTTTGCAGCTGTGCATCCGTACCAGCTGAGCTGGGAGGGATCACTTTGAAGCCAAGTTCTTTAGGTCACCGCAGCAAATAGTTTTGTGGTCATTATCCAGCTAGCGTTGTGCTGTGATGCTGCTAAATCTCTGCAGCCAGGCGAGAGATTGCCAGGATATACCCGTGAGCTGGAGGTAAGAGCCCTGCACCCTGTCTGCTAATGTCACCATCCAATGCAGAGCTTGAAGGGCAGGGCTGGTGGGATGAGAGGCTGAAAGCAGCACAGGGCAGTGGTGATGGTAGCTTTCTTATCCTTTGGGCAAGTGATGGCTCTTCTGCCTGGCCCACCAGGATGGCATTTCCAGGCAAGAAACCCCTGAGCATTGCCCAGAAATGATACTGTGCTATCCAGCCTTTCTGCATTGTTCGTAGTAGTAGTGAAGGATTTGGGATGTTTTGTGCATGCTAGATAAGAGGAATGGCTTAGGAATCAGCAGCCTGAGTAGATCTTCCTGTTATCACTGTTCCTTTTGCAGCTGATGGGATTTTCTTTCCTCTGTTCCATGGAGTGGTTGTGTTTCTGCTTTTAGTGTGTCCTTTTTCAAAACCATCATCTCAATGATGTTCAGTTTGCATTCATCCATTGCTAGCATGGTCTTCTCTGTGTTTCCCATGGAGCTGCTCTGCACAGGAGGAAGATCTCCCCATGTGCAAGCAGTGATGCTGACCTGCACACCACTGTGGGCCTTGTAACATTTTGGGGAGGACACTGAAATAAATGTTTAACCAGCTAAATAGTGGAGCCTAAGCCTTCTCTCTGCTCTATGTGGTTGCATCTAAATGCGTCCAAGTCAGAGGATGGAAAGAAACCAAGCAGGGGATGTGACCAGCCCCTGATGGGTACCTTGGGAGCTTGAGGCTGAGGCCCTCAGTAAATGGAGGGTGAATGATTCAGCCTAATAAAGCTAATGGCTTTATGCAGCCAGGCAAAGGAAATTGTGGGATCATGATGCAGCAACTGTCCCGTAGCAGTTTGTTTCCATCATTCAGATGTGACTTCATGCTCCCACCACGCCACCCTTTCATTCTTTCCTGTACCTAAATATTCTCCCTGCTGAGGAGTGGGAGCTGAGACACACTTTCTCAGGAGTAGTCTTTGGGGAAGGAGGTGCACCTATATGGCATGAGAGCAGGCAAACAAGGAAGGGAGCTCTGTGACTGTGGGTGATGGGACCACAGCTGCTGAAGAACTTGGGTTCTTCTAGTGCTCCCAAACTCAACAGGCTTTTCCAGATGACCTTGTTCCTGGACACTGGTCCCAGGAAAATCCTGTAGCACAGAGAAGCCTGAGCTAGTGGGCAAGGTTGGCCCTTAATTCCAGCAGGGCAACACTGTCATCCAGCTGGCACTGGATGGTGCATCTAACCAGCTCTTTCTCTCCTTTTCCCAGGGAAGACGATGAAGCTGTAGAGATGCTTCCCTACGTCATTGCCACCCTGGGCTCAACAGGGGCCACCTGCAAAGCCTCCACATGCAACAACAACAACAGCACCAAGGACTATTGCTACAGTGCACGCATCCGCAGCACTGTCCTGCAGGGACTGCCCTTCGGCGGGGTGCCCACCGTCCTAGCCCTTGACTTTATGTGCTTTCTTGTAAGTCTGCCTGCTGTGTCTTCAGCAGCTTCTCCCCTAATTAATCAAGAATGGATGACTGTGGTCAGATGGTTAGAACTGAGGGCCCCAAATGCCATCTCTGACGTTGCTGCTGGATAACTTTCTGGCCCTGATCATGTACCCCAGCCACTGCAGGCTTAGCCATTATTGACGTAACTTCAATGCCACCACACTGAGCCTCATGGTAGGGTGTTGCAGCCCTAAGGAAGTGGTCCAGTCCCGCACCCCAGAACTCCCACTTATGGTGCCAAATCCCTGCAACTTTACCCACCCAAAGGCTTTGCTTGTTCCTCCTTAGAAACTGTGGGACCAAAGATACTGTAGCCTTAATTTCAACTGCTATGGATCTCAGGGCCTTTTGATCCTGTGAGGCTGTCTTAGTTACTGTGTGTTTCATCCTGTACCTTTACCTCCTACAACCATGCAGATAGTCTGATTTAACAGTCCTCGGGAACTTGTGCTGTCGTATGGTCTCAGTGTGCTGCTAGCTGAGGACTCTGTCCCCTCCCCGTTCCCGTGGCTCTGCATGCAGAGGACAAGAACAGAGTTGGACAGTGCCTTTTCTCACAGCTTCTCTTCTGATCTTTTCCAGGTACTGTTGTTTGTCTTTTCAATTTTGCGTAAAGTTGCTTGGGACTACGGACGCCTGGCCCTGGTGACTGATGCTGACAGGTATGCGTGGGAAAGGGGCAGGGAAATAAGGTATGAGTGGTACCCTTCTTTTCCATGAGGCAGAAGAGATAAATCCCATTGTGTGTGCCTGTGCAGCTGAGGAAGAAAGGCAAACATGCCGGTTGCGTCCCCTGAGCTCCTGGAACAGGAAAAAATTCCCTGCTTACGCTTTTTTTTCTTACAGCATCCTTCTCCCAGCACATGAGGTGGTCCCCACTGGCTCCATATCACCTATGTTCCTACAGTGACAGAAGTGTGCAGGGCCCCTTACAGAAGAATAGCAGATGGAAGGAGGATAGAGGAACAAGAGGTTACAGGAAGGGTGAGGGCTACCACAGCGAAGGCTTTGTTAAGCCTCTGAAGGTGTCTTTGTGTCTCTGCTGGACGCAGTTCTTGTTGAGAGCACTTGAAAGTGGTATGCTGCATTTCCAGGTGCAGTATTGCTGTGCTGACTTGAGTTTAGCTCACATCCCAAGTGCTGAGGAATGGGTTTGGATGTGGATCCTTCCCACCTGGTGCGTCTGTGGGCTCCGGTGCCTGTCAGCAAAAGCCAGGGCCCATTGTGGATGGCAGCTCCACAGCAGAGTGAGATGCAGTTCTAGTCTTTACAGTCAGCAGGAGGAAGGACAGTGGTTATTTTGTTCTAGTGCAGAACCAAGGAACTTTCCTTGATTGAGCTAGAGGGGTTGTGCATGTAGTCCAGCTTTCTCCAGGGGAGAGATTTGCTGTGCCTGTGGTGCTTTGTGACATCCTAGAGGCAAAGTGTGGCTTTGGAAGGCTGGCTATGGTAGGTTTTCCTTTGTCTTGATCAGCTCCATGAACTCATTATGCCCAAAGGCTCAGATGGGGCTGAGATCTAGCCACTTTTGTTCCTTTGACAGTACAAGTTCAAGTAAGCTGCTCTTGAGTACTCCCTGCACAGCAGTGGAAAGAGTAAGAGTTGTTTTCTTCCAGCATTGAACCAGGAACTCTCCTGGTTTAGATAAGTGGTCCTCAATAGGGTTAGGTAAGCAGCTGTGTCCCTGTGGCTCCTCTGTCCTTCCTTTCCTGGCCTGGTTGGGGAAATCAGCCTTGCAGAGACAGTGCAGGGGAAATGAGGAGAAAGGGATAGCTGTGTAAGACCTCACAGGGCAGAGGGCAGCGGCTCATCAGGGTTAAATAATCTGGACCTAGGTGCTGACTGGTAGCTACAGGGGCTGCGTAGCTCTGATCTCCAGTGAGGAGAGAAGGCTGGACTTCCTTGGAGTAATGCTTGAGGACCTTGGGTGTAAGGGAATGGGAGCAGTGGCCATAGGCAGAAAGGCACAGAGTGCCAGCTGTTTGGAGAGGAAGAGCTGGTAAGCACAGGGGGAGGGATAGCATGACTATGGTAAGGGCTGTGGATCAACAGGACGGGGATCTCAGGGAGAAGCCCCTGCTGCTTGGCCTATCCATGGGGTAGGATGAGTATTTTGGGAGAGTGGGATGCAAGTGTGTGGTTGCCTGGATGGGAGGGAGACATGGAAGGGGAACTCAGATGGCAGCCACGCAGTCCAGGCAGTCTCTTCTACTTGCCCCCACCCCTCAGGATCTCCCTGGGATGTCCGTGGTATGGAGCCAGGCCACCTTCCCAGTGAAGCCAGCTTCCCCTTAGCTGGCAGCAAAGCATTCTGCCCCTGGACCAGTGGGGGCTCCAGACCCAGAGGCGTTGCTGGGCTCTAGAAGGAGGATCTTCTCCAGCCTGACCACTGGCAGGTTTCTCTTCTTCAGGATGATATGGAGCCATGTTGGGTGCATAGTTCCCTATGAAAGAGGAGACTCAGCACCTACTCCCATCCCATGGTTGTAACCTCTCCCTTTCTGTTTCTGTGCCCCCAGGCGCCGACGCTGGGAGACGGAAAGAGAGGAGCGGGAATAGTATGTTGTTTTTTCAGGGTCTCATTTCTTCTCTCTTTCTTGCTCACAATCTCTCTCTCTCCTTTTCTCTTGTAGTTTTTTGTCTTGCTTCTGAACTAATCTAAATGGCTGGGAGTTTGGGCATGGATTTGTGCCTCTCAGTGGATTTGTGCTTTTCTCTTTCCCTCCCCTTTGTGTCATCCACTGCCACAGCTGAATGCACCCTGGTTTTCCCCTAGTAGCCCTTAAATGCTCCCTGAGGGCAGCAGTGCCAACAAGCTCCTAGTCCTGGCCTGGGCAGAGGGTTCCATATCACCCACTGCTCTATCTGCCTGTGTCCAGCTATCCTGCCTTATGATGGAAGAAAACAAACCTGATTGCCTGAGCCCACAGCATGCTCAGGTCACCCAGGTGCAGGGGAGGCTCCTTTGCCTGGTCCCTCTTGTGCGAGGGTGCCACAAGGACTGTTCCCATGCCAGATGCATGAGTAGCTGGGTACACAGAGAGGATTTGGCAAGACTTCTCTATCTTTTCTTTTTACCCCATGAGGCTCCTGGGACCAGGGCAATTGTTGTCCCTTGTCCCTTGCCACCTACCCCTGTGCCTAGCAAGGCAGCACCTTTGATTTTCTCTCTTCCCCTGCAGAAGAAACTTCTTAAGAACATCCTTCAGCACCTTGGCCCATCATTGCCCATTAAGCCTTGCCATGGACTGTCCCTCCCTGCTTTTATCTCCTTCTTGCTGCTTTTATGCCTGAGAAAAGAGCATTGTCCATGCCTTACTGACTGGCTGGATGGTACGTGCTGCAGAGGAGGTGATCAGCTGGCAGTGCAGAGCCTGCAGTGGCTGCTCCAGCCACACTGATTTGTGTCTGAGGCCAGGGCAGCAAGCTGCAGCCTCGTTTCTCACTTGCAAAGCCTCACCACTTGCAAAGCAGGGCCCTGCTACTGCCTTAGGAGGATACAAGCATGCTCTTATTTTTGTAGGTGCTCCTTGCCCTTGGGAGCAGAGCAATTGAAGCTATGAAAACAGAACTGATGGTAGCTGTGGTACGTGGCACAGAGGGGACATCTCGCTCATGCTTGAGTGCTTAACTTAGTGGTTGGCCCTGCATCAGGCGTGTCTGGCAACTTTTTACTGCTAACACATTATGAGAGGAGTAAGGCAGAGCCATCATGCATTGAGGCTTTTTGGGGGCCCACTTCATTTATTATCATGAGTGCTTGTCTCTCTCCAGGGGACTGCTTCTTCCTGCGCCTCTTCTTCATCTAAGCTTGCTGGAACAAGCTGACACACACACCATACGTACCACCCCAGACCTATTGCTTGAGTTGGGACAGTGTTGGTAGCCAGAAGCTTTCAAAAACCTGTGGAGCTCAGTGAGGAAGTCTCTTTCTGGCTGTGCTCCTCCAAGGCTGATGGCACCTTCCCATCCCAGCTGTTTTCCGCTAGGGTGCAGTGACAGGTGGTTAGGAACACACATATGTCACCTGATGCTCCCAGGCCTTGAATGTACAACATCACTCTTTGTGGGGAAGGGCATCCTCCTCTGATGTTCCCTTTTCATGAGAACCAGCAAGTACCCTTGTCCTGCCACTTTCCAGAGCTTGCAGTAGCCATCAGCGGTCTTAACTGGTGACTCAGGCTGCACTGGGAGGTTGTAGCAAACTACCTGCACCTCTGTGTGTGAGGAAAGTGATCACAGAGCCCTGAGGGACTTGCCACCCATGCAGCCACCTTCAGCCTCACACTGCAGCAAGCCCTTTCCGTGGCATGCCTGGCCTCCCCTCTCAGAGCCTGTGATTCCCTTGGTCTGATGTTGTTCATGCCTCAGATCCTGTCCTTCTCCTTCCCTGGGCAGGGCCTGCACCAAACTCAGGGCATCGTGCAGGGTCTCACCTTAATCTTGTGATTTAGGGCAGTCTTGTTTCCACCCACTTGCTTTAAAAAGTCTCCATCCAGATGCAGGAGCTCCCTCTTCAACGTTCCATCCTTGGCAAGGTTTGGCATCCTTTGTCTTCTCAGCACTGCAGGTCATCATGATTATTGTCTCAGCATCCCCCTGCACGGAGCTGAGTTATCCTGGTCACCTCATAACATTGCACTCCTCTCAGTTGTTCCCTCTGCCCTCTGCTTTTTCAGTACTGAGAAGCCAAGTGTCAGTACAAAAGCACACAGTGTCATCTTGCTGGGCTCTCCTCAGGGCTGTGCACAGCAGCAATTCACCCTCACTCTGTGTGCCCAGCTGCAAGGCCTCTGATTTTAGAGGGCTGAACGTCTGAGAGCTGGGTTGAAGCTTGCTCTGTCCCTCCAGCAGAGCAGGGTGTTGGGCTCCACAGTTGCAAGGCTGCACACGGCTGTCTAATCTGCACTGCTGTAGTCCCCTGACCTTCAGCTAATCTCTTTTCCCCTCTCTCTGTTACTTCCAGCTAGGAACTCAGCAGGTGCTGCTCCTCTTTGAGGGCGGTCACATGTCCCATCCTCTTTCCTTCAGCAGGTTCACAAGGGTCTCTGCTTGTTCTCCTTCCCATAGCATCATCTACCTCATCTCTAGCACCTGTCTCTCAGCAGCTGCTTCTTGGTGTTTTTGTCCATATGATCCTCCTTGAGCCTGTACTGATTACAGGGAGACCATGTTTTCGTTTTACTTTTTTGCTTTGTTTCTAGCCTTCAGGTCAGCCATATCTCTTCTGGCACCTCTGAGGTCCCAGCCTGCTGTTGTCATCTTGCGAGTGCTATTTAATTTAGGTCTCTGGACTATTTTCTTGCCTCCTTTGCCAGCTTCCCTCTGCCTTCATTTGTAGTGGGGGCTATTGTCAGCGTTGGACGCTTCTGCTGCAGGTTCTTCATCTAGGTCTCTGCCTGTGCCCAAAATAAAGTCTTTAAAAGGGATATTCACCCCTTTTGCCTTCCTGTCCTTAACATGCAGGCATTCACTTCTAGCTGTCTGCCCCGCTCCTACTCAAGGGATTTCCAGGCAGGAGGCTCAGCTGAGGCTGTGGAGCAGGTTGCACTGAGCCTGGCTCCAAGCAGCTGCATTCTTCCTCCTGCACTGAAGCACTAAGGGTGAGGAGGACTGGTGTAGCAGGATGCAAGTCACCAGACTCCCACCCTTACTCTTCCTGAAGGCAAGTGAGGCCCTCCAGGACAGGAGCTGCTGTCAGTGCCTCTGTGGCCATGCCAGAGCCAGAGGGGCTGCAGCACCCTCTGGTTCTCACTTCCTCTCCTTTGTTTAAAACTTTGTTTAAACCCTGTGCTAAACAGACCTCATCTCTCCTCTTTGGCACCCTCTGCCAGCTTTTCCTCGCAGGGGCTGCCACATAACATGGATGCCTCTTAGAAGGTGCTGAACAAATAGATCCATGGGGTTTGTCAGGCTCAGCATGCCATCTGAGGAGGGGTCTCTGTTTACTGATACCTCTGCTCTCTGATCCTGCCTCTCTTCATCTCACCTGGTGCAAACTGATCTGAATTAACCTCTCGTCTCCTGGGTGCTCTTGGTTCCTGGCCAGGCTGCCTCTTCGCGTCTTCTAACTTTCTCCCTCACCTCCCACTTGTCATTTTAGCGTAGCCTCCGCCCTGCATTCTGACAACCATGACCGCTACGAGCGCCTCACCTCCGTCTCCAGCTCTGTGGAATTCGACCAGAGGGACAACGTGAGTAGCAGCAAGAGTCAGACACTTCACCTTTGAGTGGCCAGGAGCCCACAGCTTGGCTGAACAAAGGGCTCTTCAGAAGAGACACTTTTTGCCCATTCCTGGGCCTTAAGTCCGACACCCTGTAGTGTGTGAGTGTGGTGTGCAGCTCAAGGCTACATAACTATGCAGCTTCTAGATGTTTGCTTAAACAAATAGCCTGTGCATCCCTGTGACTTGACAGACATCTGTCCAGCCTGTAATCTCAGCATTACAAACAATACTCACTTGCCAGCTTCTCCTCACACTGCAGTCTACCTCTACTGCAGTTTTCCTCGCCAGAGGGGAGGGCACAATTCAGTAGGGTAACAGGGGTGTGATGGATTGGGGGTAAAGCTCCCCTAGGTGTCCTTTGAGGAGGACTGCCTTGTCCCAGCCTGCCTTCCCAGACCCTGCAGAGCTTCTGTCGTCCAGGATGATGGCTAAAAGTACCTGTATAGTAAACTTTCTGGGTGTCCCTAGGCAGTGAAGAGTTCCCATGTTAGCCAGGAGCATCTGGGTTGTCTGGGAGGTTGAGCTGCCAGTTGGTAGGGGACAGCCACATGGCACAGTCCAACCTGTGCTGTGCTCTGTGGAGTAGCACTGTCACCTCCTTCACCTTGGCCCATCTGTGGCTCTGCACATCTGTGTGCTCATGGTCTGTCCCCTTGAACCAGGTCAGTGGAGGTGCAAGGACACCAACCTAGTCACCAGAGCCTTTAAAGGAGGGAGCTGGGATAAGGGAACAGAGAGTGATGTGAGACTGTCCTGTCTTCTTTCTGCACAGGGTTTCTGCTCCTGGCTGACAGCCATCTTCAGGATAAAGTAAGTGTCCCAGGACCTGCCTGAGGGACCCACTTGGGGAAGGAGGGGCATTGTGGGGTTGTTGGGTTGCCCAGTGCAGTACAGCTGTGTGAAGTCACTGCCCTTCCTGCAGCCCCCTCTCTGAAGAGGACAAGCAACGATGGCACTAGATGAGGAGTCTTAAAGGCAAAATAAGGTCACAAAGTGAATGACGGAAGAACAACCAGCCCAGGGCTCCTCCACTTCAGTCCCATCTCAGAAACGCTGTTTGCTGCTCTGCAGGATTCTCCTCTCCCTGGGACTCCCGCTAGGGGCACTGCTCTCTGGGGAATGGCTATGAGGAGGGGACAGGAGAATGCAGAGAGATACCCTCAGCGTGATGATGCTCAGAAGTAATCTCCTAAGCACTTCCTGGCTTCAGAGTGCTGTGGGATAGCATCAGCCATCCAATATCTTAGCAGAGAAGACAAGGCCCAACTCAGGGTATGAGGTAGGGTTTGTGTGGATCGAACTACCTGTCCTGGGGGACAGAGGACAGGACCATGGGGAGTGGGGCTGAGTAAGCATTGCACAATCACGTTTCTGCCCAGGATGGTTCAAGGCTGAGTGCTGGGCTCCCCACCCTACAGCTCTGTAAGGCAGAACCAGGGATGCTGTGCAGGCTTAAATCAGGAGGGCAGCAGTCCTTTTCCCCAGCACTTGAGGGAATGTAGAAAATTGCTTGACAGCCTTTCTCTCCCTGGCAGGGATGACGAGATCCGGGACAAATGTGGGGTCGATGCAGTCCACTACCTGTCCTTCCAGAGGCACATCATCGGGCTGCTGGTGGTCGTGGGTGTGCTCTCCGTGGGCATCGTGTTACCTGTCAACTTCTCAGGGGACCTGCTAGGTGAGAGCCAAGAGCCTTTGGCTTGGCTGGGGCAGCTGCTTTCAACACCATGTTCCAGACTGCTGGGTAGCAGCAGAGGGCAGAATAGGACTACCACAGACAAACCGTGACTGCTGCCTCACTTTGAGTGTAGTCCAACCGCAGGGTCATCCTGGGCAGCTTTGGTTTTGAGGTGTTCTGCGGGTGAGATTCCTGCCATAGCTCACCCCAGTGGTGCTCTGTGCCATTCCGTATAACTGAACGTGCTTCTGTCTGCCTCTTTCTCCCTAGAGAACAACGCCTACAGCTTTGGGAGGACAACTATTGCTAACCTGAATTCTAGGTATGTATAGGCAGGGGTAGGATGGATAACTGAGGCCGTCAAGGGGTGTTTTGTAAAGGTTCACTTGCTGCAGAGCCTTGCCTCCTTGAAGGCTACATTTCTGCCCTTGCTGTGAGGCTACTGCCCCTGCTCCAATTTCTAGGCTGAGCTCCTGGAATCTGGTTGTAAGGCGTGTGTGTGCTCGTGGCTCCAGTGCCTTCAGGGCCTGACCAGCCACACACAGACTTGTAGTGGCAACCTTGCATTGACCTCTGTGGTCTCCCTTGTAACAGGAATCACCTGCTGTGGTTGCACACCATCTTTGCCTTCCTGTACCTGCTGCTGACAGTGCTCAGCATGCGCCGGCACACCTCCAAGATGCGCTACAAAGAGGATGACTTGGTGAGCAGGTTCTGGCCACTCTCCCACGCACATTTTCCTATGTCCTCTGGTCAAGTCAGGTAACTTGGAGAGAGTGCTGAGCACCTCACTTCCCACAGTAATTTGGGACTGTCATGTTTTGGCTGTTCTTTTATTCTGCCTGGCCAAAGGCAGATTGCCTCTGGAGAAGCAGCTCTGACTGCCTGTGGGGAAGCAGGAGAGGCCTGCATTGGGTAAATATATAGAAGGACCCCATTCTTCCTCAGAAGTGCTGCAGTGGCTTTTGCCTTCTTCATTTCTTAAGGGTAGCACTGTTTCTCTTCAGGCAGCTGCAGGATAAGTCCCTAGCCTGTCAATCTGCAGTGCACCAGGATGCAGGATGACTACAGCTAGGGGAAGCATAGAAGAGGGGGAGTCCTGGTTGCCAGAAGTGATGGGGCTGCCCTTTTTCATCACTGACTCAGGTCTTGGGAGGGGGTTTGCTGCAGTCTGGTCTTTTAAACCATCCACACCTACCTGCCTCCTTTCTTTCTTTTTTTTTTTCTTTTCCTTCCTTTCCTTCCTTTCTTTCTTTCTTTTCTTTCTTCCAGGTTAAACGAACTCTCTTCATCAATGGGATCTCAAAATATGCTGAGCCAGAGAAGATCAAGAAGCATTTTGAGTGAGTTTCTCTGTGTCCGTAAAGACTGCTCCGTAACAGGGAGTAGGGTAATACTAGTGTTACCTGGAATAGCAATAATGCAGAGCGCTAGGCAAAATTGGTAAATGCCTTTATTTTGAGCCTCCTGCTGTTATTTTTCTGCTAACTTTTTATCAGAATGTGCAGTATCCTTGGTTTTGTGCCTTGGGATATGCCCAGCTATCTCTTGCAGAGCTGTAGGGGGTCAGTGTGGTAAGCATTGGACAGGGCATGTCCTGAGATGTGGCCAGGTTAAGAGATGAGATAAGATACAGGCAGGAGGTGCTCAAGCAGTTCCTGTGGAATGTTGTGCTGCTGCCCTGATCACAGTCCCTGTAGAAGGTGCATCATTTTAACAAAAAATTTAAGCTCCTCTTCTGTCAGAATCTCAATGAACTCTCAGGGCAATGTTTAGAAGCACCATGGGTAGAAGAGAAATGCCTTTAACCTTTGTGAACCATTCTACCTCTTTCTGACCGCAAGCCTGTGAAAGCAGAGAGGGAGTGTAGGGTCAGAGAGGCTCCTTGCTGTTATGGGGCAAAAGTCCAGAGATGCTCCTTGTGCCAAAGCCCAGAGGATATAGCGTTTGCCCTATGTGTTGCTTCTGCTGTAAGGTAGAGAGCCTGCAGGCTCCCCTGTAAACTCTTGGTATGTGTTGTGACACTCAGCCCAGGACACTCTTTTTGGAGCAGGAGAGAAGTCCTGGATGTGTGGGGTTTGCTTGAGGATATGGCCTTTGGAGCCAGGTGTGATGAACTGGTGCTTCTCATCCACAGGGAGGCCTATGCCAACTGCACTGTCCTGGAGGCGCGTCCCTGCTACGATGTGGCCCGTCTGATGTTCCTTGATGCAGAGAGGTAACTCCTAGTTTGGGAAAGAAGGCAAAGTGGGCTAATGTTGCTGGCTCCCTCACAAGTCTGGTGCCACAGGAACTTTTCTGAGCCTTCCCTCTCTTCTGCTCTCCTGTTTCAGGAAGAAGGCTGAGCGTGGGCGAATCTACTTCACCAACCTGAAGAGCAAGACCAGCCACACAAGCATGATTAACCCCAAGCCCTGCGGCCACCTGTGCTGCTGTGTCATCAGAGGCTGTGAGGAGGTAGGGGAGCGCTAGAGGTATGGGGCAGGTGGAGCACATGGTGGCTTTGGTTGTCCAGATCATCTTCCCTCTGACCTCTGTCCTTCTGCTCAGGTGGAGGCCATCGAGTACTATACCAAGCTGGAGGAGAAGCTCAAAGATGATTACAAGCGGGAGAAGGAGAAGGTGAATGAAAAGCCTCTGGGGATGGCCTTTGTCACCTTCCACAACGAGACCATCACAGCCATGTGAGTGCAAAGGCTCCTGCCCTCACCAAGAAGATGACCTTTCCCAGCCGTTGCCTTAAATCAGAAGAATGCCAGCACTAAGGCATCCCCTCAGCCTGTGCCTGCCAGCTGCTTGCATCAGCCTGTCCCTCTTTCTCTTCTTCAGAATCCTCAAAGATTTCAATGCTTGTAAGTGCCAGGGCTGTGCATGCCGTGGGGAGCCCAGGGCTTCCTCCTGCAGTGAATCCCTCCATGTCTCCAACTGGACTGTCAGCTATGCCCCTGACCCACAGAACATCTACTGGTGAGCAACTCTGCAGGGCTGACTGGGAGGGGGAAAGCCTTGGGCTGGCACCCCAAGTGCTGTTCAAACAGGCTGGGCTGTGGGTTGCACATGAAGCCCCAGACCTGCTATTCTACCCTGTGCAGCCATCCTGATGCCCTCCTTCTCCTTCCCAGGGAACACCTCTCCGTCCAGGGCTTCGTATGGTGGATCCGCTGCTTCGTGATCAATGTGATCCTCTTCATCCTACTCTTCTTCCTCACCACCCCTGCTATCATCATCACCACTATGGACAAATTCAACGTCACCAAGCCTGTGGAGTACCTCAATGTAAGGACTTCGGAAATGTGTAAAGGATGGGTAGCACAGGAACCACCTCAAGGCACAACATCCCCTGCAGGGCTGATAGGCAGAGAGATTGTCAGCGTTCCCCAGATTCTGTGGGCCTGACCATGAGGGAGGTGCTGAGCCTGCCCAGGGTGCAGTGGCAGCCGCAGTGCCGGGGACTTGGCATCGGCAAAGGCAGCTGTACCTGTGGCTGGTGCAAGAGCTGCTGCACAGTGTAACACTGGTTTCTTCTCTGCCTTGTTGCAGAATCCAATCATCACCCAGTTCTTCCCCACCCTGCTGCTGTGGTGTTTCTCTGCTCTTCTGCCCACCATCGTATACTATTCTGCCTTCTTTGAAGCGCACTGGACCAGGTAAGGACAGCCAGCACCTGTTCTTAGTCACACCAGCAAGTTGCCTGGCTGCTAGACACTTCTCACTGATGTAAAGCTCCTGGCTGCATCCTTCTCCTTGAACTTCTCTCTGTGATTCTGTCTTCTACACCTGGGGACTACTGTGGACAGCTATTCTGCCAGTCTTTAGCTGCTGTTGTGCAGCATGGTTGTCTGAGCACAGCTTTACATAGGTCTACAAGAAGAAAAAGCTGGGAAGAGTTGGGGCTGGTCACTGTGAGAAATGCTAGTAGAGAAGGAAGTCTGGGCTCAGGTGAGCAGGCAGGGGTGGCGTGCCTGTATCCATGTGTAAGTCGTAGCTTTTCCAAGCGAAAATCGTTTCAGCTGCTCCAGCTTCTGGCTACAAGGAAGGTATTAGAAGGGCAGAGCACTAGAAATGAGCTGCTTGCGAGTCATATTCCCCACAGGACATGCAATGTAAGCTTTATTTTCCGACCTATGTTGCAGAGACTGGTGGGGAGGTTGTCACCAGCTCTGAGGATTGCAGGTCAAAGGAGATGATTGCACAGCCTGTGAGACAAGGGGGAAGGAACTGGGACTCAGTAACAGGTTTCAAACATACGGTAGGGAAAGGGGACATACTTATGTAGCAGTAGGAGACAGGATGGGAATCAGATTAGAGATTGGGAAGTGCTTACTGATGAAAAGCCCATGGGAGCACAGCTCATGGGGCTGGTGGGGTGACAGTCAAAGACTAACGGCTTCCTCTCTGCCCTCAGGTCTGGAGAGAATAGGACAACCATGCACAAGTGTTACACCTTCCTCATCTTCATGGTCTTGCTGTTGCCGTCACTGGGCCTGAGCAGGTAGGGGTGCTGGGAAGGCAAGTGCAGAGACCTGAAGCATGGGGAGGGTTGAGATGCCCCCTTCCTTGTTCTCCTGTATAGGCACTACATTCTTTTCTCACTGCACTGGTGCCCAGGCCACCATCCCCTTGGGAAAATGTATTTGGTTCTGGTTGTGGAGCACAGGCCAGACCATACACGTCTGGGTCTCCAGGACCTTACTGACTTGATCTGCAGATGCATTGGCGTGTGCCATGGTGTTACAAATAATGTGGCAAAAGTTGGCATGGCTGGTGGATGCATGTTAAAAGTCTGCTCAAGGTCTGCTGGTGAAGGAGGCACTCCCCACCTCTGTGCTCAGTGTGCACTCTGAATTTTGCACAAAGCTGGTAAATTCCCTGTTTGAGCCAGAACTTGAGTAGGTTGCACTGCTTGGCTGGTGGGATAGTGGGTGGGCAGTACTGCGCGTCTGTTTGGATGTGAGCCCCAAATCTTCCTGCACAGTTTATAGAATTGCCACGTGGGAAACTGCATCACCTGCCAGCCACTGGTGTGGGCTTGCAGCACTGAGGAGGGGCCAAGCAGGGGAACAGCATGAGGAATTAAAAACTGGGGAGTGGATGTGGGACAGGGAACTCTCACTGTAGTAGTTTGTTCCTTACACACTGTGGGTCTAAAGCCCCAGGTCAAGCCACACTCCGCCCAGGCGACTTCCTTACATTTAGACTCCAAGAGATTGCATTCAACAGAACTCTTGCAGAGCCTTTAGTTCTTTAACACCTTGAATTCACATAAAGAGAACACGCTACATGCGTTTCCCAAAAGACTTCTTTTAATTTAGTGAGAAAGTAGGCATTTTGGCAAAAGGTTCACAGGAGTAGCGTGCAACCAAGGAGAAGAATTTCACCAAGGCACCCAGCACACAACAACCACAACTTAAGTAAAATACAACCTATCAGTTTTAAGTTGCATGTAACCTTACCTTAGACAGGTAAATGCTCTTGCAAGATTTGCATTTTGACCATTAAAGAAACCGCCCGCCCTTCTGAGGAGTCAATCCCCCTGCTGTTGCCTCTGGAGCTCTGTATTCCACCAGTGCCAGAGGATGGGATGGTTTTATATCGAAAAACCAGAATTTAAGAAAATGGGATTTGTTTCTACCTAAGGGTTTTTTTTAATCTCTTGTTGGAGGGTACTTTGTACCTAACCACATTCTTCTGTAGAGTCAGGCACCTGTTCCTTGCATAGTAGTTGTGCCCAAACAGAGGAGAGAGGAAAATACTGATAGGATCAGGGCAAAGGGATAAGAACACACAAGTGGGAAGCTTTACATACCTTTTTGAGTGCTACAGTGTTTTGCTTTGTTTTGTTTTCCAATGTCTGATTTACATAATTTGGTGACACATCCCAAGAGGGAGCAAAACAGTTTATGGTCAGAGCTTTTGGTCCTTTTAGAGCAGCTTCCACATACTTGCCATGTACGTGTCTGTCTATTGCTGCTTCTGATGGTCCCTCTTTTCTTTTTGCCCTCCTATCCCATAGCTTGGATGTGTTTTTCCGCTGGTTGTTTGACAAAAAGTTCCTCGCTGAAGCCGCCGTGCGATTTGAGTAAGTGGAGTTGAGCAGAAAGACTTTCTTGACCATGGGGAATGGTTCTTGTTGGCACCTGACGGTACTGGGGGCTCCCAGCTGCTGCCCTGCAAGGAGGGAGCTCCTCTTGTAGCCCACTCTTGCTGCACCTCCCCAGGTGTGTGTTCCTGCCGGACAATGGGGCTTTCTTTGTCAACTATGTCATCGCCTCTGCCTTCATCGGGAATGCCATGGATCTGCTGCGCATCCCTGGTTTGCTCATGTACATGATACGCCTCTGCCTGGCCCGCTCGGCGGCCGAGCGGAGGAACGTCAAACGAGTATGTACAGGGCTGAGGGGATGGGGTGTGGCCTGCACCCAGGGATGGGGCTGCTGCAGTGGGACCCTGATGGGGCTCGCCCAGTGGCTCGTGTAGAACTGGATGTGTTACACACACCCACTCAGCTCCCAGGGTCCTGCTGATGGGTCTCCATTCCCTCTTGCAGCACCAGGCCTATGAGTTCCAGTTTGGGGCTGCTTACGCCTGGATGATGTGCGTCTTCACTGTGGTCATGACATACAGCATCACCTGCCCCATTATCGTCCCCTTTGGTAAATGATACCACTCTGCCTCCCTGTGTCAGAGACGGCGGGGAGGCGAGAAGGCTCATGTGGGGGAGATAGTCCCTCTCAGTCTAGGAAAGAGGCTGATTCCCCACTCTGCTGGTATTCTTCCCTTTCTCCTAGGGCTCATGTACATGCTGCTTAAGCACCTGGTGGACCGATACAACCTGTACTATGCTTACCTGCCTGCCAAGCTGGACAAGAAGATCCATTCAGGGGCTGTGAATCAGGTAGTGGCAGCCCCCATCCTCTGCCTCTTCTGGCTTCTTTTCTTCTCCACCGTGCGCATAGGTGAGCACTGGGCCGGGATGCCAGCCCTTGGCCTCCTAAAGAACTGCTTCCCTGGCCAGGCTCTGGTCCTGGCAGCCCCCAGCCATGGAGCACAGTCACAGTCCCTCTGACACCACCACTTCGGTTTTTCTTTGTCCCAGGGTTCCTGGCCCCCACTTCCATGTTCACCTTTGTGGTCCTCGTGATCACCATTGTGATCTGTCTGTGTCACGTCTGCTTTGGGCACTTCAAATACCTCAGCGCTCACAACTACAAGGTGAGGCAGAATGCTGGGTGCGGGACCCTCCTCCTGGGGAGGGCAGCTCAGCCTCAAAACAGCAGGGGCTCTGAAGGGTCCCAACCTACCCTTTAGCAGAGGCTGAAGCCTTTCAACCCTGGCTTCACAGAGAGGACAGTGTCAAGGCTGTCCCTGCTGCCTGTGTGCTGCTACTGAGGTGGGGCAGCAAGCGTGTTGCCCTGCCAGTCTTCTCAGTTTCTCCTTTCCTCTCCAGATTGACCACACAGAGGTGGATGCCATGGACAACAGGCAGAACGGGAGACCTGCTACCAATCTGCCAGCTCCCAAATCAGCTGTGAGTCGCTGTCCCCATGTCCATGCCCTGGCACATTCCTTACCTGGATTTGGAAAGGGGGAGGTAACTCCCTGTCCAAGTACCTCACTCCTCACTTCTCATTTTTCTGAGTCAGCACCTGGATCCTCGCAGTGAGGGTGGGAGGCAAGTGTTGGGCTCTGTGCCCCTCACCTGCTCTGGGTGATGAAGTGTAACCCCACACACACAACCCCCTTTCCCACTGCTCCTCAGATGCTGTGCGTTTACTTTCTGCCTCTCTCTCGGCTGTGACAGTGAATCCAGCCGGGTCAGTCTCCCTTCTCATTCTGCATCTTTGCGCGCTTGCTCGCCAGCAACGGCTGTCACCCACCAGGCTGGTCCTAGTGCCAACGCAAAGGCGTCTCCATGGGCATTGCCTTGAAGGCCATGGAAGTGCTTTGGGGACTCTCCTCTCCCCTGTCCAACTCTCCAAGATCCTGGAGTAGTTTTCTGAATTTCTCCTCGGCTCACTGGCTCATTCCAACTGCTTCTTTCCATGAGGTTTTTGTAGTTGGGGTCTACACAGAGGTTCAGAGATGGGGTAAAGCAGACCCTCCTGCTTCCTCAGGAGAGCAGGGCTGGGGTGTGCACATGTAATCCAGGCTTCTCCCTAGTCTTCATATACCTAAGGGCAGCAACATATCACCAAAAGGGGAATCCCTATAGGAGGCAGGCAGAGCCTCAGAAGGACATGTCTACTGGCAAAAAAGGCAGTGCAGTTTTCCAGTCCATGTGGGCTCCAAAGAGCCCAGCCCAGGATCCCTGTCCCAGAATGCTGGGGTTTGGCACATCCAGTGTTGCAGGGCCAAGCCAGCCCTATTCTTACCCCCTCTCATGGTACATCCCATGGAGTCTGGACCCTTCCTCACTCCCCCAGCATATCCCCACGCTCAGCCTCGTGCATGCATGGTGCTTGGTGTGTTGTGCTCTGCTGCCAGGAGAAGCTCCCCAGACTGACCTTTGTTTCTGCTCTCTCCCCACCCTTCTCCTGCCCCTTGCCGGACACTGACAGAAGTACATCGCCCAAGTGCTGCAGGACTCCTCGCCAGAAGGCGAAGCAACAGAGTCGGAGGAGCAGGGATCGGAGCAGGGATCTCAGGATGAGGAGCTCATCAATGCCGCTGGCATGAACGACACAGATTTCCAGTCGTGTGAGGACAGCCTGATAGAGAATGAGATCCACCAGTAGGGACCTCGAAGGGCGGGAGGGGAAGGAGGCCCAGGAGCAGGGCAGGCTGTGCACATGGAGACCTGGGGAGAGGCACCTGAGGGTGCTGGCCGCTGCCCTTGCCTGCCCGCCCGCCCCCCAGGGACGCTGCCTTCAGTGAGGGCAGGGGCCCTGCTGCGAGCTCTCCTTCTCCCTGCCCCTCGACCCCTCTGCCAGCTCGACTGCTCAGCAGGCATGCTCTTTACTAGCTACCTTCTTCAGCGTGTCCCTGGACCCCAGAACCCCAGGGGCTGGGGAGGAAGGGGAATGAGACCCCCGCAGTGCTGCCGTGGAGCTGGAAGGCTGGATGCTCTGTGTGAAGGGGCATAAGGGGAACATTTGGGGTCTTCTCAGCAGGCCACTTTGTCACCTGTCATCCTGGTGAGAAACACTAATAATTTATTAGATTTGCAGGAAGGTGATAAACAAAAAACTTTAATCAGTGTATTGGAAACCCCACCTAGGGAAGGGGGTGGCTTTTGTTACACCTTCTCCCTGTGCTTGCGTGTGCCCTATCTCAACCCCGTGCAGTATCCACTTGGTGGGCCATGCCAGGAGCTGGTCCAGGCTCGGGGTTGTTACAGACTTCTCCCTCACCACAGGGACAGTAACAGCCTGGCTTCATGGTCAAGGGTGGCATCATCCTGGGTAAGGGGTACAGGGTTGGCATGAGCTAGGCATCCCCCTACAGGATGAGGGGTGCTGAGGGCATTTCTTATGGGCAGCAGGAGGCGCAGGCAGCCTCTCCCCCAGGTCCTGTCCCCTCCTCCCCCAGGTGCACAGGCAGGGGATTGCAGCATCATGTTAAATGGCATTTTTCTTTGCACATTTTACTCCTCTTTCAACGAAATCAACCTGACCCCCATGTGGTACTGCAGCCCCCCTTCGCTGCCCTGTGTCTGCACAGCAGGGTCAGGCTTGGGGTGGAGGGGCTGTGATGGGGGTCTCCTGGGTGCTAGGGAGAGGGGAGAAAGGGTCTCAGACTGCAGACCCTCAACACGCTGTGAGGTCAGCACTGCCTGGTTGTCATAGGGCCCCATGGGCTGCCTTCCCTGAGCTGCTGCAGGGTTTTCCCCCAGCTGAGGTGGTCAAAGAGGGAGGAAGCCCCGGGAAAGCAGCCCTTGGGAGCCCTCTAACCAAGACCACCATCTTCAGGAGCACAAAAGCCTCATTGGACTGTGCTGACTTTCTTCACCTGCCCTGACTGATGTAGGCTCCCCTGCCATCGCTCAGCCTGAGAGAGGGGGCTGTTCCTCTCCTACCTCCACCTTTGCCCCCTCCCTGTTGACAGCTGTGTCCCAGAGGCAGGCAGAGAACAGGATGGATGGGAGAGGTGGACTGGAGCCCCTGGCACCTGCAGGGAGGACTGACCCTGTTTAAAGGTTCTTTGTGAGGGCTTTTGTGGTCAGGATCAGTCGCCCTCGATTGCTTCCCCCTTCCCTTTGTGTAAAATGTAAAGGAAAATAATAAATCCCCCTGCTATTTAGCTATATTTATTTCCCTCAACCCTGCCACCATCCTGTTTGGTGCTCATTACAGACACTATCACCCTCCCTTTGCCTGTCATCTGCGGGTGCTGCACCAGCTCGCTGGGGCAGTGCCCTCCAGGGCTTGATGGGGCTGGGTGAAAGTGGACAGTCATTTACTTTTTCTATCACCCATGCTGGCCCTGGAGCTCCAAGCACTTTAATAGGCCTGAACAAGTGAAATGTCAGCCCTGCCCACCTTAGCTGCTGGGAAGGGTGGTCACATCACATGGCTTTTTTTCCCTCCTTGCTCCCCACTAGAGGAAGGGAGCCAGACACACAGAGAGCATGTGGGGGCTGTTACAAGGAGGATGTAGCCGACTTTCCTGTATGCCTCCTCTGTAAGAATCCCAAACCCAGAGGAAAGGGGGGATGGAGGGGAGGAGATGTGGGTCTTCAGTGCATAGGGAGGGCAGGCCACCCCAGCTCCCAGGGTTCAGCTGGGGCTGGAGCACACGTGGGTGTGAAGGAGCATGGTGAGAGTCACCCATCCCCTCCAGATACTGGCTAGGAATGAAATGAGCACGTGAGCTGATTACTCGTGATCCACTCTCAGGCTGGGGCAGGGGGGGTGTTGATCCTGCTTCCCGATTCTTGCACCCACCTACTTGCCCTTGCCTCTGGTCCAGCAGGTGGGCTGGGATGCTCTGGTCTCTGTAGGTACGGCTATGGCCCGGGGCTGCCTCTGCGCCTGTCGGGGCTCTGCCCGTGCAGAGCTGTGTGTTCTGAGTGGCACTGTCTGTGTAGAGATGTGTATAATACCCTGTATATATTTGTGTACAAAAGAAAAAAGGAAAAAAAGGAGCCATTGTTCTTGCAGTCTCTTCTTTGTGGAACGGGTAGGGGGCTGGGACCTGGGAGGAGAGGACCCCAGCTGCAGCAGGGCTGCAGGAGCATGCGTGGTGCAAAAGGAGTGGGGGGTCACGTGTGATCACAAGCCCTACCCTGCCACCAGGAATCCAGCCACTGCTCACACGCACTCCTGGCACGAGTGAGCTTTGCCTCTGGCTTGCAGAGGCATCCCTGTGAAAAGCAGGTAGATGGGGATCTGCATACACGGAGGCTGGGATGGGGGAAGATGATTTGGGAAGGGTGTGGTAGGGGAGTTTTGCTGGTAGGCTCAATAGCAAATGTCAGCCCACCTCTACAGTCCCAGCAGCAAGTTACGTGTCCATTCCTGTCCTATCCATTCAGAAACTTAGACACACCTGTTTTGGATGGACAGCTAAAGCCTTTGAGAAAGGGTGAGGGGTGCTAGACCTCTGGAGCACAGCTTGGCTGGGAGCACTTTCCTGACATGTGATGCTGCTTGTAGGTCAGCCATCCCCAGTGCTGGGCCAGCCCCCAGAATGCTCCCTGCTGCTCTCTGTGCAGGCTGGATCCAGCATGCTTCCCAGGCAGCTGCTGCATGCTCATTACATTGTGTACAGTGGCTGTTGCCCAGAGGACGGCACAGTGGAGAGGCGAGGCCTGGGGCGGGCTGCTGAGAGATGGACAAGTGACCCCAGCTCTGGTCCCACCTTGCTGTGTTCAAGCCCTGTGGCTTCGTGTGCCAGTTGCGCAGCATCAGCAGGGGACAAAAGACTCTCCTCCTGGCAGCCACAGCCAAAGGATAGGGAAGAGGCAATGCCTGAGAACAAAGAGGACTGAAGACTGAAAGACTGTGCCTGCTGCCAAGTCCCTGCAGCCATTGCCGCAAAAGGGAAGTCTGAGGGAAGGAAACAATGAAATTGCACAGGTATTTGTGCAGGTGTTTTACAGAAACTGCTCCCAAGCACATAGGGCAGGATAAAGGACAGCCTTTGTGACAGGATTATGTAGGAGCTGTCTCCTGCTCCAGGAATCAGCTGTGAAAACAGCTTTGGAGGCCGCTGAGGGGTAATAAGGACAGGAGATAAACAGGAAGAGAATGGGGTGACAACAAGGATGGGCATTGTCCTGGGTGGAGCTGAGCAGGCAGGGTGGTCAGTGGTGGTCCAGGCCAGAGAAAAAGCTGGAAGAGCTGTTTGGGCACAAGTCCAAAGCAAGAACAAGCACAGGCAATGTGCTTGTTCTGCTCCAGCCTCTTGCTCCTTGTCTGAAAGCACAGTGCTGCCTGCACCTCCATGCAGAGCTGTATGGTGACCCCAGCACAAAACCCCCTATGTCTCCAGCCTTGCAGGCACTGACACAGCTGCCTTTGGCTGAGGAGGAGAGGGAGCAGCCCCTGCAACAACCCAGAGCAGGGCACCCCAGAGCCTCCTTTACACCAAGGTGGGCAGAATAAACTGCCTATGACAGGCTCTCCTAGGTAGGGATGGGACAGGGCAGCTCTGGTGGTGCTGGCCAGGGCCGGAGCAATCCCTTTTGGGTGTGGCAGCAGGACCACATTACAGCCAGTTTTAAATGCCCTTGTTGCCCTTCCCACAGGCAGCTCCTATACCCATGTGCAACCTGCTCCCTGCTTAGCAAGGATTTACCCTCTGGAGCAACGAATTAGGAAGCAGGTGCTGTGTGAAGCCTGGACTCCCACAGGCTCAGTGCCAGCTGCTGCAGTGAGGCTGTACGGGCACAGCCTCCCCAGCTGCAAGCAGGCACGGGGGGAGCCCCATGGTTGGCAGGATCATCCTGACAAGCCCTGGCAGCAGAAGGATGGCAGTGTGGAGCTTCTTTCCTTGGGACAAGGCTGAGCTGAGCTGGTCATACCAGGCCAAGCCATGCTAGACCTGCAGTGCTGAGCCACACCAGGCCAAGCTGTGCCATGCCATGCCAGGCTAAGCAATATTGCACCACACAGGGCTGTGCAGTGCTGTGCCAAACCCTGCTGTGGCCATGCCCACTGGTAACAGCACCACCCAGCATTGCTGCACCGTGAGTCACAGAGGGCACGCAGGGGCAGCCCCTCTGCAGGAAGCCCCAGGGCAGGGGGACCTCCCTGCTGGCAGCCAGCGACAGGGAGCAGCTGGTGGGGTGAGTACCAGCCATGACTGCCAGGGCTTGTGGGGAAGCCAGGGCACTGGTGTCAGGGTTGCCAGCCATGAGTCCCTGGGCTTGCAAGAGTGCGGTGGTGCAGGCACAGTCTTCCCAGACATAAGGGAAGAAGAAGGAACCCCACCGTGTGTGAAACCCATTGGGACCACCGTACTCAGCCATGGCACCCTTCAGAAGGTCAGTAAGCCCTGGGACAAGGTGCAGTACAGAGCTCACCCAACTAAGCTGAGTTGCCAGCAGTGTGGAGCAGTCGCCCCCAAACCCATTCCTACGGGCTCTCCATTCCTTTTCTCCTCCATTCCTCTTCTCCTTCCAGCCGCGGTTTCAGCATGCACGGAACACTTTACTCCAGACAATGGTGGAAGAAGCGCGCTCATCCGGGCGGTACCCCTCCATCCCCGGGAGCTGGGAGAGGGTGACAACAGACAGACGCCCACCAGCAGCCCCGACAAATCCCCTTCTATTGTCTGTGAGCTGTCACTGCTCCTTTAATTCCCCCTCCCACCACCCTCCCGGCTTTGCTCGCACATCCTGCCCACCGAAACTCCACCTTCCGCGGGGCCGTACCGAGCCAGGCTGGGCTGGGCCGGGCCGAAGCGGGCAGGGCGGTGGCGGCGGCAGCTTCCGTAAGTCCATCCCCCCCATCCTCACCCTTATCAGACCCCGGCCCGGGGTTAAGTTCCCGGTGCCCTCCCCACGGCCGGGCGGGCAGGGCTCCTCCGGACTCCCCCGCGGCGGTGGAACCCTGCCCACCCGGCGAATGGCCTCCCCCCCCTCCCCCGGCTGCTTCCTCTGTTCTCTAAGCTTCTTCAGGCTTGGCAGTCTCATCCCTTTCTATCCGTGGGGATTTCTGCATTAGATAACGCATCCGCAGAGACCCGGTAGCTTCCCAGTCAGGGCGGCGTGTAAACTGGGTACCGCAACCACCCAGGATGCGCTGCCGATCCGAAAGCCAACGCCTCATCTCGTCAAAGAGGTGCGGGAACATAAAGGGAAGCTTGTGGGAAATGAGGATCTTTGTCTTCCGGAGGGCTGGAAGGGGCCTGAGAGCTGCTTGAGCCGTGTGGGACCCTATGGGCGGCAGTGTATCCTTGCCCCGCGCTGAGTATGCGGCAGGTTACGGTGTGTCAGGCCTGGCTTCGAGGAAGGGAACTTCCCGCTTCCTTTGATCTGCAAGAGCAGCTGACAAACCAGAGGTCTGCAAAGATTTTTGGCTGGACTTCAGCAGTGATTCTGCCCAGGGGCTTTGCAGTATGTGCTAAGGTGCATGAGGTATTGAGACCCTGCAGATACCAGCGTGTCTTTCTGCTCCCACCTGGGAGGGATCAGAAGTACGTCCAATACTTGAAAGCATCCTATTGTAGTTGGATGTCATCTGGTGTGGAAAACTGCCCTGGGGGCTTGGCTTGTCTCATCACACCCCTTCCTCCTCCACGGAGGACCTGCAGTGTCTGTCGGCATCATCCTGGGGAGGTGTCATCAGCCTATCCTGTCGTTTAAGGTCCCATGTGGTTCCTCTCCCATTTTGGGGTCTGAAATG
Organism: Oxyruncus cristatus; assembly: GCA_013399855.1. Classification (NCBI taxonomy): domain Eukaryota; kingdom Metazoa; phylum Chordata; class Aves; order Passeriformes; family Cotingidae; genus Oxyruncus; species Oxyruncus cristatus. The sequence continues at coordinate 360,611 of VXAY01005673.1, forward strand.
CTTTTCCTTGCTCTGCGCTTGCGTGACCTCCGTCTGCCACTGAGCACAGCCTTCCGAGTATTTTGAGCCACAGATCTAAGAATAACTCATACGGTGCTCGTGTCTGCACACAGCTCCCTATGTCCGCAGCCATGGCCCGTCCTGGTAGGTAGGGTGGGAGACGGTGCAGGGAGCCTGGCAGGGGCTGTGGGCAGGGGAAGCTCCCTGGCCCTCGTCAGGCTGTGGTGTGAGTGCCGGGGAGGTGGCGAGATGGGAACTGGAGGCAGTGCGGGTGCCTGCACTTGGGTTTCCTCCTCCTGCAGCCATCCCTGGGCTTTGGGCAGCACCTAGGTCTGGAGAAGCTATTCCACCAGCTCCGCAGGCAATGAGTGCCTTGCTGCTGGAGAGACTGCCAGGGTGCTTGGCTGCGGAGCAGGAGCTGGAGGGAGGAGCTCCATTGATTTGGGGCCACTGTAGAGGAGAGAAGGGCTGGCACTGCCTTGGAGAAGGATAGTGGGTTTAGAGCATCCCAGGGCAGGCGGAATGATGGAGAAAACTAGATTTTTCTTCTGAAAAGCTTCTGCCTAGGGCAGTCCCTTGGGTTAGCAGCCAGATTTATGCCCTATGCGTGTGCCAAAAGCTTTTCACTGTTTCCTGCCTTCCCTTAGTTATCATAGCACTTCAGGACCAGGAAAACCACCTCTCTGGAGCCAGGCTGCACCCCACTACCCTGGGACTGGGTGCTAGGGAGGCTGCTGGCCAGTGCTGGCATCTGAGCTGGCTGCTCTGAGTGGGTTGCTGGCTCCAGGGTTATTTACCCAAGGACTGCTCCACTCCCTCACAGGGAGAAACCTCTGAAGTATTCAGCACCAGCCCTGCCAAGCAGGAGCTGAGATGGCTGGGGAGTGTGGCACGTTGAGCTGCAGATGCAGGTGGGCTGATGGCAGTGGCACCGTCCCCATGGCCCTGCTGCAGGTGACACTGCTTGCATGGGGGCTTGGACCAGACGGCCCCCGGAGGCCCCTTCCATCCTGGGCGATGCAGTGGGTGGAATGCCGGCTGCTGTCATGGTGCCTGGACAGGGCTGATGGCAGCTGGGCACTGGGAGGGGAGCTGGGACTTGCCCGCCCCAGCGGGCTCAGTGGGGCAGGGCTGCGGGGCCAGACGTGCCTGGCGGCTGTGTCATGCTGGTTTGAAGCGCCTGGCCGTGAGCTACTGGTGTAACCCCCGGGGAGGAATGCCAGGGCAGGGACCGGTGCGGTGTGGGGGCTCTGCGGTGTCTGCCCTACCCCGGTGTCCTGCTGCCGGGATGCCCCGCTGCACCCCACGTCCCTTCCCGGTGTCTCCCAGCAGGCTGCTCCGCTGGCCGTCGACAAGCCTTGAATCATCCTGCCTGTGTGTGTGTGTGTGCCGAGAAGGGCCGTCCCGCCTCTTCCTTCCCTATCTTCCTCTGGCCCCATAGATAGAGCTGTCTGCGCCCCGCTGGGCTCCTCCCTACCCGGCCCTATTGACTCAGTGCTCTGGCAGCTGGAGCGGGTTTCGAAGGAGAGGGAGAGGCCCCCGGGGCTGGGAGAAGCTGCGGGCGGCTGCTTACGCTCTCCTGGGTGAGGAGGAGCCGGGACTAGGGAAGGACCCGGAAAGCTGCGCCGGGAGGAGAGGCTGACGGGGGCGGAAAGGGCTTGAAATTCCTCCGGGCTCAGCTTTTTGGGCTCAGCAGCAGGGACGGGATAGGACGGGAAATCCGTGACTTAGCTGCTGGTGGGCTGCCTCCTCCCAGCCAGCCCTCAACGGCGCTCTGCTTCCTCGGTGTCCCCTAAAGAGAGCAGGACTGTGATGGCCGGGCTGGAGGACAGGGCTCAGAACAGGGCTGCTTTAGGGAATGGGGTCTGGGGAGGTTTCCCTGGTGCATGTGCCCACCCTGGGGTGCTCTCTGTGCCACTGAGCTCGCTGACCCAGGACAATGGTGACGGAGAAGGCCCTGCCTCAGCCTGGTCATGCCCGTTCTGTTGCAGGGAGTGGAGCTGAAGGCAGTGCTGCCAGTGCCTGGCCATGATGCCCTTTGGAGGGATGGCTGCCCGTCTACAGAGAGACCGCCTGAGAGCCGAGGGGCTTGGCCAGCACAACAACGCCATCAAGTACCTCAACCAGGACTATGAGGCCCTCAAGCAGCAATGCATTGAGAGCGGCACCCTCTTCAGGGATCCCCAGTTCCCAGCTGGCCCCACTGCCCTTGGATTCAAGGAGCTGGGGCCTCATTCCAGCAAGACGCGGGGGGTGGAGTGGAAGCGTCCATCGGTAAGTTCTAGGCTTGCTTCTCAGGCTGGGCTGGCATCCCTGCCCTGCATGTCTGGACTGACATGGTGTGCTGAGCTGCAGCCTGGCCCTGGCTGGCTCCCCTCAGTGCTCAAAGTGCCTGCAGTGCTGCACAGCTTCCTTTCCCACGGTCCCGGGGCAATGCCCCGTGGGTGGCTGCTCAGAAGAGCATTGTGCCTAGCAGGCCCAGCTTCCTCTGGGCAGCAGACTGTGAGCTCCAAAATAGGTGGGCTCTGTTGTTGCTTCTAGGTGTCATGGCATGGATATGTCACCCTCAGTGACTGGGGCTTTTGAGGGCATATATCCCCTGGTGTCACAAGTGCAAGGGGAATGTCATTTGTTTATCCAGCCTTGTCTTCCCATGGCTAAGCAGAAGATCTTGCTTTGCCTTACCATGATGGCCTTGGAATTGCAGTCAAGCAGCCTTCCCTCGTAGAGGGCGTATGGGGTGCAACTCGCAGGGACCAAATACCATGTCTCCCGAGTCAGAGCTGCAGTGGGTGCCAGCCCTGCTGAAGCCCAGACCCTGCCAAACTCCAGCACCAGCATCTGATCCTGTTCTTCTGCAGGAATTAGTGGATGACCCTCAGTTCATCGTTGGTGGTGCAACCCGGACGGACATCTGCCAGGGGGCTCTGGGTGAGTGTTGGAGCTCTGTCCCTGGACCTTGCTCTGGGAGAGTAGTGACTGGGGAGGGTTGAATGGCTGTCCCTTTCCATTTGGTGCACTGGAAAATGGAAGGTGGGGGACATCCTGTGCCTTCTGGTGGCTCCAGGTTAAGGCTCCACGAAAATGGGTTGATATGCGCACAGCTTGACCATGCTGAGGTCAGGGAAGATGTTGGGTGGATCCATGCCTGATACATGCTGTCAACAGTGCTAGGAGCTGTTCCAAAGAGCTCCCTGCTTTGGTAAATGATGAGGGGTGGCAGCTGGATGACAGTAACAAATTGAGGTGAGGATGTGCTGGTTGTGACAAAGTGGTTGTAAAGAAATGTAGTCTGGCAGAAGGGAATTGAGAGCTATTAAGTACAAGTGATGATTTGTCCACACTCCAGGGGTGTTTCTCAGGGCAAAGGCACTGAGACAAGGCAATAAGTATTAATGGGCTATGTAGGCTGGCAGAGTGGTCACTGGAAACAGATCTTTGTACCACCAAGAGTGTTGTCCTGATTGGGATCACTTGACTGGGAGTATTGTATACCTAAGCACACATAGCATGCTGGTTTCAGGGCTGACCATTTAATGCATACAGTAATTAGGACAAACTTGAGGTGGTAACTGGAGCACATAACAGCCCAGAGCACTGTGGTGGTGTTCAATTGGTCATTTAAAAATCTGAAACTCCATTTTGTCAAACCACAGCCCAGTTACAGGTTACCCAGGCTCAAGGCTAAGGTGTGAAAGGCTTCAAAGGCAGAAGAGAAAGAGGAATCAGGGCAAAGAATTTAAAGCGCAGTGCTGGCCTGGAGCAGCACTTGTGGTTAAGAGCACTTGGAAGGAAAAGGGCAGTGGCGTTGCTTGCAACTGAGAAGCTGAGGCAGCAGCATTAACCCTCTTGCTTGATGAAATGGCTTTTTAAATGCGAAGTGTAATTCCACTGCAGAATTTGCTGTCTGCTGTATGGACGGCAGTCATATGAATGAGTTCCAGGAGGGTCTAGATACATGGCTGCAGGAAGGGAATGTTGGTGCTGACTATGTGGTGTTCTGGACACAGGCTCCAGGTGAGGGAATATTGTTCCGTGTTGCTTTGAGCCAATACTTCTCTCTGAGGGCAGGATGAGCAAGCATGCCTCCCTGAGCTCTGTTTGCTGGACCCTCTCTGGTTTTCCCACGTACTTTTTGATCTGGGGAACTCCAGACATTTGCAAGGACAGCACAACATGGGCTCCTAAACATCCACTGCCTACTCTCCCAGACAGAGAGGTGATGGGTGCTCACACTGGCTTCCTCTCCCCCAGGTGACTGCTGGCTGCTGGCTGCCATTGGCTCCCTCACACTCAATGAGGAGCTCCTGCATCGCGTGGTGCCCCATGGACAGAGCTTCCAGGAGGACTATGCTGGCATCTTCCACTTCCAGGTGGGCTGGGGGCTCCTGGCCCTCCACAGCTGGTGGGCTGGGATGGAAGGGAGGGTGGTGGGTTGAGGGCATCTCTCTGGGATAGGGATGAGGAAGCCACGTGGTGCTCCGAGCTCACCCCACTCTCTCCTCACGCCACAGATCTGGCAATTCGGTGAGTGGGTGGATGTGGTGGTGGATGACCAACTGCCCACCAAGGATGGGGAGCTCCTGTTTGTCCACTCAGCGGAGTGCACTGAGTTCTGGAGTGCTCTGCTGGAGAAGGCCTATGCCAAGTGAGTACCCCTGTGGAGGGCATGTGGGCAGGTGGGGGTCAGGGCACCTCACTGTGAGGGGCGGAGGGAAGGGAGTCTCTTCTGTTGCTGCCCCTGCATGTGCAGGTAGCCTGGGGAGCAGCAGTGTGCTGCTTGTCCCCTCACGTGCCCCTGTCACCACTCAGGCTAAACGGCTGCTACGAGTCACTCTCGGGGGGCAGCACCACCGAGGGCTTCGAGGACTTCACGGGCGGCGTGGCAGAGATGTACGACCTGAAGCGGCCGCCGCGCAACATGGGCCACATCATCCGCAAGGCGCTGGAGAGGGGCTCCCTGCTGGGCTGCTCCATCGACGTAAGTGGTGCGCTGGGATGAGCCGGGGCTCTGCCACCGCGGCGGCCAAAGTGAGGCCTCACAGCCCAAAGTTGTATCAGCAGTCCCCTCACTGGGAGGTTACTTCTTCCCCGTCTTAGCAGAGCGCCCTTTCCAGAGCCAGTGTGGCAGCCCTGGGGCACAGCATGTTGTGCTGCAGCCTGGTTGCTGTGAATGGGCTACTTGGGTGGTTCCCTGATGGATCTTCAGGATCCTCTGGCAGGGAAACTTCTGTAAATTGTCCTTAGCCAACAGCCCTTGAGCACAGGGAGCTGCTACCTGCTTCTTCTCTCTGCTGGAACAGTGCAAAGCAAGGGGAATTCTCCACAAGTGGAGGGAAGGGGTAGGGATAGGACTACATTATTTAATTGTATTGACTTGAACTTGCACATTCTCCTCAGATCACAAGCGCCTTTGATATGGAAGCAGTGACCTTCAAGAAGCTGGTGAAGGGCCATGCCTATTCTGTCACAGCCTTCAGAGACGTGAGTTGGCTAGATTAGACTTTAATAGTGATAATTTAGCCTGGACAATGGAATGGGCTCAACCTCCTGTGTCTGCTGTCTGGCAGGTGAACTACCGGGGTCAGCAGGAACAACTCATCCGCATCAGGAATCCCTGGGGTCAGGTGGAGTGGACTGGAGCCTGGAGTGATGGGTAAGCAGGACAGAAGGGATGCCAATCTTCCATTGACAGGCCAGCAAGCCCTGTGCACAGAGCAGTTAAGCACATGGCAATGAGGGGAAGTTGGCAGCGTGCAGTACCCTTCGCAATGGAAAGGGGAGAAGTTGAGTGTCAGCTCCGAATCGCTCTCAATTCACCTTGAGGTGTCCTTTTCTAATTGTCTCTCTCCTGCTATTCCAGCTCCTCTGAATGGGACAACATTGACCCTGATGAAAGGGAAGAGCTGCAACTGAAGATGGAGGATGGAGAGTTCTGGTGAGTGCTGGGACAAAGTGCTGCTCTATTTCAGCAGCCAGCCTGGGAAGGAGCAGAGGAGCTGGGGAGAGATCCTGTGGTCATGCTTCACCTGAAGCGCATGACCTGACTTTATGAGCTGGCTTTCCAGCACTGGAGAGCTTGCCAGTGTTTTCTCGTCTGATCTAGTTAATAATTTTCCTCCCTTCAAGGAAATTCAGCCCAACTAAATGCAAAATAAACATCTAGGAAGGGTAAACATCCTTTCTTTCCCAAATCCAGCAGGTTAGGATAAAAGATCTTACTGTCACTTAATTCTCCCAAAATGTTGGCTGGGTCCAGGGCTGCTTTTGCTGTCCTCCCTCCTCACAGCAGTACCCTGGCCTCAGCCCCTACCTGCCTCCTGCAGGATGTCTTTCCGGGACTTCATGAGGGAATTCTCCAGGCTGGAGATCTGCAACCTGACCCCTGATGCCCTCACCAAGGATGAGCTCAGCAGATGGCACACACAGGTGTTCGAGGGCACGTGGCGCCGTGGAAGCACTGCTGGGGGCTGCAGGAATCACCCAGGTACCTCTGGCCTCCACGTCTCTGCTCTTGGCAGCGTGATGAAGCCAAGTGTCTCATCCACACATCCTCTTCCTCTCAGCCACATTCTGGATCAACCCCCAGTTCAAGATCAAGTTGCTGGAAGAAGATGACGACCCTGGGGATGATGAGGTGGCCTGCAGCTTCCTGGTGGCTCTGATGCAGAAGCACCGGCGGCGGGAGCGGCGCGTGGGAGGCAACATGCACACCATCGGCTTTGCTGTCTATGAGGTAACCCCTGCCCGTCCCGATGCCACTCCTGTGGGACAGGCTCAGCCCTGCCAGTCCTGCCTCGACCCCAGTCCTCAAAGAAACTTTTTCCACCTGCCTTGGCCCCATCTATAGGTTAATGTTCCCTATCCTGTGCTCCCTGCAGCTGTAAGGGATGGGGCAGATACTGGGATTCTGATTTTTTCCTCCTTTTCTCTCCTCTCTGCAGGTTCCTGAGGAGGTATGTCCTGAGCTGCTGGAGCCTACCCCCTCTTGGAGGGGACCCCAAGAGTGGACAGAAATGGGTGGATGCACCCACTGTCATGGGCAGTGGCTAGGGTGCTAGTGGCTGCTGGGCACCTCCATGTAGGAGGGAGGGAGGGAGGGATGGCTCCTACTGGGATGGGCAGGGCAGGGATGTCCTGCCTGACAGGGGCTGGCATTGGTCCCGCTGCTCCCTGTGGGTGCTCCCCACTGTGGGGCTGTGGTCCACAAGAGCATTCCTTCCCCCAGGCCCAGGGCACCCAGAACGTGCACTTGAAGAAGGACTTCTTCCTGCGAAACCAGTCACGGGCACGCTCTGAGACCTTCATCAACCTGCGGGAGGTGAGCAACCAGATCCGTCTGCCCCCCGGCGAGTACATCGTCGTGCCCTCCACCTTCGAGCCACACAAGGAGGCCGACTTTGTGCTGCGGGTCTTCACCGAGAAGCAGTCTGACACAGCGTGAGTCCCTGCCTGGGAGGGGAAACCCTGTGTCTGGCAGCGGGGGGATGTTTCCCCACTGCAGGCAGCCTGCTGGCCGGGGACCCTGCTCATCACTTTGCTTTTCTCCTTTCTGCCCCAGGGAGCTGGATGAGGAGATCTCAGCAGACCTGGCAGATGAGGTAGGAGCTGCCACTTTGGTTCAGCTGATGCTGAGGCTCTGGGGCTTGGGAGGGAGAGCTGCAGGCAGGAGGTGGCTGTCTGAGTTTGGGATATCATTGTGGCTAGAGAGGGGCTGGCAGGGTCGGGGCAGTGGGGATGTGGGAATTAACAAAGATGAGAAGAACAAAGAAGAGCTTCCTTCTTCCAGTTGGGATTTACTGAGCTTGGGAGGCAGGGCAGAGCCTGGGTTTGACGACTAACCTCTTCTTTCTGGCCTGTGTCACCCCAGGAGGAAATAACTGAGGATGACATAGAGGATGGCTTCAAGAACATGTTCCAGCAGCTGGCAGGGGAGGTGGGTATGGCTGTGCCAAGCTCTCAGGGGCCCTGGCCTGGGAAGGGGATGGGATGGGATCCCTAACCATAGGAGTTCCTGCCCAGTCCATGGTCACTCAGTCCCATCCTGCAGAGAGGTCCATCTCTGCCACGGCTCAGCCCAGCTGCCCACAGGGGTGGTGTGACAGGGGCAGATTTGGTGAAGAGGCATCCAGCTGTGACTGAAACTCTTCTGGGTATGCAAGAAATGTAATTGCACCTTCATGGTTTGTGATTAAGGCAGAGATGTTTAGGCAGGAGGGAGGGAATGGCCACAAGCGGGGTGGCGAGCAAGCCAGGGTTGATGCTACCTCTGCTCCTGCTACAGGACATGGAAATCAGCGTCTCTGAGCTCCGAACTATTCTGAACAGAGTCATTGCTAGACGTAAGCACTGCCCTTCCCACCCCTTGCTCCCTGCACCCTGGGCCTGCTCAGCAGGTGGGGTTTTGATTCATGTCCTCAACCTCCCCCTTCCTCCTCAGACAAAGATCTGAAGACAGATGGGTTCAGCATGGACTCCTGCCGCAACATGGTCAACCTGATGGATGTATCCTCTTTGTGCTGTGGGCAGGAGCCAGCTTCTCTGGTGCTCAGCCTGCTGGCAGCAAGTCTCCTCCATGGGAGCTGAGGCTTGGCTCTCCAGCCATGCTGAGGCTGTTCAACCGGAGGAAGACAGGAAAGGGTCCTTATGGCTTCAGGGCCACCACACCATCCCTTGGCTTTAGCAGCAGGTTTTTTGGAAAGGGCCATGAGTTCCCCTGCTTGCTTGGGCTCTGGCTCTTCCACCAGAAGCCCAGCCCCGTCCCATTCATGCCTTCTACTTTCCCTTCCAGAAGGAAGCTCCCTGTGCTTCCCTTCACACAGGCTCTCCAGCCTGATGTGCTGTCATGCCACCCAGCCTTCGAGGCACTCCTGGAGGAAAATGAGGACTGTTGGGCTTCTTCCCCCCAAACGATCCTGTCCAGCTGTTGAGGATGAGGTGTAAAGTGACAGGAGCCATGGCCTGTGTCATGCTTGCACAGGGACATGCAGCTGAGGGGTCAGGCAAGGACAGAGGAGCACCTCCAAGCCCTTCTCCAGCCTGGCCCTACAACAGCCTTTTTTGCTGCAGGCCAACCCAGTTTTGCTCTGAGGACAGCACAGTGATGTGCTTCCTATAGGAGCAGCACAGCTGCTCCCAGGGAGTGGTATGACAGCTAGTTCAGGCATTGCCCTTTCCCTGTTGGAGTGCAGGCTCTGATCTTGCCAATGCTGCTGGACAGAGAGGGGAAGCTGGATGGAAAATTGGGCAGGCCAAGTGTGGCCAGGCTTTTCTTGCCTCAAGTGGCTGGAATCTGGTGGCTTTGTCTTTGCACCACCCCCTTTGCTGGCTGCTTTCTCCTTGACCCTCTGCTCTCCAGAAAGATGGCAGTGCCCGCCTCGGGCTGGTGGAATTCCAAATCCTGTGGAACAAGATCCGGAGTTGGCTGGTGAGGAGGAGAGGGGGCATGGTGCACTGCACAGGGGTAGCTCCCCTCCTGGGGCAGCAGGGTGAGGGGACAGCCAGGGTGGAGGCCACAGGAGAGCCTGCCCTTCATGTCCTCTGTGATGCTTTTGCAGACAATCTTCCGCCAGCACGACCTGGATAAGTCTGGCACCATGAGCTCCTATGAGATGCGTATGGCTCTGGAGTCTGCGGGTAGGTCTGGGGAAGGATGGGGCTGGGATGAGGGCTGGGTAAGGGGCTCCTACTGTCAGAATCCTGTCCCAAATAACTGGAGAAGAGTGTAACCAGCCTATACTGCATGCTTGGAACCAACCTGTTGTAGTGAGATGTGACCCATGTATGCACCAGGCTCTCTCTGTCCCAGCTGTGCCAAGTGCTGGAGCCTCAGAGTTAGGGACTCATGCAAGGTGGTCCCAGGCTCTGTCGTCCTCTGACCTGCAGATTCCCATCCTGGCAAAGCAAAGGCCTGGGGTGGATCACTGAGCTAATCCATCATATGGCTGCAGGGGGAGCATCCCCTCTTCCTGTTGAGGCCGGACACTGCGCCTTTCCTTGGGTGGGTTGGTGGACCCTTTGTGTGGGTGCGTGGACTTTGTCAATTACACCCTCCTCTCCTGCTGGGGTCCTGACTTCTCTCTGCCTTGCAGGTTTCAAGCTGAACAACAAGCTGCATCAGGTGGTGGTGGCCCGCTATGCAGACGATAGCATGGGTGTGGACTTTGACAACTTTGTCTGCTGCCTTGTGAAGCTGGAGGCCATGTTCAGTGAGTGATGGCCCTGGGGCAGGGAGGGCAGGAACAGAGGGATGTGTTGCTCACGTTGCTCTTGTGTCCCTGCAGGGTTCTTCCGCAGCATGGACCCCGATGGCACTGGGACCGCTGTCATGAACCTCGCTGAGGTGAGAGCTCAGCCCAGTGAAAGGTGGGGTGGGAAACAAGGGCATTAGGGTGAATGGGGCACCTCGGGTGGGTGGTAGAAAACCCTCAAGCGCCCTGGGTAGGGCAAGAACCCATAAAAGATCGAGATAAGAAAGGGGATTGCTGCAGGCCCTATGTTTCTTGGAGGGCTGTTAAAGCTGACGTGTGAGGGCATGCCAAAAATGCACCAGCCCCTGCTTATCCCTTCTCCCTCTCCTTCCCAGTGGCTGCTGCTGACGATGTGTGGCTAGGAGCCACGACAGACCCGCTGCAGCTGGGACACCCCAACGGGCCAGGCCCCCTCCAAGTGCCTCCCCTTGGATCCATGGACACAGGATACTCTTCCCTTTGCTCCATTCCATGCTGAGCCACCAGCCCTGCCTCCCAGGAAGCCTCACACCACCTTCTCCAGTGGACCAGGGGTCAAGGCAGGCAAGGGATTCCCTTCTCCTCTTCTGGGCTGGGCTTCTTTCCACTCCCCCCTCCTCTCTCCCACCCCAGAACAGGAGTGCAGACATCATGTGGTACCTGTAAATCCTTGCACAGCAGCAGGCTGGGGGCCAGCTGCGGAGCAGGGAGAGGCAGGAATTGCACAGAGATGAGGGGGAGGACACTCATATTGCTTGCTCTAGTTCTGTCCCATCCCCTCTGGCACACATTGCCTATCCCTGCACCCACACCTGGGAGCATCAGCAGGTACTGCCTTGCTCAGGCAGCAGGTTCCCAGGGGAGCTGTCATGGCCTTCTGGGAGGAGGAATGGCCGTACTCGATTTCTTGAAGCCCTTGCACTGTACTTATCACCACTAAGCGCGACCAAAGCGTGGAGCCCATGGGCTCTTTCTGCGTGGCCTTCAACACATCACTCCCACCTCTGTGCCCCTGCCCATGCCCACCACTGGGTCAAGCCCTACAACTCAAGCACTGAATGTTTCGGGGCTCCCCCACCATGTGAACACATGCCACCTTGTAGTGCAGCAGCAGAAGCTCCTCTTTTCCACGTGGTTACAGCAGCTTGGCCTCCCTTCCCATCCCTGGGAGCCCCTGGGACATCTGCTGCCCTTGTTAATGGCCCACAGCAGGGCTGGGGCTTACAGTACCCTAGAGGCAATGCCTTCCTCCAGAGAGGAGGGGTGGTGGTTTGGGGGGGGGATCTTCCTCTGCACACAGCTATTTTTTTTTCTCCAAATCCATCGTCCTCCCACACTGTTACACTCTCCTCTTCCCTTGGGCTCCTTTGCCCAGTGCAGATGGACTCCAGTGCCAACATATTTGCACTTCTCTGTGCTCCTCACTCCCCTCACCTTCTGGGGCAATGGGGTGGCTCCAGCTTGGCAGTGGGCGAGGGCCCACCCTTTGCCCTGTAGAGGCAGGCAGGCAGTTCGCTTCCCCAGACCCCTGCTGTCACTGGAGGATGCGCCTGCAGCAATAACCACTGCTGCCCGCCCGGCAGCTCTGCTTCCTCACCCCGCTCACTGTGTACTCCAGGAATAAACAGATCTGTTAGATGTGTGGTCCGGGCAGTGACTTGGGGGTCACGTCCTCCCTCTGCTCACCATGGTCTGGGCTAGGGGGGATGAGATGCAGAGCCAGGCCCAGGTCACGCTGCTTGCCCAGCCTGGGGCACAGGTGGAGGAGCACTGCTGGGTGTGGGTCTCGCTGTGGGGATGGAGGGGATCCATATCTCCTAGGACTTAAGAAAAGTCGCCTCTTCCTTTGCACGGGTGCCTTAACACTGACACATGGGGAAGCACCATGTCAGAGAGATGGAGGGGAGTGCAGCTCTTAAAGAAAAGTGTCTTGGGGAGACTGAGAAGGGGAAAGAGGATCCACTTGGATAGGATGGAGTTAACCATGGATCTGGGAGTGGAGGGCAGCCTGGAACTCTGGACCCTGGAAAAGGACTGAAGGAGGTAATGTAACCCTGGGTAGGGTCTGTGGGAGGTGGATGTTTTCCCCTCCTTCTTTTGAGGCCATGCCAGTTATAGCTGAAAGCAAAAGCCTTCCACAAAAACGACAGTGGAGTGCCGTGGGGTGAGATTTTTCATAGCATGGCTCAGAGCAGGACTTGTTGTCAGTGTGTCCTGCCCCTTGCTCACACCCCAGAGGGGCATCAAAGAGGAGTGACCTTGCATACCTTATCCATCCCAACATCAGTATCCCTTACATGGGTGCCCCTTGGACCAGCCCAGCTCTCTGGGACCAGTCTCCCCACTGCAGAGCAGCACCCAGCTCTGCGACAAGCCAACCTTGCTCAGAGCACGGATTGCAAAGGTGTGACAGGAGGAAGAAACAACCCCTCAGCTGCCCCCCAGGGCTGCCCTCTCCTCCAGAGGCTCCCCAGGGCTGGATGGAGGTGGGCTACTTGCACTTGTCTCTTGATTATCTGTGAGCTGAGCCGCCCCTCGTGGGGTGGGGGTACCAGCCCAGCCTTCCTGTTCCTCCGCGCAACCCCAAAGCCCCTGTGAAACAAGGGCTCAGGTGGGGATGGAGCACAGGGGCAGGCATGCAGAGCTGTCACTGCTGTCCCAGCTGCAGGGCCTTGTCACGCACACACAGGCCCCATTGTAGGGCATGGTGACACCCTGGCTTTGGGATGACAGGTGCCCCTGGCGTAGCCTTACCAGCAGTCCCCTCCGTCCCTCCTTCTGGGTGCCAGCTGGCAGATCCCTTCCCTCGCAGCCCGGCATCTGGCAGGCCCAGGATCGGCAGGGGGGTGGCAGTCAGGGGGGGCTTCCCCAGCACAAGAAGTGGCCTGGCTCGTCCTCCTTGCAAATGGGACAAGGAGGATGCCCAGCAGAGTCCTTAAATGCTGGTGTGAGGTGAGGAGCAAGGGGACCAGATGTGACCAAAACTGCTCTTAGCTTTGGGTTTGTCCTGTGATGGGCAATAGCCAGTGAGAGCCAGCCCAGCCCGCTCCTGCCTTTCCCACACCTATCCCATAGGTCTGCTTTGGGTGGGAGTGCATAAGGTGGGCCAGCAGCACCCATGGGTGCACAGCACCACTGCTCCTGCTCCCCAACACTGCAGTCTTTTCTGCACCCCATTCCCCTGATTCCCATAGCCCAGAGCTGCCTGCCCATCCTGGGGTTTCCCCCTCTCCCACCAGCTGCTCATGTCCATCCCCCAGGCATGGAAGGGGGGCCAGGACCACAGCCCATCCCCACCTGGCCCCACCAGCTGCCCTGGCAGCTGGGCTCTGGACCCATCTCCCCCTTGGCTATGCTTCACTCTGCCCTGGGCCCACGGCTGCAGGAATGTCATTCCCGTCGGCACAAGGGGCCTTTGTGCAAGTGGAGACAGGGTGTGGGGGGCCCAGCCCAGCATCCCAAGCCAGGGCTGGGGAGAGCCACAGCTGAGGGCACGTGGGTGGGCAGCAGCTGACACCGGCATGGCCCCACAGCTCCCACCAGGCTCAGTGGTGTGTCCACTACTGCAAGGGCTGTCAGGGAGGAAAGTGCTCTCCCCATCCTCCTTGTCCCTCTGACACTAGCAGCATCCTGCAGCCACCACCAGCCCAGGAAGCAGCACCGACACCAGTACAGAGCTGGCATCACCTTAGCAAGCCTCGGCACCTGTGCTAAAGGATGCTATGGGCTCAGTCACCCTACAAGGGGATTGGGAGGACTCAGGCACTGGGCAGAGTCCAGGAGTATGAGGCAGCAGCTGCTGGATTCGGCCTTTTTCGACAGCTGCTGTCTCAGCGCCAGCAGCAGGGAATGTGCATGGGCTGGGGCTTTCCAGGGCCTGGCCACAGTGTGTTAAACAAACTATTTATAGCGCTCGCGTCCCTCCTTGGCAGGAATGGCCTGCGTTCCTCCTGCACGGGGGCTGGGTGATTGGGTGCCACCAGCGTCCCCAGCACCAGCACCCTCTGGGGTCCCTGCCAGAAGGGTGAGGTCTCCTCAAAGAAAAGACTCTGGCCACCTCTCATCTTCCTCCCCCACCATTTCTGTCAGCTCCCAGTGCCATGCCCAGAGCAAGATTTGCAGCAAATCTTGTACACTTTGTGAAGAGGTACCAGAGGGCTATGCCCTTCTTCCCAGCATTCCTGCTCTCTGCTAAATCCTTTGGAGCCTTAATCATGCAACACCCTCTTTGAGCAGCAGCAAGTGCCAGTGGCTGCTCTGTTCCCTGTGCCTACCTCTGAGACGGCACTAGGGTCTTGCCCTCCCATGAAGCAGAGATGCTGTTCTGGGAGCAGGCTGAGTGCTGGCAGGTTGCTGATGGGACAAAGGCCAGGGACCTGGGCCACTCTCAAAGCCTGTGCCAGCTTTGCCTATTGTCTGACGGGGCACAGGACTGCTCAGAAGACAGCCCCTCCACCAACAGGCACCACCAACCGAGAGGAGTTGTGCCAGGAGTTGTACAGTTGTGTCCAGCCCAAAGGCTGGCATGTCTCACACCCATGACCCTTCAGCTGTGCCTCCTACGAGGTGGTCTCCCAGTGGGTCATCCTCTCCCAGAGGAGACAGAGGCATCGGCTGTCTGGAATCTGTCCAGAGGACGTGTGGGCTGTGAACTCACCCCTGCTCAGCAGCTAGAAGGGAGCTTTGAACAAGCCAAATCTCCAGGACTTTGGGTTAGCAGGGAGAAGAGAGGATAGCTCTACAGTCCTGCCACCACTCTGAGCACAGGCCCCTATGTGGGCTGCTTCCAGCCCTGCTCTCTCATTGCCAGTGCTGCTCCATCCACAGGCTTCCCAGTGCCCACACTGCCCTTGCGCTGCCCAGGGACATCTCCTGCTCCTTGTTTGCTGATGTCCAGATGCTAGCTGATCATCTGAGAGAAGTAAGTGCTATGGAGGGGTATACAGTCCCTGTTTCGGCTCAGGAAGTGGATCTCAGCCTTTCCCAGCCTCCAAGGAAGCAGCCTTGACAGGTACCCAGCAAAACAGAAGCCAACCACCTGGTGAATAATTTTGAGCCCTCCCTGTGGAGAGGGATAAAGGATAGACAGGAAAAAATGTTGAGAGACAGAGCAGTGACTGCAGGACCAGAAAGTCCTCTGTGGATCGGAGAAGTTATAGCAAGGCTCTACGTGCCTGGGCCCAGGAAATGCACAGGCACAGGAATCTGCTGTCCTAAATCTTGTGTTTGGAAGTAGATACTGGTGTGATTTCATTTTCTTTCAAGGTTGTATTCTCTTCCCAGCTCTGTGCCTGACTTGACAGAGGAGCAGGTTTATGTCCCTTCACCTCCCTGGGCTGTACTTTCGCCCAACTGTGAATGGACGCTAAAGATCCTGACCTTCCAGACCCGGCAAGGTCTCTGCATTTTTGGTAAGAGATAAAAACCTGCCTTTGATGAGTCCCAAGAGCAATTAAGCCCTGCCCCACCTTTTGCCCAGTGCTGGAGTGTTGCAAGCATCTGGCTCTCAAAGCAGGGTGAGAGCCTCATGCGTTCCCTCCCTGGGAAGGAACAGAGTTCTGCAGAGGCCACACACTGGAGCCCCTTTGTTCCCAAGGGATTTTCCATCCCATCCCTTGTGTACCTCTGCAACATTACACTCACATGCAACATAACACTCAGAGGCAATGCCCCCAGGAATGTGCTGCAGCACCTCTGCTGCAACATCTCAGCACTTGGCCAGCACCTCCCTTTCCTCCATGGGAATGGAGGACAGGATTCCCCCAGCAGGGATGGTAGGATGATCAGTTCCCCTAGCTCAGGCAGGGCTTTTCCTAGTAAGAGGCTCCCAGGGGAATAAGATCTCCACTCTTCTCCATCACTGTGGTCACTAACACTGACCTGGGGTGCTGCACTTTTCATCCCTGTAGTCCCCAGCCTGCTCAGAGGTATGACACTGCGAGGGCCCACTGCACAGGGAGACGATATTCCCACTGGGGTTATACTGCCGGGGAAATCGAGGCACCAGGCATAGTGAACCCAAGAGTCTGAAAAGCAGGCCAAGCACTGCACCCACTGCTTCCCTGACCAAAGGGGAGAAGCTCCCTCCCAAGGAAACATAAACCCTGGCACAGCTGCAGCAAAGCTTTGGCTCCTGCTTCCTTCGTCTGAGCTCTTCCCACTCCCCGTACCACCACCAGCACGGGGCTGGTGGCAGCACGCGGCAGAGCAGTGCGCCTGCGCCAGGGCCCTCCGACCATGGCAGACCCGGAGCCCGGGAGCCTCCAGGAGGCCAGTCCCAAGGGGCTGACGTCAGCCCTGGTCCTTGAAGCTCTGGGGCCGTTGGCGAGCTGTTTCTGGTTTCAGCACACGGTGTCCCTGTGCTGAGGCACGGCCAGCCTGCTTTCCTCATCCATGGCTGGCTCCCTGAGAGCAATCCGTGGGGCTGGGAAAGGTCGCCCTGGCTGAACCAACCACCCTTGGATGGGATGCACTGGGCACAGGACAGCTTACAGCAGGCAGGCAGGGAAATGGAGCAGTAGCTTTCAGTCAGTCCCTCATGTCTGCTCATTCTCCTAAATTCTTCTTGAGCGAGAGCCAAGAGTAGGGACTTGGCAGGATTTCTGAAGGGAAAAACAAGGGGAGGAAATGAAGACAGCCACCAGGAACAAAACAAAGGTTAGGAGTGGGAGGGAAGTGGAAGGGCACAGACGTGACCATGTCCCTTCCTGCCTGTACCTTCACCCTGGCTAGCTCGTGCTCCCCTGGCTGCTTGCCGCAAGCTAACTCAGCTTGGGAACATAGCTGGAAAGCATGGGACACTGCTTACCATCCTGCTCTGGAACCCCACATGGAGACAGATCAGAGCTCTTTCTCAGGGGAGTACCCATTTGCTCCTCAGGATGTTGTGCCTTGGGCCATTCCTTGTCCACTCTCTTGTTGGCCCACCTGGCCTGCATTCCTGGCCCGCATTCCCAGCCCTTGTGGGAGCAGGGTGGCAATTGCTTGCACTGGCAGGGAATGACAGGCAAGCGTATTTTGGACTCAGCTGCCTGCCGAAAGGCTTCAGCAAAGACCTGTAGTGAAACAGAACTCCATCCTGCCGGCCCACATTTCTGTGGTGGGCAGATGTTGATCCTCCTTCGCCCCCCTTCTTTCCCCAGTGCTGCCACCCCGACAAATGGGGTCTTGGCTGCAAAGCAGTATCACTTACAGTGAGCATGTGTCTAGCTTGGGAGGAGGGGGCATTTAAACGGACAGCTGGGGTTTTTTTGTTGTTGCCCCTTGCGCTGGAGCTGTTCCTGCCATTTGGGCTGGTGGCAGGTCCACGCTGGGGTAGCTGAGCAGTCCAGGCTCCTCTGGGAAAAAGGCCTGAGCGGTGGAAGCAGGAAGGATCCCAAGGAGGGTAAGAGTAACCAGAACAAGAGGTGGCAGCAGTTCCCTCCAGCGCTTCTCCCTTGAGCCTGTCCCAAGCAGCGCCCCACTCTCAGGGGGGTGCGGTCCCCCCGGGATCCCGCTCGGCTCAGAAGTTCCAAAACGTGAGGAGCTGCCGGGCAACTCCCCGCTCCGCCAGGTCAGCTCGGGGGTCTGACGGTGCGCCCGCAGGCCCGGGGGGCAGCATGCCCGCC
>VXAY01005673.1:378925-401013 GCA_013399855.1 Oxyruncus cristatus
GGGCGATCTCCATCACCCGCTCTCCCGGGCGGCGGGGACCCCGCACTGCCGCTTCGCCCCACGGTGCCCGGGCCGGGGCTCCCACTGTCCGCAGGCGGCAGCGGGGAGGGCGAGGATGTCGGGCAGCACGGCGAGGAAGGTGCAACCCTTCACCATCAGCACCAGGCTCTCGCTGCCCAAGTGTGCCGCCGACTTCTCCGGCGCCGCCTGCCCCGGCATCGCCCTCGCCTCCGCGCTGGACAGCCACCGCGGCCTCCGCCGCAGCATCAACGAGCGCATCTCCCTCTACCTGGCCCACGCCCGGGCCGGCCCCGCCACCCCCGCGGAGCAGCCCCGCAGCCCCAGCCCTGGCGAGGAGGGGGGCACCGACGAGGACCGGCTGAACCGCAACTCTCTAGCCCGCTCCATTAAGAAGATCACGCTGTCCAACTGGTACGGGGAGGCTGGCGCGGGGAACGCGGGGAGACCAGGGGGCCCTACCCAGGTCGGCAGCGAGAAGAACCACAACAACAACAACAGCAGGACAGGGAAAGCTCAGTTCAAGGTAAGCGATCCCAGTACCTGTGCCCGGCTCTCTCCCCGTCGTCCCTGCAGTTCCCTATTCCTGGCTGCCACGGGATGGGGAGGTCCTGGAGTCTGCGGCCATCCCTGCTTCCTTGTCACCATGCCGTCAAGGCAGAACTCTCTGCAGGGCTCCTGGGGTAGTTGTTTTTTCCTCCCATGTGCCCCCAATGCACTTCTCTGTACCATCAGGCTGGAGGTCTTTGTGGGTGAGTGGAGTTGAGCTTTCCCAAGGGCTAAGATGAGCCAGAAGAGCCCTGCCCCAGAGCCTGGCTATGGAGGGCTCAGCTCTTGGAATGCCTGTGATGATGCAGTTGTGTGCGGGGAGCTGGGAACTCATTCTCCTATTTACCAGAGGGGAAACGGAGGCTAGGAGAAGGGAAGTGACTCATGAAGGGCCACACAGCCAGGCAAATGTGGGACAAGGCAAGGAACAGGACCCAGGGCTCCCGGCACTCACTCCAAGTCTAAGTGCTAGCAAGCACAGAGGTACAAATCCATCAGTGCCAGAGCCCCGGAGACCCCCCTGTGTGTCTGGGATGGAGTGGAAGACAGATTGGAGACCTCACCGTTGCTGGTAAGAGCAAGCAGGAACTCCTTGGGCTTTAACCCTGACCTGCAACAGCTGGTTTCCCGGCAGGATAGCGCTAGGGAGAGCTACACAGCCCACTGCCAAAGCCCTCATCTTCATTGCCAATAAAGGCCAGGCACAGCCTCGCAAGAGCTGCCGCTTCCTCCGGCACGCAAGCAGCTCCTCACTGGGCAGCCAGAGCCTGCGCAGCCCAGGGGGCATCGGCAGGAGGGCTCCCCTCTTTCATATAAGGTAGGGACATGTGCTGGGCACGGTGCTGTGGGACTCTCAGGAGGCTGCCAGGATCAGCGCCTCCTTCCTGTCCAGCATGGGTGTGTGGAGCTGGAAGAGGGGGGCAGGCTGCAAGATGGAGCTTCGGGAGGGAGAGAGGGAGCCAGAGCTCAGGGGAAAACATGTGGGATGACAGCCAGAGGAGAGAAGGATGCTGTCTCCCACACAGGGCACAGTAGTGCTTTCCCAAGTGTGCCCCCCAGCCTGTGGCTCTGCCCTTCACTCCTGCCCTATAGGAATAAAGGGGTCCTCCAGAATGAGCACAGTGCAACCCAGGAGGGTCTGGCCCCCCTCTTCTTGCTTGTGGGAAGTCACTGGCACCTACTCTTCTATGGGAATGCCAAAAAGCAAGCATATGTGCTGAGTTAATTTTACTTTTAGAACGGAAAAGAAGCATTTGCAGAGGTGGCAGCTGAGGCTGCTGCACTCGTTTCACATGTGGCTTTGCTCATATTGTGAAGCCGGGGGTCCTGCCGGGGAGCATTTAGCACGGATGCTGAGGCCGGCACAGCTCCTTCTCCCAGCCTTCAGTTGCCGAGAGAGTTTGTTGTTTTGCCGGATCGAGGACCCAGCTCCAGCCAGAGGGACCAAGGAGGGGGGGGCAGTCCCGGTGGAGCAGTTCTGCGGGAAAGATGAAGTCATCCCTTTGCTGGCAGCCCTGTTTTCCTGCAGCTGACAGATCGTGAGACAGGGACTTTAAATAAAGCTCCTGTGTCACCTGCGGGGTTGTCTCCCACTGCTGAGCCATGGTGGCCGGCGTGGGACGCTACTGCCTAGAAGAGGGGCTTCCTAGAGTCTTATGCCACACAAGCACTTCACTTTTAGCTCACTGTCATTCCCTAAATGTGCATCCAAACCATGGTCAGGCAGGCGCGTGCCTTCCCCTTCTGGTACCCTTCTTCTGAGTTCTCACTGTGCCTGCTGAGCCATGATTCAGCCTCATGCCCGGCCTGCTCTTCCTGCTTGGGATGGGATGATGTGGCATGGTGCAATGGTCTGTCCTTTGCAGCCACCAGCTAGGCTTTGCAGGCCCATGGAAAGGTCCAGTGCTGCTGTTCTCCAAGGGGTTATAGGGCTGTTGGGATGTTTGTGGGGCTCTGAGCCTTTCTGGTGGCAACAGTTCTAATGTTGGGTGCTGCCGTCCATGTTGGGGCTCTTCTGCAGTGCTATAGAGATGGTAGGAAGCCACATTATGTGCAAGCAGAAAGTTCTGATTTGCCTGGGTTGGTTCCCCTTCGGACAGTGTCCCCAGTTTGCAGTGGCCTGAGCGATGGCTCTGGCTGATGCAGCACCCTGTTTGCTGCCATCTCAGAGGAGGAGGTGTTGGAGCAGCACACGTTGCCCACCACCCTGTTCTTGTTGCCCTGTGCATGCTTGAACAGCTCTTAAGACAGAGACAGCAAGGTGGCCCCAGGGAGGGAGTGGAAGGAGATTCCTAAATTGGCCTGCTATATCCAACAGCCCAAGAAAAGATCCATCTGTAGAGGATGAGACTTAATGCCCTTGGGCATGATCCAAACAATCCCACGCACCTCTCCTCCTGGGGCTGGGCTCCATTAAGGATAAGGTAATGTGAAGTTCATCCTGGACCTCCTCTCTTTGTCTGGCTGCAGTTCCTGGACTTCCTTCCTCCTGCCTCTCCTGCTTCCATCCTCACTCCTGTCCTGTGGGAGCCCTTCCCTGCAAGCCAGCTGCCCTCTTAACTCTTGTCTCCCAGCTAGGCTGAGGTCAGGGATTGGCAGCTGAGAGGATTCAGGTTCATGATGATGAAGTTAATGTCCTTCTGTGCCCTCGTGCCTGTGTCCTGCTGTCCTGGAGGAGGCCAGGGGACTCTCATTTTGAGCATCCTTAGATGACCAGGGACCAGTGGTGCTGACTAAATGGGTTTCTGCCAGCTTTGGGGGCAGTTCAAGGGGGACAGTGGGAGTTAAAATGGAGAAGGTGTTGGATGAATCAAGATTAGGAGCTCTTGCCACTTACTGAACATGCGGCAGGAGCTGTGGATGCCATTTGGAGGATCCTGGCCCAGATGCCTAAGGAGGGATGGGCAAGAGCCCAGCCAAGCAGTGTCTGGGTACTGCCAGCAGCCTCCTCTGGCCCAGGGCAGGGGGCAGTGGGTGCGTGGTCCTCTCTCCCCTGCAGCTTCTTGGATGGTTGAGCACTATCAGGCTCAAAGCTGTGCCTTCCTGCCTCTAGGTCTTTCTCAGGAAGGATGTGGATGCAGAGGATGAGCTGCAGGAGCATGGGAATCTTCAGACCAGTGTTTTCTGCTCTCCAGTGGACAGATGTTCTCCCTACTATGCGGTATGTCCCTCTGCCCTCACCGTTTTGGGGGGGCCTGACGTACAGCTTGGAGCTGAGCAGTGAGGCTGGTTCCTTGTGGTGTGCCCAGGTGTGGATGGAGCCTCATCTCTTTCAGTGAGGGAGGGGACAACCTGGGCATTATGGGGTAAGGGGTCAGCCCCCTGGCCAGCATTCACGGGTTTTATTGCTTCCAAGGGAGCCAGATTATGGTCTCTTCCAGCCCTGGCCAAGTCAAGAGAGTAAAGATCCCAGAGTCGCAGGAGGGCCTGAGAATCTGTGTTGCTATTTAAAAAAAAAAAAAAAAAAAAGACAGAGGATTTCTGTAGTTCTTGTGGTTAGTCAGAGCAGGCTTTGAAAAGTGACTCTCATGCTGTCATCAGGGCAGCACATGCCAGAGTGCTTAGAGAGCCTGAAACAGTTGCCTGAACCCCACTGCTCCACAGGCTTCTGGGAAATTGCACCCTGATGGGCTCGGAGGCAGGTGGGACACTGGGGTGCAGCTCACACCCCGTCCTCTGAGGGTGGGAGGCAGGCTTACCCCAGGAGCAATTTCTGCCTGGTGAGAGGAGGCAGCAAGCCCTGCACCTCTGGATTTCTCTGAAGATGCTCAGTTTTCTGTTTGCCACCAGTTAGTGTGCAGTCAGATGCCCATCCCTGGGCAGAAGGGTGGGAAGTGAGTGCCCGGGTGATGGTGCCGTCCCTTGGGCTATGTGCAGCTGGGGCTGGGGCTGAGCTTGGAGGAGGGCCAGCACTTTCACTGGCTGACCTTCGATGTCACCCCTGGCAGAGCTGGAACCCTGACAGAGGGTTTCATCAGCGTCAACTGCCCACAAGGCCAAGTCCCAAGGGAGACGCTCTGCTCTCTGCCCCCTCCAGCCACTCACTGGGGATGAAGATCTTGGGTGTCCTCAAAGGACTGGCAGGTCTTCCCGGGGACCTCCCCCATGGCCTCTCCATTCCATCCCCAGCAGCATCCCCCAGGGTGACACCAAATGGAAGCTGCAGACATGAATGCTGCTCATGGGGATGCGCTGCCTCAGGCTGGAAAGGCAGCAAGCACTGCATCCACCTCCAGTGCCGGTGTGGGGACCAGCCCAGGTGCTGGAGTGATTCAGGGCTGAGGGACAGCCCAGCAACTCCCTGCTGGGGTTCCAAAAGCCACCAGTGTGACCTTGGTAGAGGGGAACAGTGCCTCGCTGTGCTGGGGGAGAACCCCAAAGATGTTGGAAAAGGAGTGGGATCAAGGAGAAGGCATGCTTAAGTACTTTATTTCCAAAATGCTTCTGGGAGGTTGTGGGGAGGGCTTCCTGGGGCATCACACTGACACTCCCCATGCCCCACCGCCTTCTGCTCTACCCAGCTGGCAGGACCCCCAGTGTCATCACCCCAGAAAGAGAATCCTAAGGGCAAGGAATCCGCTGCAGCACCAAGATGCAGTGGGCGAAGCACAGTGGGAGCAGCCCTCCTCCTTGACCCGAGTCCTCTGGTAGCCCAGTTCAACCGGGAGATGCTGCAGGTGAGGCCAGCCTGGGCCCTCACCCAAGGGGCTGTGTGGGAAGTGGGATGCGGGGGCCACCAGCAGCTTTTCATGTGAGCTGTGGGGTGGGGTGCTCAGCAGGGAGGGTTGAACTCCCGGCCCCGAGCGAAGCCATGGTTGTGGCATGAGATCATGTTTGGCTGCCTCTCCCTGGCTGTCGGCCCCAGGGAGAGGGGGTCAGCCCACACCAGGGCCCTGCTTCCTCTCCGTGTGCACACACTCCTCCCAACCCCCATTCCTCCTCCTCTCAGATCATGTCCCTCCCCAGCAGCGTGGGAACTGAGATGGTGGGGTGGGCTGCCTCTGTGCCATGGTGGGGAGAGTGCGTGGAGGTTTGCAGTGGGGAGCAGGGTGCAGGGAGAAGAGATGCTTTGTGCAGGGATGTTTTGCACAGACTGGCCTGCTTGAAGGGGGCCCAGCTTCTCCTGCTGGGCTGAGGCAGATGCTGGAAAGAAGTGAGATGCTGCTTGCCTTCAGACCCCCCTTGCTATGGATGCTGTGCTGAGCACCTTTGCTGGCCTGTTTATTCTCAGAGCAAAGGGGTTGTCAGCTGAAAGGTGCACTCCTGTCTGTCACAGTTAGGGAGGATTTGGGCTTGGGTTCCCAAAGCCGTGTCCTTGAGGCCCTAGTGGAGGCGCCCAGCCATGTGGCTCTTCCTACATTGCAGGCGGAGGACTGGGTGCGAGGCAAGCTGCGGGACCTAAAGGATGGCTGCGACCTCCAGGACTGGGAGGAAGTGGCTCAGACCTTGCAGAGGGACATGAAGGATTTTGAGAACACGCTGATAAAGCTCAACCAGGTGAGGCCAGGCTGTGGCACGGCTCCCATTCCCCACAGCACCTGTGTCCCTGCTGCATTCTCTGCAGTGGAGGGTTCCTGGGAACCCCTGATGCTGAGCAGGTCCCTTGGCCCCACAGATGGGCGAGCAGCTGATGTGGCAGGCAAGCCCCAGTGCTGAGGCAGTGCGAAGGCAGCTGCTGGCCCTGCAGGGCCAGTGGCAGCTCCTGAAGCAGACAGCTGCCAGCCAGAGCAAAGCCCTGGGTGGGCTACAGAGTCTGCAGGACTTCAACAGGAAAGCTGAGCGTCTGGAGGCATGGATCAAGAACAAGGTGGGGGGGTGAGGAGCATGGTCTGGGGAAGGGGACAGTCTGGCTGTCCCCCCACCTTCTCACACCTTCTCCTGGCCCAGGAGGAGAAGCCGTCTCTGGCAGCCCTCCTGCAGGAAAGCCCGGACAAGATCCAGCTCACCCGCCGCATCCTTGACTTGAAGCAGGTGAGAGGCTGCTGGGGGGCTGCCAGCATGTGAGGGACCCTGAAGCTCGTAAGGCTGGGGCATAGCACAGGTCCCTGAGGAGGGATGCTGATGTCTTTCACTCTGCTCGGGCCAGGAGGAGCAGCAGTTCCAGAGTCTGCACAAGGAGCTGAACAGCCTGGCCCAGAAGCTGGAGAAGCAAGGCAAAAGTGAGAGCAGGAACATCTCAGCCCGGCGCAAGCACCTCAACAAAACGTGAGCAGAGGACACATGGGCTGAGCAGGACCAAGCCGAGCACCAGGAGCTGACAGGCTGGGAAGCAGAACGCCCCAAACCTGCTGGCCCAGCTCTGCACAGCTCCCCAGATAGGCATGGACTGCCCTTCACCTTTCCTCTTCCACCTGTGCAGGTGGCTTCGGCTGCAGGGGACCCTGAAGGAGCACCACGAGGCTCTGCAGCTGGCCCTGGAGGTGTCCTCCTTCTTCCAGCAGGCGGATATCCTGCTCAGGGCCATTCATGCGAAGGTACCCTCACTGGAGGGAGGTGCACCCTGCTATGCAGGGCTGTTGCATGGCCTGAAGGAAACGTGGTGGGCAGCACCTTGCCCTTGTCCCCCACGTGGGGGCTGCTGCTGTCCCAGCACTCTCAACCTGAGGCTTGGAAAGGGAGCTGGGGTATGGAGCCCGATATAAGAAGGGGAGCCAGAGTAGCTTTGCACTGTTCCTCTCTGCTGGAGCTGAGAGCAGGGCCCCGTCCTCCTCCCGCTGCTGACTGCAGCTTCTTCTTACAGCAGAGCAGCATTTGTGGCACAGGGAAGTCAGTGGAGGGTGCGCCATGCCAGGATCGGGATGTCAGGGACATAGCCAGCCAGGTGATGGTAAGTGCAAGGCTCTGCCTCATCCTGTGAGCCCTGGGGAGCATCCCAGCGGAGGGGGAGGGTGTGCCTTCCCAGGTCAGCTCTGCCACCAGCAGGGCTGGGGACCCTGTGGACACCCCACAGCTGTGTGGGTGGCTGAGGTTGTGTGACAGATGGGGGAGCCTCCATAGAGATGGCAGAGGACTGGGCTTGGCACTCACTGCCTCTCCTGCCCCCACAGGACCGGCAGTGGTTCATCCCTTGTGAGCCCTGCCTCCATCGCTTCCCAGCTGCTCTCTCTTCTCCAGATGCTGGATGTGACCATGTCCCAGCTCCTAAACCTGCAGCCCAGCCTGGCAGCCCAGGTCACCTCAAAGCACCGAGATGTCAAGGAGAGCTGGGCACAGCTCCAGCAGGCGCTGAGGTAGAGCATAGCCAGGCAGGAGCACTATGGCTGCAACCCCAGTCCCCCAGCACTGGAGCCAGAGGCTTGAGAAAGACCTGGATTAGCCCCTGGCAGGCTGTCCCTGGGGCACCAGCTCCACTTAAGGTGTCTGTTCATCCTCTGCTCCACTGGTCCTCCTTTACCTCCCTTTCCCAGGTCAGAGAAGGCTCCAGGTCTGGCAGGCATTTCCCCGGGGAGCAAAGCCGTGGCTCTGAACAATGAGCCCCGAGGAGATAATAGCAGCCATGGGACTGTGGGGAAGGAAGCAGGAGCCAAATGGACAAGAGGACTCGGGAGCATGGTAAGCATTGTCTGCCTCCAGACATCTCCTGCACCTCCACTTCAAAAAGACAAGGAAGCCTGTGGGAAAGGGATTCAGGTGTTGGGAAAAGCTCAAGCTGAACACACCTGGATCTGGTACCACTGCTTATGGGAGGTGTTAAGTGCTGGGCCCAGGGCAAAGTGGTGGATGCTTTGGGCTGGACAAGAAGAAATGGGAGCCTTTGTGTCATAGGTGGCAAAAGACATGCTGGGGAAGATGGCGGAGCACAAGAGAGGGGAGGAGAGCAGCCCTGGCTCCCCAGTGGGACAGCCCCCTCATGGAGGGGACAACAAAAGGTACCAGCTTGTAGAAGTGGCTGTGGGAGTGGTGTGGAACAGATGGAACAGGGATGGGGGTCTCTTGTGCAAGAGAAACTTTGCAGTCCTGACTGTCCGTCTCCTTTCTCTGCAGAAGGAGGAGAGGGGCAGAGACTGAGTGGGGAACGCAGCAGCTGGAGGCCCAAGTGCAGGATGTCTGCCAGGCTGTGAACGTTGTAATGTCTCCCTGAGAGTTCCCTTTGCTCCCTGCGAATCCCCCTCCCCTGTCAGGGGAAAGAGTGTTGGGGGAGGACTCACTTCCCCAACCCCTTCCTATCCCTGGTCTGGGCAGTAACCCAGCATGTGTCCCTGCTCCTCAGCAGACTCTGTCCCCGTACAATGAGAGTGTGGGTCCTGGAGTCTCCCCGTGTCCCGTGGAGAGCCTGAAGGCAGCACGGATACAGCAGAAGCCCCTGGACCACAGCTCCAGTGTCAGAGCTGTGCTCCTGGTGAGCCCCCTCGGGTGTGAGGTGAGGTGTGGCCCCACCAGCTGGGGCCCATCCTAACTGCCCTCCCTGCCTCCCAGAAGGGACCAACGCCAGGGAGGCCCCCGGGGAGCCCAAAGGTGGAGGCCATGCTGCGAGAACTGGGGGAGTTGTGGGAGGACCTGCAGAGGAAGCACCAGGAGAATGGCATCGTGCTGCGAGAAATCGATAAGGTACATGGAGGCAGGGCTGGAGTGGGCACGGGGTGTGTTCCAATTGCAGCAGCTTGCTTGGGATCAGCAAGTGAGGCTGGTGCCATGGGGACCAGAGCTGCGGCTCTGGCACCAACATCTCCGGCAGGCCCTGCAGCCTGCACGCTGCTCCAGTTGTGCTGCCCAAGCTGCTAGTGCCTCAGGTACCCGCAGCGGGGTGCCAGCATGGCTCCTGCCTCCCCTTGGGTGGCTCAGGGCCAGGCTGATGGGCTGCCTGCTCTCCCTGAAGGCACTGAGGCTGGTGGGGGAGCTGGACCAGGCTGAGCGGTGGCTGCAAGCTGTGGCAGGGTCACTCTCAGAACCAGCCGCCATGAGAAGCCCAGCGGAGCTGCGCCAGGACCTGGAAGAGATGGGCCAGCTGGAGAAGCAGCTCCTGATGTGTGGCCTCAAGCTGCAGGCACTGCAGGAGGAAGCAGCAGGCGAGTCGCCCACTGAGCACGAGGGGGCGAGGAAGATGCAGAGGAAAGTGGAGATGGTGGAGGAGAAGTGAGTCATGGGGGAAGGTGCCTCTTCCCTGGTCCCTAGGTTGGGTGGGGAGGAGGCTGTTCACCTCGGGGAGGTGTAAGGAGGCACCTGATGAGGTGTGGAGAGGAGGATGCTCTCCCTGACGCAGTGCAAAGGCCGCCAGCACCTCTGATGGGCACCTCTCCCCACAGGTTGGCACACGTGCAGGCAGCCCTGCAGCGCCGGGCAGCAGACCTTAGGGACTCCCTGGTGCTGTCTGAGTTCCTGCAGGACCTACAAGAGGAGGAGGCACAGAACCAGCAGGGATCTGCAGCGGTGAGCAGCATGGCCAGGCATCCCTTGGGATCACACAGCACCTGGGACTGGACCAAGGGTTGGTCTGTGGCTGGTAAGGGGACCCTGTTGGGTGCTCCCCTCCAGCCCAGCTGCCTGGAGTGTCACTCCCCATCTCTCTTACGCCTGGTGTTTCTGCTGGCTTCAGCCAGGGAGCAGGTGTTGCGGCTTGCAGGGGTCTTTTCCCCTGCTGTCAGCCCAGGCTGAGCAGCCTCCAAGCAGTGAGGACATGAGCAGCCCCTTGGGAGAACTGCAGGAGGCTGTGGAGATGCTGAACGATGCAGTGAGGGAGCGGGAGCGGGTCATGGAGGTGGCAGCGGAGATGGAGAGCCTGGAGCATCTGGTAGGGAGGGGAGGCAGGGGGGGGTCTGGGTATGCAACTGGGTGGTCCACCTGGAGCTGGACATGCCAGCTAGCTGGGACAGGGCATGCACCTTAGCTGTTGAAAGTGGGATGCGTGGGAACTGCTCTGTGCGAGGCTGGTATTCCTGTCTCTCCTGTGGCTGGCAGGTGCATGGCAGGGTGCCCCCAGGCTGGGGTGGGCTGGGGCTGTGGGGTAACTAGTGACACAGCGGGTCCCACACAGGGGCTAATCTCCCTCTGTGTCCCCTCCTGCCCATCCAGGTGGCAGAGGTGTCCCCACAGCTGGAGGCCCTTCGATGCAGAGCCAAGGTGTTGGCTCAAGACATTGCTCAAGCAGAGAGCGGCTTCACCACGGTGAAGAGCGAGAAGGACCTCCAAGGGCTGCAGGGCTTGCTGAGCCGCCAGCAGGAGATGGAGGTGAGTCAGGGGAGCACGGTGGCAGGGTGGTGTCCTGGCTGACTGGGGCCGTCCCAGTGAGGCACTGGCCCCCGGGGGCCCAGGTTTCGTAAGCCTTGGCACACTGTGGCAGGGCAGGCTGGAATTTTCCAGTGGAGCCAAGCCCTGCCCTGCTCTGCTCTCCTCTGCAAGCATAGGCCAGGCAAGGGGAGAGAGCTTGCATCAGCTGCCATGTACCAGCACCCAGCTGCCAGCACCTTGCTCATCTTCCCACTGGTGGGGAAGCAATTCTTGAAAGCAGGGCAGGGGAGCCAGGCAGTTCTGTGCTCTGCCTGTTCTCCCCACTGGTAGAACAGTAGCTCTGTTCTACCAGTGGGGAGAACAGGCAGAGCACAGAACTGCCTGTTCTGTGGTAGCTCTGCCCACAGAGCTACCACAGGGTAGCTCTGCCCACTCTCTGGAGCCTGTGCGCCAACATCCTCCCCTCTGTCCCTGCATCCTCCCCTCTGTCCCTACATCCCAGAATGCAGGCGAGTCCAGGCTGAGTGCAGAGGGGTTGGATGCATCCTGAACCTTTTCTGCCTTGTTTTCCTTAGCATGCAGTGTCAGAGACCCTGCAGGGACAGTTGGAGGAGCTGGAGAGGGCAGCTGCCCACGTGCAGGAGTTGTGCCCCGCTCAGCAGTGCCCCGCCAGCCGGGAGGTGCAGGAGACGCTGTGGGCCTGGGCAGGGCTGCGAGAGCTGCTGCGGGAGACCCGGGCCCGAGTGCAGCAGGCCAGCCGGCTGCGGCACTTCTTCAAGGATTATTTAGCCATGATGTAAGTGGCAGTGAGCCATCGGGGTTGCTTCTGTGGTGGTTGAGGAGGAGCTGGTGAGAGCATGGCATTGCTGGAGCATGGGCTGCTGGCAGTGCTGGGGCTGTGGCCAGGCATGACCGTGGGGAGCCTAGAATGAAGGTCTGCACTAGGGCTGCTTGCTGTGGGGGGAGACCTACAGCATCTTGCCCTGCCCCAACAGCCTTGCCACTACCCCAGCAAGCTGCTTCCACCCACTTCTTAGCATGGGAATGGTTTCTCTGGGGCCAGCAGGGCTGAGGTGGGGCTGGGTTGTTCCTCAACCTGTCTTTCACCTGCTCACAGCTCCTGGACAGAGGACACACGGGCTCAGATCTTCTCTGAAAGCCCAAGCAGCTCCAGCCTCCCAAAAACTCCATGTGAAGAATTGGAGAGGAGGATCGAAGAGAAGCTCAAGGAGTTTGAGGCACTGGCAGCATCAGGGCAGCAGCTGGTGTCTGAGGAGCACTACCTGAGTGCAACAGTAAGGACAGGGGAAATAGGGTTAGGGGAAACTCTGAGGGTACCCTCCAAATCCTCTGGAGACAGTCCCTGAAGAAAAGAACGAGGTGTGAATGAGAGCCCCAGCAGGTGGGATGGGGCCAGCTATGCATCCCTGGGCTTGCTCAGGGCAGGAAGGAGTTTCACCCAGCAGTGGATGCTGAGACCTGAGCTAATGTGACTGTGACTGTATCCCACTTCCTAAACCCTCTTAAACTGCTCTATAGTGAGGTATCCTGGTAGGGCCAGTGTCCCTGGGCCAGGGGTCCTTGCAGGCTGCCCAGCATCTCTTCTCCCCTCAGATAAAGGAGCGCTTGGAGGAGCTGCAGAGCATGCTGGGCTGGGTGCTGGTGCGCTGGCGAGCACAGAGGCACCAGCAGGACCTGGAGAGCAAGCAGGAGGACAGGAGGGACCCAGGACCCTCAAGCACATCCCTCACCAGCCAAGTGAGTATCCAGACATGTCAAGACTGTCAGGGAGCATGACCAGCCTCAAGGCTGAGGGTAGCAGAGGCACAGGATGGAATGGGTGGTGCAGAAGCAGAGGAGGGATGTGTGCCAATACCTCTGAGAGTCTCTGAGGTTTAGGCAGGGCAAAGGCTGTCGTGAGAAAGTGCCTTCCTTCACATTCCCTCTCTTGCCTTGCTCCCCAGGAGCAGCACACCTCACGTGCACTGTCCCACCCGGAAAGCATCCACAGCGCAGTAGAGTTGATGCCCTGCTCCCTCCTTGAGCCTGTGCAAAGTTCAGAGCCACGCCTGCCAGGAGAAACAGCTGTCTCCACAGTGGTGCCCTCAGATGCCCCATCAGGAGTGGAGCAGAGCTGGGGGATGCCCAGCAGCAAAACACTTCACGGTGCAGGACCTCCCAAGGAGCCTGTCACCTGGGATCCCGCTGAGACCTCCACGCTGCTGCTGCCGCCGCGGGGCCCCAGTGGTCTCGGGGGGACGGTCAACCTCATCCTCAGCGTTGGCAAGAAGGGTGAGAAGAAGAAGGCACAGCCGCTGGCCGGCGGCGAGCGGCCAGGGGAGGAGGCACTGCGGACGGTATGTGCGGGATGGTAGGCGGCTCTGGCAGAACCATGGCTGAGCACCCAGCGCTGCTCCCAGGGCTGGCCACTGCCACACTGCCGGGGCGGCTCTCTGGAGCTGTGCCCCCATGCAGACTGGGAGGCTGTGAGGGCTGTGGGGTAGCCCCCACGCTTCAGGCCATTTCTAAGTGAGCTATTGGGGCTATGTCAGTCTCAGGAGAGGGGCCTTCGACCGTGCCAATGCTGAGTGATGTCTGAGGGCTGAGGACCAGCTTGTGCCACCCACTTTGCCTGTGCTCTCCTGCTGCAGCTCCTTGCCCACACTGCCTTCAACTCTCTGTGTCTCTCTCTCTCCCCCTGCTCAGCTCCCCGCTACTAAACCCTCAGGCTGTAAAACGTTTTGGAAGCGTTGCCAGGGGCTTTTAGGAAACACTTGGGGTAGTTTAAAGCGAAAGAGAAAGCCACCTCACCAGCCAGTGGAAGAGGTAATGTTCCAGGGAAGGCTGCATGCCGGGTAGAGTGGCTGCATGGCATGAACCTGCCTGCTACCAACCCTCCTGGCCATGCCACTGTGCCCTGTAGTGGTCCCTCAGGAGAGGGAAAACCCTCACGGTGTGTGGGCTCCAGAGTGTGGGTGCTGGGGCATGTGAAGAGAGGGTTCAGACAGGGCTGGCTGAAGTTTGGCCCCCTGTGTAAGTGATTTTGGTGGCCATGGAAGGCATGGCACACTGGTGGCCAGTGGGAGAGCCTTCTGGCTCCATTGCTATGGGGCAGCAGCAGTTCCTTGTGCAGATGACTGAAGGGGGGGCAAGGGTGGATGGGGCCGTGTGACATGCACCTTTTGCCGGGGGCGGGTTTCACTCCAGCTTGCATGGCTTGTAATGCTGGAGCTGGGAGCCTGGTGATTTGTTCAGGCTTGCATCCATTTGTTGCTCCAGAGCCTGTGCAAAGGTCTGTGTGTGAGGAACCCCAAGGGCAGCCAGGCTGGGTGGCCTGAGAGAGAGGGCAGGAAGACAGAGAGGCCGGAGGGCATTGAGGCAGGGCGATGGGCTGCCGGGCTGCCAGGAGGGTTTTGGTAACGGGCACCTTCTAGCCTAAGGGGTATGGGGGGACACTGCTCCAGCTCCTGCAGACTCTTGCAGCTGTAGAAACCCAGGAGAGGGACTGTGGGGAAGGGAGGGAAGAGTCTACACTCAGCCCTTGCCCTTGCATTCGCTGCTCTGCTACCTGGGACGTGCAAGGGTGGTAGGGATCGGCAGCAGTGAATGCTGTCTCAGTAGCCACCCAAAAGTGATGGTTTGAAGGTCAGCAGTGCCAGGGAAAAGCCATATGGCACAGTCAGCTCCACCTGTACCATATCTGAGGGACTCCATCACAGGCGGACGTTCCCCTGCCTGCCTCTACCCTGCCTGCACGAAGGTGGGAGCAGCCCTCAGCGGGTTGAGGTGAAGCTGCTCCCAGCTCTGCATGTGCTGCTGATGAGCATTTTTATCTGCCTGTCCCCCCAGCTCCCTGCTTTCCCAGGTGCAGCATGGAAAGGGGGCAGTTGGCACAGGGTGGTAGAGACTCCAGCTGTGGGGATCACCTCTCTCTCCTCTGTTTCTCCAGGCACAGGTGGAGGCCAGGAAAACCTCCACCACAAAGCGACCACCCACTGCCGGTCGCCGCCCTCCAGCATCCGGCAGTGGGACGCCAGCTGTCTCCCACACCATGCCTAAGGCCGGGGCTGGCTCCCTCTTCAACAGCCTGCAGCGGCGGGAGCAGGCAAGGGCAGAGCAAGCCCAGCTGCTGACGCTCCAGGGCATCATGGGCGAAAGCTCCCTGCGGCCCACACCTGAGGAGCGCCATGGCCCCAGCAACACGTGGCCTCAGAAGTGTGGTCGGAGGAAGGCGGGGCTGGGGGCAGCTGCTGCTGGACCCCAGCTTGGGGAGCTGCTGCTCTATGTCAGGAACCCGCTGGTGCAGGACATAGATGCCGAATGCGGGGCAGCCCCCCAGGACCCCTGCCTCTCTGACCTAAAAACCACATGCCCCCACCTTTCCCTGGGCTCAGTTCTCAGCCTGGAGCTGCCCCAGGACACAGTGGTCCTGGGGTACCACCAAGGTGCTACAACATGGCAGCAGGAGGCAGAGGGGCAGGAGCAGAGGCAGAGTGGAGGGGTAAGGCCATGGGAGCCAACAGGCACACATGGGGTTGGATGGCAGGAGGAGGTAGATATGGATGGGCGCTGTCCCCTGGGGCCTGGCAAGAGTTTGGGGGCATCCCCCAAGAGTGAGCGAGGAACGTGGTTTGAAGAGGTGAGCTTCAACCCCAGCTACAGCCAGCACAGGGCATACTGTGCTAGGGAGGAGCACCGGGGCCCGCAGCACTCCAGCAGCACTGGTAAAGACCTCCTGGACTTGAGGCCGAGCCAGCCATCCCATGTCGGCATGCAGCATGAGCGGGTCAGTCGAGAGGGGGATGAGCTGGCCACCCAGCTTGGCCAGGACGGCAGCCCCAGTGCCACTGGCAGGGCCAGGCATCGCAAAGCCACTCGGCTGGAGCTTGGGTCATCCCCTGTGAGAACCCCAGGCAGGGCAGGAGCCATCCCCAGCCCTGCCTGCACACCGTGGCCAGCCAGCAGCAGCCAGCCCAGAAGGTCCTCGGCTTCCCCCACCGCCTCTACCCAGCTCTCTGTCTTCAAGGGGGCACCGGC
Organism: Oxyruncus cristatus; assembly: GCA_013399855.1. Lineage (NCBI taxonomy): Eukaryota > Metazoa > Chordata > Aves > Passeriformes > Cotingidae > Oxyruncus > Oxyruncus cristatus. The sequence goes on from VXAY01005673.1 coordinate 394,694, forward strand.
CTCTCCACAGCCTCACAGCCCTGTGCTAGGCACTGAGGAAGTTTGCCATCCTGCCCACGGGCAGTTTGAGGAAGAGGAGGAGGAGCTGCAGGCCATCTGGGATGGGGCAGATGAGCGATGGACACAGAGCCCACCAGGAGGCAGCTGTGCCAGGCACCGGACAGGGAGCAGGGCAGGCAGCTTGCCCAGCCCCAACACCACTGTCGGTGGGCCCCTCATCCTCTCATCAGCCAACAACGTGCTAGTGGCCAAATTCACCCTTCCCACCACTGCCCAGCTTCTCCACAGCCCGTCAAGAGAGAAAAGTCCCAGAGTGGTGCACAGTGGCAGTGGCAGTCCCAGTGGGCTCAGGGTTTCCCCCCACTTGGAGGAGCTGGTGTCTGCAGTCCCCTTGGATGGCTCCAGTGCCTGGGATCGGCGGAGGCATGGGCAAGAAGAGAGAGAGAGCAGCAATGTAAGAGCCACAGGCTGGGGACTCTCCCTCAGGATCGGGTAGGGGGTTGGAGAACACCCCGGGCAGCAGCTGGGTTACCCACTCCAGAAAATGTGATCTGTGTTTGGGGACTCCCTGACACCAGTGGCCCCTTTGCTCCTGCTGGTGGGGAAGAGCTAGGTGCTGAATTTGGGGTCTCTGCAGCACACACCCCACCGCCAATCTTTAGCCTTAGCAAGGCAGCACTTCACCCCAAAAGCTGACAAACAGCCGAGCCCCTGCCCAGGGCAGGGAAGTTGTTCCTGTCATCCCACTCCCACCTCATCATTGCCCACCAGGGTTGGGTCAGATAGACCCAACGTGCCTGGAGGCTGAGCTGGCACCATTGTCCCCAGTGCAGCTTCACTCACCCTCTGTCCCATTGCAGGTTCTTCCGGGTAAAATGGAGTTTCAGATGATGGAGGGGACACTGGAAAGGAAGCACGTATTACAGACAGGAGGGAGAAAGGTACAGGCATGGTGTCTTTGGGACAGGGTGCTGGGACATGGCAGGAAATGTCCAGGTTTTGGGGCAGGAGTGAAGCCAGGGATGCTCGTGGAACTATCACGGCAGTGCTGCTGGCCATGCTGGGAGGGCAGAGCCCCTGAGGGGCTGGGTTGCATTTTGAGTGGGAGGAGACCACCTGTCTCCTCCCAAACCTGTTGGCATCACAGCTGTCCCCTGCTTGTGTCCCACAGGCCAGCTGCCGAGCCTGGGGTCTCTTCCATGCCGTGCTGATGAGGCAGACACTGTGCTTCTACCAGGACCGCAGGGACAGCCTCAAGGTGCAGGGGGGAGATTTGGGCAACATGTGGGAGGGGGCTGGCAGCAGCATGCCGTTGCCCCCATGGCCAGGAAAGGCAGAGCCATCCGACCCCACCGTTGCTCTTGCTTTCCCTTATACTGCAGAGCTCTGTGGTCGCCCTTCCCCTGAACCTCACCGGCGCAATCTGCACCCCAGATGCTGAGTACACCAAGAAGACCAACTGCTTCAGGCTTCAGTGAGTCCCTGACCCAGAGCAGTGGAGTGTCATAGCCACAACCCTCCTCAGTGTGTCCCTGCTGGGGAAGACACTTACCAATATCCCCAGCCAGGGCATTTCCCTTTTTCTTTCTCACCTACTTCTTTTCTCTCCCAGTCTGGTGGGGGCTGTGGTATCTGCACCCCACATCTGTGTCATTGCTGACTTGTTCCCTCTTTCTGAAGGCTGCAGGATGGCTCTGAGTACCTCCTGAGGGCCCCCTCCCAGCCCCTCATGAATGAATGGGTCTCAAAGCTGCAGCAAAACTCAGGTGAGCAGCCCTTGCTGGCAGAGCAGAGGTCCAGCTCTATGTGGTTACCATGTTTGTGCAGCCCCTGCAGAGGGGGTCAGAAGAGAAGCAACAAAACATTATCTCTGATTTATACATCCTCCTAACCTGCCTCAGTAACAGCAGTTCTCTGCTAGGCAGGATTTGGAGGCTTTGTTTTCATGCCACATACACAGTTATAAATCAGGAATAGCTTGACTGACGTCAGTGGTGCTTCAGCAACAAAAAGTCTGTGTCAGTAAAATTATAATTGCGCCTTGGTCTTCCTCCATCTACTCTGCGGGCCCTGGAAATGCTTTGCTTGCCCTTCAGTCAAGGAGACCTGTAATACTGAGGTTTTCCTGCTGCAGTACCTATACCTGAGGAGGTTCAAGCCCTGCCATGAAATCCAAGGCTTGTTGGCAGGACCTACAGGAGGAGGTTGGAGAAGCCAGCCGTGAAGCATGGGCACCTGGAGCAGGGACTGGCTCTATGGGACAGTCCTGTGCACTGCCAGGACCCAGCAGGATGTTTGCTGTGCCCCCAGGTTTCCCTGAAGTGGATTACTTCCAGGCAGCGGCACAGCATGTCGAGGGCACTGGCGGTACTGGGGGGTGAGTAGCCAGGAGCTGGTTAGCCAGCTCTCGCTACAACTCCCTCTTTTGCCGGTGTGCGCTGCTCCAGCAGGACATCGGTGGGCCAGACTGGTTTAGCTAAATCTCTGCTACTTTCAGTTTCAGCAAGGTCCCCAGCCCTCGGAGCTCCCATCTCCAGGGACATAATCAGGTCATGACCACCAGGAGCCAGGAGATCATGGTATTACCCTGCTCAACCACCCAGCTGCAGAGGTCTCTGGTCAGCCAGGATGGCCCAACCAGGGGGACTGTGGCAACAACAGGTGACTTTCCTGTCTGGCTGGGTTACCACTGTCCCCCAACTCCTCTCCCCAGCCCAGGGAGGTACAAGGTAGCCAACTGGCAGAGGCTGAAGGCTGTTGGTCAATCTTGAACTTAGCAGTATCTGGGCTAGGAATCCCAGGGCATAGGGCTTGGGGAAAGGACCAGTTATTACTTCCCTTTGCTTCCTGGGATAATGAGATAATACATTTCTCTGTCCTCTTTGGGGCTGACACGGGGGTGTCCTGTGGAGGCCTTGCCTTGTGACATGTCTCCATTCTGCTTCAGAGAACGCTCAGGGGACTGGGCACAAGGAGCAGCAGTGGTCACCCAGGGGGTCACCCGGGCTGTGGGACAACATCTGCCAAGAGGACGACTATGGGCTGGTGGCCAACAAGAGGAGGTCCTACTCCTTCACCTCAGGTACGGCCCTAGTTTCACTGTCATTGCCAGGAGATGGCACCACTGCCTCTGTCCTCACAGACAGCCAAGGGCAGAGCTGATGCTGCTCCAGCACCCACCCGATCCTACATACCTGTGCCCTGGGCTGCAATCCCCCACTTCGGGAGGGCTCTGAGCAGGTGGCAGGGGCTCCTGACACCCTGCCCTTCCCGCTGACTGCTCCTTCTTGCAGCGACCTACCAGAAGATCACCCCAGTGGTCATGCCCAAGGAGCCAGTGGAGGCCGGGAGCAGCTACTCAGTCACCCTGTACATAGGGGAGCAAGTGCCAGCCATGCCCCGGGCACGCTGTCACTCCTTTGTGGCCCAAACAGGGAGCGCCCGGGACATGCCAGAGGAGAAGACCACCAGCCCCCTTCGCCCCAAGAACAAATCTGTTTTCAAGAAGTTCTTCGGGAAGAAAGAGTGAGCCCCAGCCACAGGGGAAAAAGGTCCTAGCCTGCCTTTTATCCTTCTCTGGGTATCGTCCCAGCATGGTCTCTGCTCTCAGCACCAGTTCACAGCTCGCTGCCTCCCCACGGGAGAGAGGCTGTGTCAAGCAGCTCCACTTCAGCCAGCCCCAGGGCTGCACTGTGCCCCAGCCACCACACCCCCTGGCCTCAGCCTGGCGCTGAGCACCCCTCCTGCCCAGTGCTCTCTCTGAGTGCCACTGGCTCCCCAGGCATCCTGACGACACACAGCACAAGCAGAGGGGGATGGATGACTGTTTTTATTAAAAAATAAACAGGCACTTAGTCTGGGAGCTCATTCATCCAGCAGCACCCATCTGCACAGGAGGAAAGGGGCTCTGTAAGGTGGTCCTCGCTAAGGAATGGGGGGAGCTTCGGGTGAGAAGGACCCTGCAGCGGGCTTTAGTCTTGCTTGGGAAGAAGCCTGAGCCATCTGGTACCTCTTACAAAGATGCTTTGTCCTGTGATTTCTCTGTGCCTGCACCCAGCCCAGCTAATCCTACAGGGCACCTGGGCCCCTTTTCCCTGCCATGGGAGCTCAGCAGGGAAATCACTACCTACAGAGTAAATCCTGCTGCCTGCACAGCCCTGCCAGGCCTGCCCAGCCTTCCTCTCTCGCAGAATGGCTGCCAGCCCAGGTCACAGCAGGTGAATGCTCTGTGTCATGGAGGGGGCCAGGGGAGTGTGGCTGGACCTCCAGGGCTTCCTGCAGCCCAGATATTTTTGAAGTAACTTCACCAGGCCACGCCAGTTTCAGCTGCCCCAGTTCCTGTCTGTACTGGGAAGGGGAAAGAGCAGCTGGTACAACCTGCCTTGAGCGTGTACCAGCCCTGGGGGGAGAAGAGGAAGTTTCCTGGGACGTGGGTAGCAGGGCCTCTCCCTGGCAGGCTGCATAGCTCGGCCGTGCACACCGCTCACCTCCTCAAACACATTGTGGGGCTTAAAATAGAAGTGCTGGCTGCAGCCCAGCTCTGCAGTAAGGGCTGTGAGAGGAGAAATGCTCCTGCCACTCCATCTCCCTCATGCAGTGTTCCTGGGGCTGGGGACAGGCAGCAAGGTGGAGGTGGGCACACCGGTATCACCAGCAGAGGGGCTTTCTCCACATTCCCAGTGAGGTGTGGGAAGAAATGCTGGTGAGAGTGCTGCTGTGTGGGCAGGAGTGTGCTTTCGGTGTTTCCCCTGTGCCTTCCCACCCTCCACTTGGATCCATCACTCTTGGCTCTGACACCTGTTTTCCTCTGACACCAAAGCTCAGCTGCCTGCACTTCCTTAATGGGAAGAGACGACTGGGATGGGAGGGCTGGGCAGCGGCCAGGCCTGGCCAGGCCAGGGAGGAGGCCAAGGCACAGCATTCCGTCTCTGGCCGCACATACCGGGAGAGCAGCTGGTGGGCTGGTGCCAGTTCATTCCTGAGCAGCTGAGGGGCCCAGCAGAGGGGGCAGTGGGTGCAGGGTGCTCTACTGAAGGCCCCCGGCTGGCCCCAGGGGGTCGATGCTGACCAGTGGTGGGATGGGAGCTCAGCAAGTGTCACGCCATGGCCTGAGTCCAGCACAGCAGCATGGAGTGACATGGGCCACCACAGAGATGACCCCATCCGAGGGATAATGCTGGCACCTGCAGCGCCACTCTCAGTGCTCCCCTTGTACAGCCTGCGTTTTCCCCCCAAGGTGGCTCTCCACTCACAGCCTCCCTTCCCTCCTTCCCTTTTCTGGCACTTGGCCCCACTGAAACCCTCTGACGAATCCCGCTTGTAGTTCTATGGCAGAAGCCAATTCCACCCCCCCCCACCCCGCTAATCTGCCCGTGCATGCAGCCTCCACCTGCTAAGCCAGAGGAAGCCGTGCTCAGCCAGCCCCAGCCAGCACCAGGGCTCTGAAACCCACTCCAGCTGCAGAGCCTTTGGAGCGGTGAAGCCTTTGCGCACTGGTTCTGCTGCTGTTCTGGGAAACCCTGAGCCTGCTGGGCACCAGGATGTGAAGAGGTTGCAGGCAGCATCATCTAGCACCAGGAGAGCTGAGCCATCGAGGTAAGGGCAGGGTGCAGGCAGGGAAGTGAGTAGAGCATGCACTGTCCCTACTGTGCCTCATTTCCCTAGGTACCAGGAAAGCAGGTCTGGCTCCAATCCCCTCCACTGAGCCAAGGTCTTGTCCTGCATTTTGGCTGCTTGGCAGTCCTGCTGCAAGGTCACCCTGCAGCTAGGAGCCTGTGCTGAGCGTTGTAGCCATCTCACGCTGCCTCCAGTCTGAGATTGGAGCTTTCCAGTCCCGTAGCTGCAAGGAGGGTTCGGAGCCTGGCGCCGGTGCAGGCAGGAGCGAAAAGGGGAGAAGCAGTGGTGGGACTGGCCGCCAGCACCTGCCCTCCTTGCCTGGGCAAACTGGCAGCATGCCGATGCCCCCCTCCCGGGACAGGAACCCCCAGGGCAGGAGGGCCAGCTGCCGGCTCCAGCGGGAGGGAAAGCAATGGGAAAAGCCGGAGTACCGGCCATCCCTGTGCCGGGGCTGCGGCAGCGTGGCGAGCACTGCAGCATCCCTCTCGCTGGTGCGGACGCCGCAGCTGCGGCCGCGGGGCAGAGCTGGGTGCGAGGGGTGAGAACACCGGGCTGCAGTGCCGGCGGCCCCGAAGCTGATGGCTGTCCCAGCCCGCCCGCGAGGTGCCCTTGGCGCGGCGGGCAGCGCTAGGACCCGGCGTGCCGCGGCCGGCGCTGCTGGCACCGGGCGTTGCGGGACGGGACCGCGCCGTGCCGGCGGCGGC
>VXAY01005673.1:401061-451823 GCA_013399855.1 Oxyruncus cristatus
TGCCACGGGAGCGGGTGGGTGCTGGGGCGGACCGGGGACCCCGGCAGCGGCGGCGGCAGCGCTCGGGGAAGCCCTGACAGCCGTCCCGCGCCCGTGCGGGGCAGCCGGGGCTGAGGGGGTGGCAGGCTGTCCCACCGGCTCTCCGACGCCGGCACGCTCGGTCCCGCTCCTGCCGGTGCTGGGTGCTGCTGCTTTCCCTTCCGCTCCCTCTGCGGGACCCCCACGGGGCTGGGCAGGGCGCCCGTCCCCGGAGCACAGTGCCACGGGGCAGTAAAAGCCTTTCCCCCTCCGTTCCCCAGCACAGGCAGTCGGGGGTGGTGTTTGATTTATCCTGCCCGTGGGGATGTCACTCAAGGGCTGACACGGCTACTGCTTACGGCCCCGTCGCCTTCCTGTGTCAGTCCCAGCTTTCCGTGAGCGCTGGCTTCCTCCCTGCCCCAAGAGTCACGTATGTTCCTGTATGGCCCCGGGGTGCCTGCAACCACAGGGAACACTGCCAGCGAGCCTTCCACGTTCCTGGAGGCCCTGGGGCTGTGCCACCGCTTGCCTCCCTGCCAGAGCTTCTTCTTCAGCCCCATTTGCCTCTCACAGGCCCTTTGTCCCAGTAGCTGGGCACTCTCCCATGACCCTTTCTATTTGTAGGCTGACCGCTGGGAGCTTGCCCTCTGCCCTTGCACCTTTCCCCATGCAGCTTCTTTCTCCCCAGGCACCATTCCTGGCTGCCCTCAGCGTGATTTGGCCCAGTGCAGAGGTCCTGGCTGCCCTCAGAGTCCGAGGCATGGCCTCAGGCTTGTTTGTAGGACCCTGACCTTGCTTGCAGAGGAGAGAGAGATGAAGGTGCAGGCAGAGTAGTGTTCGTGGCATGGCCCTTGACCCCATATCTGTGGTGCCTCTCCAGGTCAGGGTGCTTCTCTGCTGTCCCGGTAAAGGTCTTAATGCAAGAGGTAAGAAAACAGGCTCCCTATCGTTGCTTGTTGTCCTTATCCCTTCACTGCCCTGGTGGTGTCTTGGAGAGGAAGTGGGTGCTGTAGGGGCTGCAATGGATGGGGAAATGCAGGGAGTGAGAGAAGCTGGCACAGCTGGGTGATAGGAGATAGTGAAACTCATCTGTCATGGTCCTCAGGCTTGTGCAGGAAGATGATGGAGGATGCGGTGCAGGAGCACAGCCACGTGCTGCTGCTGGCCTGCTTGCGCTGCACCAGCTGTCTCACGTACAGACATACAAGAAGCCCCCCACTCCCTGCCAGGAGTGGCTGGAGCATCCCTGAAGGCAAGCTGCATGGCACTGGGAGCAGCAGGATGGGAGATGCAGGCAGCAGTGGCAGGGCAGCCTGTCCTGCATCAGAGCAGGCAGCCCTGCCCTGAGCTACAGTCAACAACAAGCCACTCCAGGGCTCTCTGGGAAGCTAGGCTTTTGTGGAGCTCTTTTTCTTCTTGAGAAGCCTGACTTTTTGCAGGGAGCCTAGCACCATCATGACTGCAGATACAAAGCAAGGCCAGCAGCAGCACTGCTGGGCACTGCACAGCAGCTCAGCTCTGCTGTGAAGCTTCCCAGCTCTTCAGTCCCGGGACACAGCACTAGCAAAAACCAGGTGAGACTTTTCCACCTGCTTGCACCCTCAAGATGGCAGATTCCGTGGGGAGAGTGGAGAAGACAGGAGTAGGTGGTGTCTGCAGCTTCTTCTCAGAGGGGGGTCTTTTTGGGAAGCCACTCACCACTGTAGTCAGGGCTGACTTTTGTCTTCTGGCTTGCCAGAAAGAAGGTTTACTGGGTCTGGGCAGGAGTGTTAAAAGAGCAGGCTGTTTCCCCGGAGACTGAGTCCCTATCAGCTGAGTATGGAGCCAGACTGAGGCCATGAGCCCCTGGGAAGGTAGTGACAGGAACCCCTCTTGTCCCTGAAGCACTTGGCCAGTGGCACAAAGGTGCTCCCGGATGCCTTATAGCCCAGGACCAAGGGGAGAAGCTGGCAAGCTGCCTTTTGAGAAGTAAGCTATGCTGAGGAGGTGCACCTCATGCCTTTCCCCATCCCATCCTATCCCTGTGAGATTCAGGGTTCTCAGCGGACTAGCCAGGACCCCTTTCTCGGTGGCCCACAGCTGAGCAGCAAGCACAGGCCTACAGGACAGGTATTGTGTTCAGGGTGACTGTCACTGTGTTGTATCTTCATGTGATCCACCCTGACCCCGAAATCTGCTTCTTAACATTATCCCTGCCCTTCTGCACAGTGCGTGGCAAAATCTGCCCTGCTCCTTTAAACCGCCTTCAAACAAACAGCTTGAGCTTCTGCCCTCAGACTTCCCTGCTTACCCCCAGATTTCCTGGCTCCCGCTCATCCCCACTCCCACCGTGGGTTAGCACAGCACGCACAACAAGCGCGCACTTTGGGTTGCCTTGTCACCCTTTGCTCACTTGGCTCCCAGTGCCGGTGATGCCCCCATGCCCCTGCTGCAGCTCACTGCCTCCTCATCCTCACACTAAACCCAGTGCCTGTCCTTCCCTAGCTCCCAGCCCGAGGGGTGGCGTGGGATGCCTCCCCACCCAGAACGCCGGACCCTCTCCCACCAGCCATCGGCTCCCCACAGCAGGGAGAACACCAGTGCTGCACTCCCCCCCGCCCCCGTGCGCTTTCCCACACTCCCTCCCGCATTCCGCGGCGCCGCTTAAGCCCGCGGGCCGGCTAATTCCTTCCCCGTGGGCTCCCCGTGCTGGCCGGTCACGGGAGGGGAGGGCGCCACGGCTGCCCCGCGCCGCCGCCAGGGGGCAGCACGGGCACGGCGGGTGTGGGGCGGGGGCGGGCGATGCGCTGGGGCGGCCCCGCAGAGCCCTCGGGGGTCGGGCAGCTCGGCAGCGAGCACGGGAAGGGGCCGCGGGCCAGAACCTCCCCGCTCAGGGGACAGCCAGACTCTCACGGGCTCCACCAGCAGCGTGGGCACGGGGCACTGCAGGCTCCCAGCAGTGTTTCCCAGCCTCATGCCTGAGGGGGTGCAGGACCCCCCGGGTTCCCTCCTCCCTGGTCCGTGTTAGAGCATCCTCTGCCCACGGGTGGACACTCAGCTTTGCAGACGGGCTGAGGAAGGAAGGGAAGGCGGTCCCAGTGGTACTTGGATGATCTGCAACAGATGGGCCGCTGGTCATGGGTTCGGCCCGCCCTTCTTTTGATGTCCCATGGTTGTGTTCTGCCGGCTGGTCTGGGGGCCGTGTCTCGGGTTGGGAACCCATGGAAGCATGACTGGCAAGGAGAGGAAATGATGAACGGATGGTACTGTTGGAAGCTGTGGGAAAGGGCTCTCCTGGAGACCTCCCTGGGGGTTGTTGGGGAGCATTCAGCCACAGCTCTGCCGCTGATTCGCCCAAGGGGGAATGCATGACAGGATGGGCTTAGTCTCCAGACAGGATTTAGTCAGCCCTGCCAGACGTTTGCACAGAGCGGAATTCCTCCACGCCAGCCAGCAGCTCTCAGGCCAGGGACAGACACGGGGCTGGCATGGCTGTGAGGGTTCCTGGGCCTGTGTTTGGAGCCCTTGTCTCTGCAGGTGGCCATGTGCCATAGTCCCCGTGGTGCCACTGGCCACAGAGCCTGCCCAGGGAGCAGGCTGGATGGGAGAGCAGGCAGGTGCCTTGGCCCCGTGCTGCCGTGCCGGATGGGCAGCCACCGGCTGCAGCAGCACACCCTGAGAGCCGGAGCATGGCTGTGCCTGCTGCCACCAAGCTGCCTTGGGGAAGGCTGATGGGGAGCCATGGCTTCAGGCTATCCCTTTGAGGCTGGGATTCACCCATCCTCCAGAAACTCATCTTCTGCCTTTTAGATGAGATCCAGGGAGATGCTGGGCACCATGCTCCACTGGGGTGTGGATGGGCTTTGCAGAGAGGGGGGATGGGACCACAAAGAGGCTGCTATCCCTATTCCTCTTGCCAGGTTCCTTCATTCCCAGCAGCCCACAGCTCCCCTGTGGCATTTTACGAGTATGGTTAAGTGCCAGCCAGCTCCTTCCTTAATGGCTGTGCTCCATTAAGCTGTGTGGGAGACTGGTGCTGCCAGCTAAGGAGCAGGATGTGCCCCCGGCACTGTTTCAATGGGCCAGATGACCTTGACTGTAGTGTGGGTCCCTCTGCCCATGCCAGTTCCATCCTCTGCCAAGGAGACCTGGTGTGACACCATGACGAAGTGACACTGGTGCTTGGAGTGGCCTGTCCCCCAGGATTATCATTTCTGAATGCCACAGAGTGTTCCTGCCTGTCTCCTCTGGTACGACTGGGAGCCTGGCCTGCTTGTCTTGAGTCTACCCAGGTCTCAGCTCGGGCACTGGCAGGTGGAAACTGTGCTGTGGGGTAACATTTTGCCTTTGGCTGGTGGCTGCACAGCTGTCACTCAACTAGCCACAAAGCAGCTCCGTGGCTAATTGGTGTCACTAGGTAGTATTTACTGCTTTAATGCTTGTAGAAGTAAGCAAATGGGTAGCTGGGGCTCAGGAGAAGGCAGCAGCAGTACAGGGAGGGAGGCAGAGGGATGGGGATGAAGGAGGGAGGGATTACTCTGGAGAGGATTGCACCCAGGAGGTGCTTGGGGTGGGAGACCTCAGGAGTGGTTTGGGCAGGGTGGCTTGTGTCCCCCTAGCCTGCCAGCTGGGAGATGCCCCATGTCCCAAAGATGCTGCTGCTCCATTAGGCACCAGGACCGCTCCCCCCACCCCCGCCTTCAGCAGCCTGAGAGGAGGCTGGCCATTTAACTGGACCCCACTGTCCATGCCAGGCCCCAGGAGCCCTCTGGGCACCCCGGCCCCTTGCTGAGCTGTGCCAAATCAGGGGACAATGGGTTTTGTTTCTGCCTGCCCAGCTGGAAAACACCCATGGCCCTGCCACCACCACTGGGCTTGGAGGCACACTGAATGGAGGCCCTTCCTTGCCATGTCTCCAGGCTGTTTTCTCACCAGAGCTGTGAGTGCTTTAGGAGTAGCACTGTCACCCCGTTACATCTCGGTGCTACCAGCATGGGGGGGATGCTCAGTATGGGGGAGTGGTGGGGCTGATTGGCAGCAGGTGCCTCCCTCTCCCCTGCCTCTCCTTACAGGTTTTCAGCTGGGGCTGCTCCTCTACTGGCAGTGAGCTCCTGCTGCCCTCAGCCCACTAGTGAAGAAACCACAGGCAGCTGCCTGCCTCTATCCTGGCAGGGCGGGTTGCCTGAGGAAGCAGAGAGACAACGGGGTGCTGAAGGTCTGCGTGGCTCCCTGCAAGCGGTGAGGTGCCAGCTGGATATCTGTGCCACAGGCAGAGCTCAGGAGGGTATTGCAGCCCACTCTTTCCCCACCTCATCCCAACCAGGCTCAGGCCATCAGGTGAGCATCACATCTGCCCTACCACCTCATCAAACGCAGGGCAGGGCACCGAAATCCTGGGGGATAACTATCAGGAGTCTTGCAAGCAGCAACCAGAGAACACCCACTCCCAAAAAGGGTCTGCCAGCAGCTCTTCAGCCAGGACCCTGCTCAAGGGGGTCAGCCAGGATGAGCAAAGGAACAGCCAAACTAAAACGGTCCCTGAGCCATTCGCTGATCTTGGCAACAGGCTGAGATGCTTTTTTTGACTATCAAAGAATTCAGGGTCATTGTAATCTCATTATAACTGTATTCACAGGAGCCTGTAGTGTTTTTCCCCCATTGTCTAATAGGTTAATAACCTGCTGGCACAGCATCTTCTGTATTTCCCTCCATGTGACTGATTAAAATGCCCCCTTCTCCCCCTTTCCCAATATGGCTGTGCTCTGCTGCCTTGTCACACGTGCAGGGAATTGGACATAGCTGCTAATCTGCTTGCCATTCCACTCCTGCCTGCCTGCTCTGCCTTTTAAACACACTGGTTCTCTGTTTCTCTGCTCCGTGGTGCCGAGGCTCTCTGAGCTGACTTGTCCATGCCTTCCTCTGAAATGGTGTGGGCAGCACCTGATGTAGCGAAATGCTGCTTCTGTGGGTCATGCATGCAAAGGGAAGGGTGTTTTGCAATGCAAAGGGGAACTGGACAGCATGTAACCCCTGACCTCAGCCCTGATGCAGGCGGATGGCCTCACCACGCCTCAGTTTCCCTTGCCTATGGCACAGGCACATTAGAGGGAAAAGGAAATCTTACTGCAGAGGAGGGATGGTGGGTTAATTAATGTATAGTTGCAAAGTGCTTGCAAATCTCCAAGGAAAACGGTCGACGTGGGTGCCAAGTGTAAAGGATTCTGGAAGCACTAAGTGCCTGCAAATGCTGGCTAGCTCCTCAGGGCCTAAAACTCAAATATTGCCCAAGAGGCACCGAAAATATTCCTTCAGCTCATGTGATACATTATCCACTGCCTGGAATAAATCTCCCTTTTTGCTATTGCTTTCCAAACCAGCTGTTTGTTTGTTTTCCCCTTTTGGATTTCATAGCTTTAGTTAAAGCAGGCAATTGCTACAAGGCGGGGGGGGGGGCATAAAAAAAGCAGCTTTTGTGAAAGGTTTGGCAGCAAGTGTCTTTGAAGGGAGAGCACTTCAGCACTTTGCCTGTTTGTTCTGCCTGCTACAAACTAGCTGTGGGCTTCAGGTGACAGCAACACAGTGCCTGCAGTGCACGTTTGAGGTTTCAGAAGAAAACTCGAAGGGCTGGGCAGCTTGAGCCCAATCAACATGTCCTGGGAAGCATGTCCGTGGGACACCCAGCCTTATGTAAGGGAGAGGCTTTGCTGGCTGCCGTCCTCCTGGAAGGCAGGGCTTTGCCTTCTCCCTTTACTCTGGGGAGCACAGCAATCTGCCAACAGCAGCAGTGTTCTGGCACCATGCTGCTGTTTTGGAGATGGAGAGGGTGGGAATGCAGCAAGTCCCCAGGCCCCACTCAAGGCTGCCTTTTCTCCTTGCCCAAATTACACAGGGGAGAAACATCTAGCTCTGTGTGCTGTACAGTGGTGGCCCCAGTACCAGTGCTGGGCAAAGCACAGCTGTTTCTAGTTTTGGAGCAGAAACCACTTTTGTAGCTGTTTGCTTCTTTAGGAGGTTTGTTTTTGTACACACAGAGGTGAAGATGATAACATGAGTCGCTTGGGAGCAGAGGGCTTTGCAAAGGAAACACACTTCATCAAGATGAAGCAAGGCAGTTTGGCCCTGCAGCAGGGGCTCGTGTTTGTGGGGCAATAAATGAGTTGCCACTGGCTGTGCGATTTGTTACCTTCCCTTGCAGAGGAGGTGTCACTCCCCTGCGACTGCATGCTGCCATTGGCATTACACAGCCCATGGAGCTGCATTGCTCTTGAGAGCAGGCATGCTTCCTGAGGGGCTGAAGTGCCTCTCCTGAGAAGAGAAATTTGAGCGAGATGTCTGCTGTCCTGCACCAGCCAGGGTTGGATTTTAAAGGACACTCGCGCTCTTCCAGCCTTAGCCTTCCTCACCCCGCAGTGTCTTGCTCACTCCTGGTCTCCCGCTTGCCCAAAAGAAGACATCATTAAACCCCCATCCTGCAAGTCTGTTGTGGGTTGGTATGCAGGTCTGTGCAGAGAAGCAGCCAGTGGCCCCTGTTGTACTAAAGAGCTGGAAGCTGCCTTTCTCCACGCCTCCCCTCGGGTCCATCTGCTGTCCTCCTGTCTGCCTGCGGTCACCGGTCACCGGTGCCTGAGACTCTGTTCAGTGCTAATGGATTTCAAACCCCCTGTCTCCAGTGAGAGACATCTCTATTGAGGGATGTTGATTCCAGTGCCTGGGGGAGCAGCTGTGCAGACAGGACCAGAGCTGTGAATTAGAGAACATTTAATCCTGTACTTTGGTTATGGTAAGTGCTATGCACTCTGCTGCTGAAAGCCTGGGGTGAGGCAGTGGCTACACCCACCCTATCCTGAAGCGGAGACTTCCTGGACTATCCACTCAAAGGTAAATTTTGTGGTGTTTCTCCTCCCTGCATGATCTCAGGCTATAATAACGCTGAGAGCCTTGTCCTGGCTTCTGAAAGCACAGTGGCACTTTGGCTGGGCACCGCCAGTCTGAACCCTGTGCTCAAGTTCCTGGGGGAATTTGTTCTCACAGCTTTTAGCCTGTCCTAAAGTTGGAGCTTATGTAGAAAAATAAAATTATAGAGATGCTCAAATTTTAGCTCATGCTGCTAAGCGGCAAGTGTGAACATCCCGAGGAGAAACATGGGGCCCAAGGTGCTGTGGCATCTGTGTCCCAGGGACTGCCAAGGGGGCTTGAGGGCTTCTGTGGGTGACAGGGTGGTACATCTCAAAGCTAGGGAGGAGGTGACGTGAGACATGCCAAAGCAGGCAACCTTGCTTTTCTATTTGGTTTTTGCAGAGGAGAGTGGAGATAGGTGGTAGGAGAGAAGAGACAAGGTGAGGCGAGTGGACAGAGGAGGGGTTTTGTCTCTGTTGCAGCTTAACTAGAAGACCTTCCAGATCAGAATGGCTTAGGAAAAATGGGATGAGGAAAGGCAGGCCCAGGGCTTGGATCCATCATTGCCTGGGGGACACAGAAGGAGCTTTAATTGGAGATGAGAGCTTTTAAATTTAATTTTATCTGATATGAATCTTACATTTAAGAAAAGAGCCTCCTGTCTTACCATCTGACAACATTTCTGGTGCTCACTTCATGTTTTTAGTGTACCCTGCTGACTCCAGAAGCCCATGACAAATATCTACTAGAAGCACAGAGAGAGAGATCCAGCTGCAGAGTCTGTTACCAAGCAGATCAGTGAAGAGGTCTCTTCCTGAGGGTGACACTCCACAGTGTCATGGTTGCAGCTCAGAAAGCACTGGTAGCTGTCTCAGCCCTGTTCCCATTGCCTTTTTCTTGGGCCTTAAGGACTTTTTGCTTACGTGGCAATGTTTTGTAGGTCTGTCTTAAAATATAAGCTTGGTGGTTGGATTCTGCAGGGAGATGTGTGCTAGAGATCATCGTGCTGAAAGATCGTGAGGATGGGAATCTGCCAGAGCTTTCGAGGGTGTTTTAACTTCTGGTTTTAATTTCTAACCCAACTGATCACCATCTGCAGAGAATTTTCCAAGATTGTTTATTAATGGAACAAGTGTTTTCATGGTCAAAGCTGCTGCAGGGACTTCCTGGTGCTGCTGCCTGTGGCCGCACAGCAGAGGTGAATGGGGAGAGCCAGGAGGGCCCTGTGTTCCCACTGGAGGAACCTTTAAACACCCAGCTTTATAAAAAAATATTTCTGTGGCTGTTTAACTGCACAGATATGAGGTGGAATTCAGGTGCACTCTGTGCACTTCCCTTTGCTGGGGGACAAAGTACCCTGAGGACTCCCGCACCTCTGCACTTAAGCTAAACAACAGGCTTTTATCACAGCGGAGCAGATATCTATTCCAGACTGACAGGAGCCTGGAGACCTGGAGACGGCAGCCTTTTGGGACACATCTTAGAGTTTGTGCCTGCCCTTTGGATACCACATACACATGGTATCTATATCCTCTGAATATAGGGGAATTGCTAAGTATCAGAGGGCTCTACACATTGCCTGCCATCCTGGTAGCGCCGCCCCGAATACACAGTGCAAAAGGCTGTCTTTAACCCTACCCTCAGAATCACAGGCTGGTTTGGGTTGGAAGGGACCTTAAAGATCATCTAGTTCCAATCCCCCTGCCATGGGCAAGGATGTCAGCCACTAGATCACTAATTCAAGAGTTCTACATATATAAATATGTATATACACACATGTACATATGTGTATAGGTGTGTGTACGCATATTTAAATACATGTGTGTATGTATACGTGTGTATATATACACACATCCATATATATATATATAAAAATATGTATATATTTTACACCCTTAAGTGGTGGTTGCCAGCAGAGAGCGTTTTTGTCTGGATTAGAAAGCAGCGTGGGGGACAAGTGAGGGACCTTGAGAACAGGGCCAGTTCACGCTCCAGTTAGAGCCTTGATTTAATACATAGCTCCTTTTAGAGCTACAATATTTACTAATGCATAGATATTAACGCAAATCCGGCGCTGGGTGCAGCTTCGGAAGTCAGACGGGGGGTTTCGTTAGCTGCCGACCCGTGGGCCGGGGGGTTTCCCGCCAGCTGTGGGGCGTGGAGACGCGGTAGGCGCGGAAAGGGGGGGAGCCAGGGGCGGGCAAGGCAGGGAGAAGGGACGGCAGCAGAACGCGGGGCGGCGCGGCGCGGAGAGCGCGGCGCAGGTGGGTTCAGCCTGAGTCGCGCACGGCTGCCCGTGCAGGGGTCGCGGCTCCTCTTACCCCTTCTCTCCCGGGGGCGAGGGGGACGGGGAGGGGGCGGGAGGCGGAAAACCCGCTGCCTCTCCCACGCGGGGACCGCGTGGCACTGAAGGCGGCAAAAAGGCGGAGGAGGAGTTTACGGAGCGGGAGGGGGGCGGCGGTTTCCCATCCGCTCCGGGGGCAGAAGGCGCCGGAGCCGGCAGGCAGCGGGGGGCCGCGGTGGGCGCCCACGTTCCAGGTATTGGCCTAAAGTCGCCGAGGTTTTGGCCATTCCGGCTCTCTCCGGGGCTCCTCGCGGATTTTCAAAGCTGCCGGGTGCGTGGGTTACTCGGAGGGAGCCCTCGGAGGGAGCGGGCGGGTGTTCCAAGCTCAGGACCCGGCGCCAGAGCGTGGGGAGAAGCGGCGTGCAAGTTGCGGCTCGGAGTGGGGGCGTGCGGGTATGATGCTTAGATGCAGCTTTTTGGGACGGAGGGTTTTCTTCCTTGCTGCCTTGAACGGCAACTCCAAATCCCCTTTCGTAGTTACTGCCGCGGGGAGAGCATGTGGTTTTGGGGATGCGAAGTGGAGCGTCCAGCATGGGGCTCTGGGGATGCGAAGTGCAGTGGTGCTTTGATACCTGGGATGCAGGACTTTTCCGAGGGGTGCGTGCCGCGGTCCTCCGGCTGCAGAGACGCACATCCCTGCTGCTGAGCTCTCGCCCATGTGCACGACAGTGTCTGCCAGCATGCTGCAGTCGGCGGGTGTTGAGAGGACCCGCTGGCAGGTGCGTGGGCAGGGTACCATGTGCTGCTGTGCGAGAAGCGGGGCAGAGCCCCCTTGTCCGGCAGAAAAACTTCTGGCCCAGGGTTGCTCCAGGTCCTGCTCAAGAAAATGCTCCTGGTTAACTCTGGGATGCTGTGGAAGATTTCAGTGAGTGAGTTGCTTTCCATTTCTGAGCAAACCATCAACGTTGGTGGAGAGCCTGGCCCAGGCAGGAGTGCCAAGAGCTCCTGTAGAGCCCTTTTGTGCTATTCTCCCCACTCCTGTAGTTAAATCTGAGCCTCACACCCGTGCTAGGTGCTAATACTGGCAAACCAATGCTGTCCCTGCCTGTGCTCACTGCACTCCCATCTGCCTCTTGGGAATGAGTTGTGGAACTGCGGGCTGTGTGGGAAGGCAACAGCGGCCAAGCCCTAGAACTGTGGGATTGCAGACAAGTAAGACTGTATCCTTGATCCCCAAGGCTAGGGGCTACAGGAGGAATTTGTGCAGCTGTTGGCCACAGCTGGATGTGCTTCCCGGCTGCTCCAAAGCAGGAAGCAGCCAACCGGCCCCTCAGTTGCCTGTTGTGAGGAGACACAATTGAGGGACTTCTGTGAATGCCGACACAGGAAATCCCACTCCCCTTCTGCACCTCATCCCAGCTTGGTGGCATTGTTTCCTTTCACCAGCCCTGGCTGGGCAGCCTCAGGCTCCTTCAAGCCTGCCTTTACTACAAAGCTGTCTCAAGATGTGACTATGTAGGGATGCTTTTCTCTCAAGTACACTGGTTGTCTGAGTGCAGCTCAGGGGCCATTGATAGTGTCAGTTCAGTGCCAACACCACACATGTGCCCTTCAAAGCACTCCTGCTCTAGCCATTGCCTTTCGCTGGAAAAGACAGATAGGATTGATCTTGGCTCATCAAAAAGATCTCCACAGAGCAAAGGCACTTTCTGTTGAGCACTGAGGGCTATAGCATTGGCCTCAGAAGATGGTTTGCTGCATGACTGTTCCTTCTGCAGCTAGTGTACACAAGAGGTGGGAGCCTACACTGTGCCAGGTACCTGGAGTGAAGAGGCTGAAGAAATTCACTTCAGCTTGAATCAGCAAATGTAGTGCCAGCACACAGGGCAGTATGGCACCTCCATCCTGCAGTTCCTTTTCTCCATTCTTCACCAAGCTGTGTAATTAACTACTGGCATCAATTCTCCAGCATGGCATCCCTGCTTTCATTATCTTGGGCTGGGAGGTATTATTGAGCCTCTTCCTCTTTGAAGATGAGCCATGGGCTTTGTTCTTGCCCTGGCATGACCTGTCTCATTCCTTGTTGTGGTCTGGGGGTAAGCCAGGGTACGGAGGACAAGGCACCTGTTCACCCGCTCCTGTACTACACCTTGCTCACTCTGGCCAGCTTAATTCCCAGCTCTCCTTGCAGAGACAGGGCTTGGGGACCAGCTCCTTGGGACAGAGGAAGGCCAGGACCACCTGCATGCCCTGTCCAGATGGGAAGGCACCAGCTTTGGGAAGGCAGCAAACAGCTTCTGGTGTCTCTGGAAAACATGCAGATCTTGGTTGGTTTTGTTCAATGTAACATCCAGGCCTTTTGCAAGTGTTAAGGAAGCTGCAAGCCCCGCTCTCATCAGCAGAGCGCTATTTGCCTGTGGTCCTTGCCAGCTCCATACTGACCCCACAGTGTAAACCTTGCTTACTTCCCTGCACCTTCCTGAGCCTCCCCAGCATCAAGCTATGTCCTGAGGCACCTGCCAGCCCAGCACTGCACTATTGCAGGACTGCAAACTCTTGGAGTCACATCTCCCTGCTAACTCGCACTCAGCTGCCAGCAAGCTGAGGCACAAAACACTATATAGACTGAGCAACACACATTTGCAGATGGGCAGGAGTCAGATTTTTACCAGCCACACAGCTATTAGGTTTTGATGAAGCAATGTGATACAGACTAATTGTTCCTTAGGTTAACAGTATGCAAGATGTGGGATGGGGAGAGCAGTGTGCAGAGTAGGGGCAGGCCCTGGGTGGGTTTGGTTACGTCAGGATGTGTGGGCCGGAGGGACTACAGTGCCCCAGCTGAGGCTGCAGCACAGTACTGCACTTCTTCTCCCACTCCAGATTCTCCAGACCTGGTTGGGGAGGTTGTAGATGGGCTCTGGGGTCCCCATGTGGGAGCCGAGCCGTGATACTGCATGAGGAACATTTTCAAGGGTTGTAGCTCCCACGAGACAAGGGAAGCTGTTGTGTAGGAATAACACTAGTAGCCCTTTATAACTTCGTTGGTTATGGTGGTGTGTGGTGTGAAGAACATCACTGTTTTGACCTTTTGGTCCTGCTCTGGCTTGGAGCAGGCTTTCCCTGGTCTCACTGATCCCCAAGAAAGGGCAGGCTCAGATCTCTGGGTATGTGTAGCTGTCATGCCCTGGCTGTGACACACATCGGTGAGCCTGGCATTCTGGGTGCAGTGCTCAAGGTTCTCTTTCAGTCTCTTGGTTAGGATGTGGGTGAGCATGGTGAGGCTTCATCTCCAGGAGATTGGCTTTCCTTGAGGCCAAAGGGGAGCAGAGACCTTTTGCCTGCCTGCAGGCTCATGCAGAAGTCAACAGGAAATCAGGCAGATTTCCGCAGAACCTTCTTGCCTTCTTCCCACCACACAACTGCCAGTGAGATTTGCTTTAGTTCAGTTCATTTCAGTTCATCTTGCCTGATAGGAAGGCACCTCACTGTGAAATTTCCAGCTGGAAATTCATGGAGTGAGCAGACCAGGAAGCCACAAAGGGAGGAGACAGACAGAGGCTGGAGGTGAAGAGCAGGGAGTGATGCAGCTGGGTGGAGTGGAGCAGCAGGACCAGAGGGACATGCAATCAGCCTCCTGCCCAATGAGCAGCCCGCTCCGGCCACATACTGAGGCTCAGTCACGGCAGCAGGGCTGTGTCATCAGCCTTGCTGTGACGAGGGCAAGCCATCAAACTGAATGTGTACCTGCACCCCCAGACTGACACTGAAATGGAACCAGTCTCTTGCAAGGTTGCTGTGAAGAGGGGCATCCTGCCTGGGCCACCCTGCTTGGCTTGTCCTGCTGCTGCCCAAGCTGCAGCTCTGAACAAGTTCCTCTATCCTGCCTGGTTCATCATGCCTGGCACAGCCACCCACTGATACCATGCAGGGACAGGGAGCCAATTTACACCTGCAGCTGAGGGCCGGCTCACGTGGCTCAAGACAGTGAGGGCTTTGGAGTTTTGCTACGGGTTTGCTCGTGGTCTTGGGAAACCCTCATGAGAGGAGCTCCCCTGTTCTAGGCTTGGGGATAACCCCTGGAGAACACTTCAGGGAGGTGGGAGGGACTGGTGGCACATCTTGCTTCTCAGTCCTGGCCAGGGCTCAGGGTTGAAGGAGATGCCAGCCTTATCTGTCTTGCCTGCTCTGCCTACGGTAGGCTTTGTCTTTGCGTGGCCTCAGGACCAAATTGGAGGCAATTCCATTTTTTATCCTCCCTCGGTGCTGTACCCTCAGCTCCCTGATGGTATTTGCTATGGACTGGACCTCTGCCCCCACAGTGAGCCTACTGCTGCAGCATGCACACAGGGCATGTTGTGCTTTCAGCCCATCAGGGTTTATAGGTGTTGGGCTGTGGCTCAGGATGGCAGGGTTGCGTGGGTCTCCATGGTGTCTGAAGAGAGTGGGAGTGTTATCCATTAACCACAGGAGGAGGCAGACCAAGGGCAACACAATGAAGCTATTATGAAGTGATCCACCCTACCCTTCAGCTTCTCCTTCCCGTCTTCACACCCACTACTCGTGGCAACACAAGGCTGGTATGTCTGTGTGGTGAACCACATCAGGACATGGGTCTGCCAGCGTGTTCCTGGAGGCAGCGGGTGTGGGGTGCCCAGGTGATGCAAGGCAGAATCCATGCCTTGCGGGGGGCGGTGAGAGAGCTGCTGAAAAGCACCGCACTCCCCCTGCCTGGCCTCTGCAGCTGGGCTTTCTCCAAAAGTGGAGCCTTCAACCTGAGACAAAACCCAACAGCAGTAAATAGCCTGACCATCGATATACAAACACAGGTTGTCTGCTACCAGCTATCCCTCCCTTTCTTCCTTGTGGCTGTGAGGGGGACGCAATATGTCAGAAGGGATTGCTTCAGCAGGGCTCAGCCTCTGGGCTCCCTATCACCCAGCATCACTGTGGGAGTGCATCAGCATCCCAGTGTGGTAAGACACACAGGTAAGCCCTGACAGGACATCTTGCCAGATGGCCAGCCCACCTCAACAGGGATACGGTAACCTTGGGTCTCCCAGCAGGGCATCTAGAGCTGCCCTCATCTCCTCTGCTCCCCATATTACCCTGGGGAAGGCTGGGATCCTGGCGGAGTCTGCGAGCCAATGTCAGTGGCTGCAAAGCGCCATTTCCACATGAGTAGAGCACTCGGTGGCTCTCATTCAGAGTTCTCTGTGCTTCCCTGAGGCATCCCTGAGGATGCTCACAGTCCCAGGCAGGCTGGGATATCATGGCGGGGGCACACTGGGTGGTGGCTGGTTGTACAGCACAGGCTGGGATTTGGAGGGGATGTGACTTGCTCTTTCCTGACTTGTGGTTGAGCTCATAATTGTTGGTTGTGTGGGAGACTCTGTTTTGACGGGATTTGGGCAAACACAGTGGTGAGCTCCCCACCTCCTGTTTGCTCTCTCTGCCTGATCCTACTCACATAAAGATTTTCCTGTTTGCCACGGTTTAGCCAAGGCCAATGCCAAGGGTGGGAGGTTTGGGTTCTGACTTATTCGCTCCAAAGGAAGTGTCCGCCTCGAGTCTTGCTTTGACTGCACATGTGAGACCTTAGTCCTGCCAGGCTGTTTGGGAAAGCTGAGTTATTCAGGGAGGAGGGAAGAAGGTGCCAGAGATGGTGCTTACACCCTGGGTGTGTTTACTCCAAGTTCTTTGCTTGATCTGTGGCACTGACGGCATGCTGCCTCCTTGGCTTTCCATTCCTTGGATCACAGACTGTGTGCTGCCCACACAGCTCTTCTGTGTCTGCCATAGAACAGGGATATGGCAAACCCAGCTCTCAGCAGGCAGCATCTTCCCCTCAGCCCAATTTAAAATCAGCTGGGAAATGTATAGGTGTGTGTGGCTCCTCGAGTCCCATCAACTCCTGGTACTTGTAGGGACAGCTTTACCCCACTGTTAGGAGATGGCTGTAGCTTTGGAAGTGACTGGAGTTGGGCATATGGCACAAGCAAACCCAGACAGGGCATCCATCCCTTCTGCCTCCATTTGTTTCTGGGGATTGTGGGGTGCCCCCTGGCTGGGATAAGAGGGTTTTTGAGGTGTGGGGGTGACAGACACTCCTGTCTCCTGGAGCAGAGCCATTGTATCCGTTGTGAAATAGCTGCATTTAGCAGCTGAAGTCTGTTTGGAGTTTGCAAGATGCTGTAGCTGTCCAGGCAGTGAGCAGGGTCTTGGCAGGACAGGCGGCTGGCAGAGACCACATTGGATGGTGACGGGTCCCAAAACCTGCTTCTGTGCTTACCATTCCCCTTTCTCAGTAGGGCTGGGGACATTTCATGCCAAAAGCAGTGGTCAGCCAGGGCCCCTACTCTGAGCTGGCCTACAGGTGAAAGGCCACTTTGGTTTCCGGACACCCAAAATAGCCCATGTATTTCTGTCCTGGCCGCCGGGCACAGCTGACATGCAGAGGATGGAGCCACCCTCAACTTGCTACAGGCCGGTGGTGGTCGGTCCCAGTGTGCCTGTCCCAGCTTCTGCCTGGGGAGGCTGCTGCTCAGCCAGGAGGAATTGCCCCTCCAAATTGTGGGAGCTGGGGAGGTGGTGACACCAGGGGAAGATTGTGTTGTTCTGGCTCTATTTTCACTCTTCTGTCCTCCACTAAATTGGAAGCAGCTGTGCAGCCTGGACCAGCATCTGAAAAACAGCTTGGGAGGGGGCAAAATGCCTCTGCCCTTGAGCCAGCCACCCATCAGGGCTGGCAGCCTGCTGCGGGCCTTCTGCTGCGTCATCTGGGTGCAGGGGCAAGACTCACTCCATCCAGCCCTGGGAATGCTCTCCTACCCCATCGGGGGTCAGCAGTTCAGCAGCTCCAACTGGGTTTGGGTAGCTCTTGCCTGCTGAGAGCCCTGCCAGCTGGCAGCTCTGTGTCTTTGCATCTGGCCCCATATAGGAAGGAGCTGGAGCCGGAAGGACAGCCTCTCTCCTGGGAGGTGAAGATGCTGTGAGGTGCAGGAGGTGGCCAAGTGGCAGCAGGCAGGGGGATGCTGCAGGCAGGTACTCTTACTGCTGGTTGGCAGCCAGCTTTTCCTGCCCTTCCAGGAAACATCACTGTTTGGGGACAAGTGAGTAGGTCCTGGGCTCAGACTCGCCTGAGGGAAGGAGTGGCATTTGGGGTGGGAGAGTGGTTGAGCTGAGCCCTCTAAGCCTCCTCTGTCAAGGGCTCCATGCGTAGTTTGGGGAAGAATTTACAGGGACTTTTGAACTTGCCAATGATTTCACAGCCCCACCTGTCTTGCGTCTCACTGTAGGACTGTTTTGAGGACCTCCTGGCTGGAATGTAAGCTGTCCCCATCCTTCTCCTTCAGACCCTCCACTGCAGGTTTCTTCATGCTCAGCTCCCTTACGTCGTTCCTGGCCTGACTCCTTCCTGGGTCTGCCAGCTCTGAGGTCAGTCCTGGGGCCAAGAGCACAAAGCAGTGAAGGAGAAATCATCTTCACTCTATATCGCAACACCCTGGTGGCCATCAGTGGCAGGTGTCCTCCTGCAGTCCTGCTCTCCCTCTCCAGTACTGCTCCCCAAGCAGTGACCTTGGGGTAGCCACGTGTTGCTGATAGATAAAGCCCTCCCCTCCCAAGCCCAGGAGAAGGCAGGGTGTGGAGAAACATGTATTACTCCTCTTTCATTCCCTGGCCGTGGGACTCTATCTGCTGAGGTTTTTTCACATGCATTCACTGAGTCCTTATTTTCAGACTTGTCTGGATATGAGCTGTTTTGCTCTCATCCTGTTTTGTTGTGCGCTTTCTCTTTACATGTCTCACCTTCACTCCTCTCAGCTGCAGACATGAGTGGATAATGGGGACATGGTCCTGTAGGCTCAGCCCATCCCTCTAATGTGCTTTAGCTGCTGCCCAAGGTGCAGCTGACTGAGATAACATCTGTACAGGCATAGGCAGAGAACCCTCTTGAGCAAACCTGACTGGGGGAAAAGTACTAAAGTAAAAGAGGTGCATCAGACAGCCATGCCCCTGGGGTCTTACCTGATCGCTGCCCCAGCCCATCAGAGAGCATTCCTCTTCCCACCCGACTGGGTAAAAATAAGGAGTGTCACCTGCCTGTTGCAGAGGCAGGCTGCAGGCAGGCAGGCAGGCAGGCAGGAGCCAGAACTGTGCCTTGTGCTGTGCCATGGTTGGGATTGCTTTTGTCGTCTGTGCCTGGCTGTCCTGGCATGTGGTGGGCCTGTGCCACCACTGCATCAAGCCCCAGGTTCCTCCATGCAAGGGGGACCCGCTTCCAACTTGGGGCTGCCTCTGGCTGCTCCTTGTGCTCCCAGCTGATTTTTACATTAAAGCTGTCCAGTTGTTCTCCACAGGGGTCCTGTAAGGTTTTCTCCATTTGGAAGCGGAAACATAGCTTCCTGCCATTGTCCTTCCCACTGCAGCCCCCAGGCCAATCCCAGGGGAGCACCCCTTCCCGCAGCAACCCCTCCCCGTGGCCTCCGGGCAGCACCTCCACTGGCCATTGGACCCCTGGGGGACTTGGACCAGTCTTGCAGATGTGGGCTGTGAGGGTCTACCAGCTGCAGAGGATGCCAGGAGAGTATGAAGGTTTGGGGTAAGGCATCCCTGGGCTCTCCCCAAGTCCATGGTGGTCCCACGGGAAGCCATGGCCAGGTGTTGAGAGCTTGTTGTGAGCTTCTGTGCGTGCCTGTAGTGGATCACCCTCTGCCCCTCCCCATCTCCCTGCAGCTCCTGGAGGTGCTGAAAGCAGTCTGGAAGCATTGTCCGGGACCTGGAGGTGGTTTGTGCCTGGGTTTGGAGGTTTTGCAGCTGCAGTGGCCTGACCAAATCCCTCCCTCTACCCTTGGGAGAAAGGGTCTTCATTTTTCTAAATTTCCAACAAATTGAGTCTGAACCTAGCCCTAGAAAAATATGCCTCCCAAGAAGCAGGTCAAGGTTGTGGCTTGGAGGAGACGGTCTTTTTCGCTGGGAAGAGTGGCCTGAGTGGGTGCCATCAAGGAAAACAGCTTCTCAGAAAAGCCCCTGTGAATCCTGTCTCTGCAAACAGTCTCCTGTGATCAACTTATCTCTCCTCCTCTGACGCCTGCTTCAAAATGATGTCTCTTCCGTAGCTCCTGCCCCACTGCTTCCCACCCCAGGCACTGTATCTCCTCCTGTGCCTCCAAACCACCGTCCTTGGAACAGGCAGCTTGCAGGGCTTTTCCTGCCTCTCCCAAAGATGCATCATCCCTGCGGTCCTGTGGCCTGAAGTGACCAGGAGCAAGGGGCTGGGACCACCCTGTCCTTCTGGTAAGCTTCTTGCTGTTACATTACCATGTCCCCTTGCAAGCGTTTGACGGGACACTGGGCAGGAGAACCCATCTCTGCTCCAGGGAGATTGTGTGGGTAGCTGGAGGGGTTTTCTCTGGCCAGGTACGAAGTTGTGCCTGGGCTTGGGCTCTCACCGTGTGGCGAGAAGAGAGGTGTGTGGGTTCATTGTGGGCCTGACACTGCTAAGGACCCCTCAGTGGTGTTTGGCCAGTGATATGTCAGGGCTGGAAACCCACTCAGCAGCCCCAGTTAGGATATGGATACCCAGGTCTTCATAGGGCTCAGTAGTGGTTGGAAGAGTTTCAGGTCTGGCTCTGCCCTGCTACTGCCCTTTCCCTGGTGGGATGCCCTTTGGGACAGTACTGGAGTCTCAGCAGGCCCGAGGGAATTTGCTGCGCGGCCAGATGGCTTTACCTGCTGGGGGCAAGGGCCCCCAGGGAGCCTCTCAGGGCTCCTTGAACTCTCCAGATAAGGGACTTTGCAGCCTGCTGGTGTGTGCAGTTCAAAACACACCGCAGGGCTGAATGCTCCCCCCTGCCAGCCGGCAGCCGAGATAACAGCGGGAGTGAGGTCAGTATGCGCACCTTCTGCTCTGTGGGGTGTTTGCGTGGTGGCTGCTGGTGCTGCAAGCCTGAAGGCAGAGAGGGTCTAGAGCTGCCTCTCCCTTTGCCCATGGAGGACTGAAGAGAACCAGGTGAAACAGGTCAGAAACATTGTCCAGGGACGCTCACTCTGTGGGGTGAGGGTGCTGCACAGGGCGCCTTGCAGGAGGTTTGTTTTTTGTTGACCAAGCCCTGGCAATGCAGAGGAGTTTGTCTGCAGACAGCAAGGCAAGGGAGAAGGCAGAAATACCCTCTTCATGCTCACCTGCTAAGCCCCCTTCTCAGGACACAGGCACGGGGCAGTGCTGGGGGAGCAGATGGCACCACAAGGCTGTTTCCTGAGAAGCAGAAAGCAGCAGAATAATAGGAAGTGCTATCAGCTCACTGATGGAAACTGCTCACAAAGGACTCCAAGAGTAGGAAACCTGTTGCAGGCCGTTGGAGGGATGGGGGACTGGAGGAAGAGACTCCCTAGCAGAAAAGCCAGTTGAAACTTTTGTTCACAAGAGCCTGAGCAGTTTCTTCCACCTTCTTTTGTGGGGCTTCTTAGAGCATCTGCAGAGGAAAAGTTAGAAAGCAATGGGAAACAGCAACAAGTGGCTCAGGCCAAGCAATGTTCCCCTGAAGGAAATGGAGGGTGAAGCAGCTGTCTGTCACGTGTGGCCTCTGGGCATTCACAACTGCCCCAGCCCCCAGGGACTGGGAGGGGGAAAGATGTGACATTTGTTTCTAAGAAGGGCTAAAGGGAACTTCAGGGAAAAGCTGACTGCTGGATCTGTTGTGTGTCCTCAGTGTCTGTGCAGGGCAGGGTCTGTGGGCAGGGGAAGATCCTGCCAAAGGGCCCCCAAGATTGGAGCAGTGCTTCATAGGGACTCTGGGCTCACAGTGCCCATGCTGCTTCCCAAAAAGAATGCCAGTCGGCTTTCAGCCCAGTTTTTAAGGGAACTTGCTGGTCAAGAGAGGAGGTCCTTACATGGCTCCATAATTAGTATGAAAACAGGAAGGATGGTGTAGGAGTCAGCAGTCAATTTTTGCAGTGAAAAGAGATCTCTGCATTGGTCCCATGTTTTTTCAACACGCTCATGACCTGAAAAAGGGAATGAGCAATGAGATGTCAGGGCTTTGCTGAGGTGATTGGATTACTCAGGTTCATGGGGACAAGTGCCAGCTAGGAAAGAGTACTGACAACAATTACAACACCAGGCAGTAGGCAGATGAAATTCAGTATAGATAAATATCAAGTGATAGACAAGGGAGGGAGGGAAAAGGCTCCAAATCCACAAATAAAATTATGCTCTGAGCTGGCCACTCGCAGCAAGGCCTGGAGCTATTTCAGATGGCTTGATGTGCATAAAAACGCAAATCGAATCATCTTTGTGAGTGCCAAAGCAGAAACAAAGCAGGAAAGCCTTGTGCCACTCTTCAGATTGGTGTATCACCCCTGCACAGTCCCTGTGTGCCCCAGCACCAGCATCTCTGGAAGAGTCGAGGGGAGCTGGGGAAGGTTTGGAAAGGCGTGGAGCCATGCCTGAATGACTAAGTGAGCTAGAATTTCTCTTTGGAAAATGTGCTGTTGGGTGGATACAATCCAGGTCTGTAAAGCCGCCACTCCAGTGTTCATCCACCCTTTGATGTCGAGGGCGAGGGAGCCCTGGCTGAGGCCCTGTGTTCAAGGGGAGCTGCTGCCCCCTCTCAGAAGCTCCCAAGTTAAAGGGGGAAGTCATATTTCACAGAAGCGAAACCCACCATGGGCTACAATGCATGTGAACAGCATGTCCCTTCCTGCTCAGAGGCTGGGGAACAGTTGGGGAATTAGTCTAGGAGTGTGCCACTTTTACCTTTTCCTGGCATCTGCTTTTTCCTCTGATGGAGATCAGCCTTTGAGCCAGATTGGCCTCTGCTTTGACCCAATGTACTGCCTGCCCTTATTTTGGGAGGGTTTGCGTTTGTCTCAGTGCTGTGGTAATGGTGCACAACTGCACACACTCATACTTCTTATGAAATACAAGCATGTGCCTCACAGCTGGTGGCTGAAGGTGGACGCAGGCAGGACGCTGCCCAGGAGGCTGGTTCCCTGGACCCCTGGCACAGGGTAGAAGGATCCATGAGCAGCGTGGTCAGAGTTCAGGCTCGCACTTGAAATCTCATGAAACGGGCAGTCTTGGAGTGTTTCCCATCCTCGAGCAGCGTCATGGGCAGCAGAGCTTCATATGACTTACATCCCTGTGCTGAGTTGTTCTGTGCCTGCAGGTAAACCTTGAGGGGCCTCCAGATCAGCCTTCCTGCCAGGAGGGCTCTGGTGTGCCCAATGGATAGGCAGATGTAGGGGATGGGGTGTAGGCTGGTGAGGCAACCAGCCCTGTCCCATCTTGGACGTACTTGAAAGAAGTACTGACCTTATGCCTGCAAAGTGATCCCCCTACAAGTGGTGTCAGGAGGACATGAGGTGCTTGCCATTGAGTCTGCTGGCAACCCCTTGGTTAGGGACAGCAAGGACAGTGCTACACTTGGTGTTATGTAAAGGGCTTTTCTTTAAAGAGCTGATGTTTCTGGATATAAACCCATAGCATGCTTACATGGCACGGTGGAATTGCTCTGGAGTGGGAAGCCAAGCATGCACTGTGCTTGCTTTCAGCGAAGGCAGCAGGGGACTATGGGAAAAGGCAATGCATGAAAAGGGAGAGATGGGGCAGTGTCTGAAGCCGGCTGACAAATTTCTCCCTGCAGGTGTGGCTGTCCTGCAGTGCGGGTTTTTCCGTGGAGGTTAGGCAGTTTTGGTGGCAGCTGGCCCTGCTGTCAGCTCCCAGGGCTTGGCTGGCAATGGGACTGCACGTGGCCAAATACCACAGGTGTCACTTAGCATCTGTCACGGCCTTTGTGAGGCATGAATCGGCAATTAAAATTGTGCCATCTCTTGTTGGTACCTGCTCAGAGGTGCTAGCCTGTGATTTGTTAAACCCACTCCTTGTGATCCTGCTCCTTCCGCTTACACATCACTTTTGTGGGCATAGGACAGACTGCTCTATGCCCAGGATCAAAGGGGATGTCCTTGAGCCAAGGCCCCACATCGCTCCTCCTTTTCCCTGTCCCTTAGGATGTGCAGGCACCAAGCTGGTGGCTCGGCTAAACAGTAGCAGACTCCTCTGGGAGGTGGTTAGAGCTGTGCTGCGCCGGCTGGAGGGTTGGCATCTGTTCCCACGTCCCATAGGGTAGGGCTGCTCTCCCCCCGTGGGAGCAGGGCTGCCAACTGTTGCTGGTGTTGGTTCATGTGACCTTTTCTGTTTTAGGGTTGTTTGTAACAGCCAGCGGCTGGAAGTGTTTCCTGCTGTAATGACTGCTGACCCGTGCACCCTTTGGCAGGCACTGTCTCTTTGTGGAAAAAATTAGGAGGCACTTAGCAAAGTGAGATAGAAAACAAACATAGCAGGCAGGAGACTGCGGCTGGGCAGTGTCTGCCAAGGAGGCTGGGCTCCTGATGCGGGCATGTGGGCACTCTGCAGGCGGAAGCAGGAGGCGGTGGGACAGCAGCATGTTGGAATGCCCTGCCCCAGCACCCCCGGAGTCCTACTCTCTGTCCCCCCCACTACCTCCTCAATACCCCCAGCTCCTGCCATCTCCTCCACGGCGGTCTTCCCTTCCTCCCTTCCCTGGACACCTGGGCAGTGTGTGGTACCACACACTTGGGCTCTGTGCCAGCTGTGGTACCTGATACCTCTTCTCCTCTTCCACGGGTGCCACTAGACCCCCAGGGCTCCAGCCCGCGTGACTTGAGCCAGGGCCTGACGCTCACTTCTAAGAGCAGGGCGGGTGTGGAAGCAGGGGAACACACTGCCTTCAGATACCCTGAACACGGGGCTTGCCCTGGCTCTGTCCTCTCTCCCCAGGTATGTCTGTGGGGTCAGTCCCTGCCCCTGTTCCCTGGGACACTGATGTGACCTGGTGGGGTATTGAAGGGGGCCAGGGGCTTGTACTGGCAAGAGGCAACATGTTGAGGGCTTGCTGGGGACCAGTTGGGGGAGCTGGGGTTCTCCTGCCTCTTTTGAGTTGGGATCTGTTTGCTTGGACACAAGCAGGGGCCCTGGTGGGGTTTCCAGGTGCGACGTGGTGGCAGCTGTGCTTGCAGATTCCCCTGCTAATCCCAGGCTAGGGCTTGGGGTGTCTCTTCCCCAGAGGCACTGGCAGGCTGCCGCGAAGGGATTTTGGGATGTTTTCTCTGGAAGCCCTGATGGCTCGCAAGGGCAAGGCAGGAGCTGTCATGCTCCCAAGCTGTCTGCGTGGGAAGGGAGGGGAGCGGTGCTGCAGATGGCTCTGACATCAACAGGGTGGCACCTGTCGGGTTGGCAGGGCTCTCAGTCCTGCGCAGGCATACTGTCGTCCTGCTCTGGCTTTCCCAAGCAGCCAAGGGGCTTCCCAAATGCCTCTCCACATCCTGCAGGCTATGTTTTGGCTCCAGCATAACTCAGGCTCCCCAGTCTGCAGTACCCCACTGCAGGAGGAGGCGATCTGTGTCCGGAACCACACGGCCACTGTGCCAGGGGACGGGCTGCGCTGCCTTCAGTGCGTGCAGGGGCTGGCACGAACTACAGATCCCAGCATGCTGCTGGCTGCCTGCCTCCTCCTCCGCCCCACCTGGCAGGGCGCAGGCAGGGATGCTGCAGGCGGTGGCAGAGCAGGCGGCCAGTGGGCATGTCCCGGGAGGGCCGGGGACGCAGCGCCGGCAGCCCCACTGCAGGTGAAGCCCTAGGAGAAGTGCTGGAGCACCCCATGCGGCGTCGCCCGGACTGGAAAAGGACAAGGCAGGCCTGAGGCTTCTCCAGGGCGGTTAATCCCGCTTTGCCCTGGGAAGCGGGGGGAACCGGGAGGGAAGGTCCCTTCTCCGGACTCCGGAGACTGGATCTGTGGGGTTGTCTGCTGGGAGAGTGATGTCTGAGCAGTGCAGGGGCTCAGCAGGTGGTGATGGGAAAAAGGAGCAGTGGGTGCTTGGGAGGGGACAGCAGTGCAAGGAACGCCCGTGGCTTTTCAAGGTGACCCAGGAAAGGGCTGCAAGAGCCCCAGGGAAGCGGAATTGAATGGAAATGGGGGATTTGCGTGGTTCTGGCCAGAGAGGCTGCTGAATTAAATGTGTCTTTTGTGCTGCGAAGCCCCGGGCGTTGGAGGGAGGTGGGGAGGGCAGGGCAGGGGGGGCAGACACAGCCCACTGCGCACATGTTTCACTCACAGCCCCAGGATTGGGGACATAGAGCTGCAGGCTCACAAATCCTTTAAGAGCCTGCTGCGAGCAGCTGGGCGGCCAGCATGAGCAGCCTGGGCACCTCAGGAAAGCAGTTTCCTTTTGGAGGGAAGGCTTGATGTGTCCAGCCAGCAGAATAAGGCTATGTACCACAGCCCCTCGGTGAAGGACTCTGAGCCACAGCTTTCCAAAACTCCTGTGCTGTGCTCTCATCATTTGCTGGGTTGGTGTTTGGCTCCCAGTACTGTGGAGCACCGGCAGAATGGATTGGGGTTAAAACCAGTACTGCCCCTGCCTGGCTTGTGTCCCTCACTCTCCAATAAAATCTTCTGTTTGCTTTCCAGACGGAGAGCACCGACAAGACTTGCCGGGACCTGTGCTGACTCTTGCCACACAAGATGACAGCAAGGGACGGGCCCCAAGATAGGTAATGCTGGGTTCTGATGTAAGGTGTAGGAGCACATCCAGGATACCAGGAGGTGAGGGAGGACAGGGAGACCCAGCATCTGGGGGGACGACCACTCCTGCATGCTCACTGGGCTACCAAGCTGTCCCTTCTCTCTCAGCTTTTCCATAGCAAATAGGCTGTAAATACTCCCTTGTGCCGGGACACGCCTGGGAAACCTGACTCCCTCACAGATCTGGCAACATCTGCTGTGTATCTGGGTGCCACATGCTAAGGGGAGGCCAGCCTCCCCCTGCCTTTGTACCCTGCTGGGAAGGGTCTCCCATGGCCCCTCTGCAGTGCCACATCTCCTCCGGCAGCCCAGGCTAGCAGGAGCTGTGGGGCAGGGGAATAAATACTGTCCTCCCTCCTCCTCCTGATGCCTCCCACTGTGGGGCCAGGGACAGTCAGAAGCGATGTCTGTCCCCTACCCTGCCCAGCATCCCCCTCCAAATTGCTCTGTCCCCTCCACAGGTACAAGGCTGTCTGGCTGATCTTCTTCATCCTCGGCCTGGGAACCCTGCTGCCATGGAATTTCTTTATGACCGCCAGGGAGGTGAGGGCTTCCCTCTCCTGTCCATGACACTAATTGTCCCCTGTCATGTTGAAGGACCATGGTGTAGGTGTGTCAGCAAGGCACAGCGTAGAGCTTCGGTGTTGGTACGCAGGGGATACAAACGAGTGGCACTGAGGCGGCAGGAGGGATGAGTGGGGGTCCGGAGGAAGGATAAGGGTAGTCTGCATGTGCTAGGGGGAGGCCTCGCAAAACCTCCGCCTCAGCAGGCTCCTTCCCTCGCAGTACTTCATCAGCCGCCTTAAGGACCCAGAGGAGATGAGCCATGTCAGGAACGAGACCTCCAAACCCTCCTACCTGGAGTCCATGTTTGACAACTTCATGACTCTCTGCGCTATGGTGCCCCTCCTCATCTTCACCTGCCTCAACTCCTTCATCCACCAGCGGTGAGCCTTGCCCTGTCCTTGCCCCTGCCAGCCCCCATAGGGCTGCCCAGCCCTGGCCTGTCCTCCTGCCCCAACACTGAGCCAAGCCACAGCCTGTTCAGTCAGGTCAAAGGCAAAACACCCATCTCCTGTCCTAGGGTTTGGCTGCAATTCCTCCAGGAGAGCTTGGTCCCTGCCTCACAGGCTTTTGGAGGGGTGGGTTTTCCTGACTGAGGCCCTCTTTTGCAGGATTCCCCAGCAGATTCGCATCTCGGGCAGCCTGGTGGCCATTGGGCTGGTGTTTTTAGTCACTGCAATCATGGTGAAGGTCCCCATGGACCATCTTCCCTTCTTTGTCTTTACCATGATCAGCATCGTCTTCATCAACTGTGAGTGGAGCAGGGGGGGAAGGAAGGGGGCACAGCCCCATGGCTAGAGTTGATCCCTCTGGGAGAAAAGCACGAACCTCAGTGTGGGAGACCCAAGGAGGAGGGGGGCTTGCCTTACCTCGCAGGGCAGGGGCCTTGGCTCCCCACAGAGTCAAGGTCCACTCTTGCCATTGGTTTCTCATTTCTGCTCATGGTTTCCCTTCACAGCGTTTGGCGCTATTCTCCAGGGCAGCCTCTTTGGGCTGGCAGGGCTCCTGCCTGCCAGCTACACAGCCCCCATCATGAGCGGGCAGGGTTTGGCGGGCACCTTTGCTGCTTTGGCGATGATCTTCAGTATTGCCAGTGAGTAATCCCTGCCCTGCAGGCGACAGGGCCTTCCCAGAGCACTGCTGTCACAGGATCTGCTGGGGCCATGCTTCAGGATTGCGTGGCAGATGACAGCAGGGCTTCGCTCCTCTCAGCCCTCGTCATCTTTTTCCTTTTTCTCCCATCTCTCTCTTCCTGTGCCTTCAGTTGGTGCCCAGCAACCCGAGAGCTTCATCGGTTACTTCACCACGGCCTGTGTGGCGATCGTGCTGGCAATCTTCTCCTACATCATTCTGCCTCGCATGGTGAGACTGTTGTCCTGGTGGGGAAGGGTGTGGGGACATGGAACCTTTGCACATCCCAGCACAAGAACTGTGGCCCACTAGTACCCACCTGTGGCTCCTACCAGCCTTTACCTCCTGTGTCAGGGCAAGCTCTCCTGTGTCCTGAGGGAGCACTCAAAGATACTTCCCACCTCAGATAGCTCAGTAAGAATATGAGTTTCTGGAATATCTTAGTCCGTGGGAGAGCAGGAAAGCATCGTTATCAGACATAAGTGGAAGGAATACTTTGCCCATGTTGCCCGTATCTGCTGTTGCCACACAGCCCCTGGCAGCCTTGTTTCCGCATGCGTGAACGAGTCTTCCGTGCTGTCTCTCTCCAGGATTTCTTCCGATACTACTCCATGAAGGACAAGACAGAGTACCACGTGTACAATGCAGAGCTGGAGACCAAGAGAGACCTGATTAAGAAAGGTGAGGGGCTGAGAGGAGGAAGGGAAAGGGAAAGGAGGAAGAGCTGAAAGAAAGAATGAGAGAGAAGGACTGAATTAGAGCTCAGTCTGGTAAGCCCTACTTGTGTCTCTCCCTGCAGATGAGAATGGGATGGAGCAGAATAACTCAAAGGTCATCCCTGTCCACAGCCCTGATGAGAAGCCCTCTGTCGTTGCTATTTTTAAGAAGGTCTGTGTGTTGCCAGCAAGCCTCGCCCTGCCCTTCTTTTCAGGATGGGCAAAGGTGTAGGAGAGCATGGGGATAGGAGACCAGCCCTGCACTGGTCCCTTGCCCTGTGTTTGGTACCAACATCTTTTTTTTATCTTCCTAGCTGTGGGTCATGGCTCTGTCTGTCTGCTTCGTCTTCACTGTCACCATCGGCGTCTTTCCTGCCATCACAGCTAAGGTGTCCACTGTCCTTGGAAAGGAAAACAGATGGGGTAAGTGTGCCAGCGATGGGACGAGATAGAAGAAAGCTGGGAACAAGCTAAATGGGAGATAAGAAAGTGGGGCTTGAAGTAGCAGGTATGTGTGGTGGGGTGACCCTGGCTGGATGCCAGGTGCCCACCGAAGCCACTCCAACACTCCACAGCTGGACAGGTAGAAAAAATATGCCAAAAGGCTTCTGGGTCAACATAAGGACAGTGAGAGATCACTCACCAATTACTGTCACAGGAAAAACAGACTCAGCTTGGGTAAAATTAATTTATTACCAATCAAATCAGAGCAGGATAATGAAACATAAAACCTAAATCTGAAAACACCTTCCACCCACCCCTTCCTTCTTCCCAGGCTTAACTATACTCACAATTTCTTTGCCTCCTGCCCCTGCAGCAGTGCAGGGAAACGGGGAATGAGGACTGTGAATCAGTTCATCACACATTTTCTCTGCTGCTGCTTCCTTCTCAGGGGAAGGACACCTCCCACTCTTCCCCTGCTCCAGTGTGGGGACCCTCCCATGGGAGACAGTCCTTCATGAACTCCAGTGTGAGTCCTTCCTGTGGGCCACAGTTCTTCATGAACTGCTCCAGCCTGGGTCCTTTTCATGGGGTGCAATCCTTCAGGAACAGATTTGTGCAGGGCCACAAGTACTGCCAGCAAATCTGCTTCAGCATGGGGTCTTTCACAGGCTGTAGGTGGATATCTGCTCCACTATGGACCTCCATGGACTGCAGGAGGACAGCCTGCCTCACTGTGGTCTTCACCAAGGGCTGCACGGAAATTTCTGCTCTGACGTCTGGAGAATCTTCTCCCCCTCCTTTTCCACTGGCCTTGGTGTCTGCAGAGCTGTTTCACTCAAATGTTCTCGCTTCTTTCTCAAGCTGCAATTGCACATGTTGGGGTTTTTTTCCCCTTCTTAAGTATATTACCCTACAGGCACTACCACTGTTACTGATGAGCTTGGCCTTGGCCAGCGGTGGGTCCATCTTGGAGCCGGCTGGCATTGGCTCTGTGAGACATGGGGGAAGCTTCTGGAAGCTTCTCACAGAAGTTGCCCTTGTAGCTCCCCTGCTACCAAAACCTTGCCACACAAACCCAATACACTATGCCTGAAGGGAAGAGGAAACCACTGTGCATGATGGTTTGGATGCGGACACCAGCCTAGCTGGGAGATTATTGCAGGCTTTAGTGGGAAACCGGGAGAACCTAGACCTGAAAGACAGTCTCTGTGCAATAGGCATGAGGGGCTGGGGCATGCTGGGCTCATCACTGACCTTCTCCCCTTTCTGCAGGTCTCTACTTCATTCCTGTCTCCTGCTTCCTTCTCTTTAATGTCTTTGACTGGACAGGACGGAGTCTCACTGCCCTATTCACGTGGGTAAGTGTGGGGCAGGGAGCAAATGCCCCGGCAGTCTCCATGCCCACATCCCTCAGCCATGGCTCTCACTGGGGCTGCCACCCATGGCTTGGAGCTGGAAGGAGGTGCAGAGCTGACTCCCGTTTTACGTCCTAAGCAGAGATTTATGGGTCAGAGCCGAGAACCACAGTATTGTTCTGTCCTCCCACTTGTCTTTCAGCATGGCTTGGATGAAGCTGCCTCCTCCATTTCAGCCTCTTTGTAAACAAACCTTCACTCCAGCTATGCAAACAGCGAGACAGGACGGCGACGGGGAAGAGGGTGAAAGACAGGGCAGCCCAAAATAAAACCTCTGGCCTCGGCATAGGACACAGCTGCTTCAAAGACCCTTGTCCTGGGAGCAGGGCAGAGCCGTGCCATATGGGTCACAGAGCTGTCCCCTGCCACATCCCCTTGCTTTCATCTCCCCAGGCTGGGCGAGGAAGGGGGCTGTCCTGTCTGGGTCTTTTCCTGCCCCTTCACCCATTCTCCAAGCACCATTTCCCCCGTATTGTTCAGGCTGTTTGTTTAGAGAAGGTCTTCAGGACTGTGTGCCACGGGGTCTGCCCAGGCCTGACTTCCCCGCAGCCTGGAGCTGCTTCTCCCCTGGCCACCACTGCTGGCTGCCCTTGGCCTTGGCCATGAGCCGCCTTGCCTGGTGTCCAGGCCGCAGCCTCCGTGGTGGGATGACCCAGCAGGAGACGTTTCCAAAACAAGTGTGTGGAAAGTCTGACTGAATGTGGTTTGGGCCTCATTTCCCTCGTTGGGGCCCCGCTCGCTCCTTTTCTCCTCCTCAAACAGGAGAGGCAGCTGCTGTCACCAGTTTGCACCACAGGCATGGCAGCTGGCCTAACCTCATCTTCCTCCTGTGCTCATGAAGTGTCCTGTGGCCATGCCAGCCCAGCAGCTCCCAAAGCAGCTGGGGTCTCTCCTGACCTCAGACCAGTGAGCCCTGTGATCTGCAACCCTGGCACCTCACTGTGGGGACCCCAGACAGAACCAGGCACGTCTTGTGCCAGGGGCTGCCTTGGTCCCAGCTGCAGGGACAACACAGCAGGATGGTGTCTCCTTGTTTGTCCCAGTCTCAGTTGTCCAGGAACTCTGGTAGGATCCAAGGAGACTGTAACTTGGTCCATGACTTTCCCACCACATTCCAAAACAGCCCCAGGATAATCCCTTTCCCAGATTGCTGGATCTTGTCCCGCTTGGCTGGGGGATGGCATAGGAGGCTGGAGAGCTGGTTAAAGCCCAGTTTGCAGGCGCTGAGGTGCCAGAAGGGATTTACCTCAGCCAGCCTTGTCCTGCTGGGTGGTTCACTGCATGAGCATGCACAAGGCTCTCCTACCTCTGTGCCCATTGCCAGCAAGGGCTTAGCAGTCACCCACAGACCCAGCTCAGTATTTTAGCTCTAGTGCTGCTGCTCTCCAAGTTTTCTGGGACAGGGCTTTCAGACCTAGCAGGACCTCCTTACCACAGCAGGTGGTGATGCTGAGACTTCTTGTAGCAGAGAAAGTTTCTCAGCAACTTTTCCATCTCAGTGGCTCCTCTGCAGCCCTGGCACAGTAGGGACAGCCTCTGTATAGCCCCTGCCAGCATGTCATGGTATGGGGAATGCCCACTTCTCAGCTGCTCAGCTACCTGTGTTTTTCTCCCAGCCCGGGAAGGACAGCTGCCTCCTGCCAGTGATGGTGGTCCTCCGTGTCATCTTTGTCCCTCTTTTCATGCTGTGCAACGTGCAACCCCGTTACTACCTGCCTGTGGTGTTCTCTCATGACGCCTGGTACATCATCTTCATGATCTTCTTCTCCATCTCCAATGGCTACCTGGCCAGCCTCTGCATGTGCTTCGGGCCCAAGTGAGTAGGAGCTGGGGATGAGGGAACGGTTGATTACACCCACAGATGACAGTCCTGGCATGACTCCTGGAGTCCAGTTCTGCCCAGCTCTAGCATCTGCAGAAGGGGCCACAGGCACAGAAGGGCATTGCCACTACCGCCAGTGTCCCATCTCCCAGGCTTGTGCCTCTGTATCCTAGGGATGAGAAAGCTATTTGGGCTCTCTGTTTTCCCCACCTGCCACGCAGGGGAAGGGACTGGATGCAGCAGGGATCTGGAGGGGAGCAAAGTGTGGCACAGCACCCACAGCACAGGTGGCATGAGGAGCCCAGCTGGGGCTCAGCCAGGAAGGCTGCAGTGCACAGGGGCAGGAGTTCGAGAGGGATACCCCTGCTACTGGAGCTTTGGGGTTTCCTGCCTGATGCACTTTTTCTGTATGAGTGCAGTTTGGAGACAGGCTCTTGGAGCCAAGGTAGATTTGCTTTTGCTGTTCCTCTACTGCAGAGGAGCTCCCATCTCCACTGAACAGCAGGCCATGGGGCACACATCCTGAGGATGGATCTGACACCTGTTTCTTCCCTAGGAAAGTGCTTGTGCATGAAGCGGAGACAGCTGGAGCTGTCATGGCCTTCTTCCTGTCGCTGGGCTTGGCCCTAGGAGCTGCAGTCTCCTTTCTGTTCCGAATTCTCATCTAGCAGAGGCACACAGAGGATGCAGGGACACCAAGAGATGGCTCCGCATCCTCCTCCAAGGCCCTGGACACCTCAGCACTGTGGGAAAATAACACCTCATGCCTGTCCCTGCCAAATCACACTGCCACAGCAGACGTTACACCCGGGATGGTTCCACTCCTGCAGGGTTGGCCTGGCTCCTGCCATGCTCGGCTGTGTGACGCCTTCAGGCCTACGTGCCTTCTCCTTCCCCATGCTGTGTGTGTTGTAAGACCCCCGGGATCTCACAGAGATCCAGCTGCCTCCCACGCTGCATAACTTCCCCGGCTCAAGGCCAAAAGCCATTTTCAGCCTCTTCTTCTCTGACAGAGTGGAAGGCTGGTATCCAGTGTTATTCCTTCTTGTGCCCCTGTCCCCAAGGCACCTAGGGACTTGCTCTCCTCTCTTCCAGGGGGCCTGAAAATATCCCGCACCCCTTCTCCTGCTGGTAAGACTTGCGAACAGGGAGGAGAGCCCCAGCCCGCCTCACTATCCCTGCTCTCTGCTAGACGCACATCCCCCTGTGCGGTGGTATCCCAGGGGCATAGACATCTGTGTCCCACCCATATAAAGACCCAATACCGTGGCTAGGCTGAGGGAGGAGGAGGTCTCCACATCCCACCTTCTCTCCCTCTCCTTGCCTCTGTTCCCTTTTGGTGGGTTTTTTTTTTGGTTTTGTTTTGTTATTCTGCCATTGTTTTTCAGCCTCCTGGTTGTATGACAGGAGGTCCCACTGTGGGCTGCAAGAAAAGGCAGCAACTCCCTTCCCACCAAGGCCGCAGGGGGAAGCCTCACCTCTCCCTTGGCTTTCCTGTCCCTTGTCTGTGTAAATGTGTCTGTACAGTTGCCGTTTTCTATAAAAAGACCAAAACGCTCCTTTGGGGGTGTGTGTGTCTCCATCACCACAGGGGAGAGAGGGGCTGTGGAGGTGCAAGGGCTGAAGGGAGCAGACACCAGCATTTCGTGGGCATCCTGGGGTGCTATGTAGCCAGAATCACACGTGGAAGTGGTATGTGCATCCCTTGCAGAGTCAGGACCAGCTGCAAGGACACAGACAGCGTGTGGGATCATTGAACCATAGAATCATAGAATGGTTTGGGTTGGAAGGGACATTAAAAAGATCATCAAGTTTCAACCCTCTGCCTTGGGCAGGGACACCTTTCACTAGGCCAGGTTGCTCAGAGCTCCATCCAGCCTGGCCTTGAACACCTCAAGGAACAAGGTATGCACAACTGTCCTGAGCAACCTGTTCCAGTGCCTCACCACACTCAGTAAAGAATTTTTTCCCAATATTTAATATAAACCTACTCTCTTTTAGTTTGAATCCATTCCCCCTTGCCCTGTCACTACATGTCCTTACAAAAATCCTTCTCCATCTTTCTTCTAGGTTTCCTTCAGGTACTGCAAGGCCACAGTTAGGTTACCCTGAAGCCACCTCTTCTCCAGGCTGAACAATTCCAATTCTCTCAGCCTTTCCTTGTAGGAGAGGTGCTCCATCCCTCTAATCATACTGGTGGCCCTCCTCTGTTCTTGCTCCAACACGTCCATGTCCTTACTGTGCAGGGACCCCAGAGACGGATGCAGCACTCCAGGTAGGGTCTCATGAGAGAGTAGAGGGGCAGCATCACCTTCCTCAACCTGCTGGCCACACTGCTTTTGATGCTCTCCAGGTCCCAATTGGCTTTCTGGGCTCCAAGTGCACATTGCTGGGTCATGTCCAGCATCTCATCAACCATTACCCCCAGGGATGCTGCCCTCAGGGTACACCAAAGCACCACCAGCACCTCTGATAAGGAGGAGATTCACCTGCACATACTGGGGTGCAGTGACCTGCAGCTCCCAGCTGGGTGGGATTGTGCAGATTCACCTGCACATACTGGGGTGCAGTGACCTGCAGCTCCGTGCACATACTGGGGTGCAGTGACCTCCAGCTCCCAGCTGGGAGCTTTCCTTGTGCCTGGGAACAGCCGGAGTGCCACCTCCTGATCCTGGCGGGGAATTACACCGGCCTGCCAACGGGACAACCCCCCACCTCTTTCTGGCCCACATCATCACAGCCATCACCTCGGCATCCCCAGGCATCAGAAAGTGGGACTCGGGCCCCCTGATCCCACCCCCAGCTTTCTGTGCTGGTCAGGCTTGTGTGCCCATAGCCTCAACACAGAATTACAGGATGGATCAGGTTGGAAGGGAGCAGGGTCACGTGGGCCAACCTCCCTACTCAAGCAGGGTCATCCTAGAGCACATGGCACAGGATTGCATCCAGATGGTTCTTGAATATCTCCAGTGAGAGCGACCCCACAACCTCTTGGGACAATCTGTGCCCGTGGTCAGTCACCCACAGAGTAAAGAAGTTCCTCCTCATGTTCAATGGAACCTCCTGTGCATCAGTTCCTGCCCGTTGCCCCTTGTCGTATTGCTTGGTACCACTGAGCAGAGCCTGGATCCATCCCCTTGGCACTCTCCCTTCAGATATTTATAAACACATTGATGAGGTGTCCCCTCCTGTCACTCGGCTCTTCTCGAGCTGAGCAAGCCCATCTCCCTCAGCCTTTTCTCACAAGAAACGTTCCAGTCCCCTCATCATCTTTGTTGCCCTCCGCTGGACCTGCTCTAGCAAATCCACGTCTCTCTTTTACCACAGCATTCCAGATACAGGGATGATAAGACTTACTACTTCCCTTACACACTGGAAATACAGCCTATCCAAACTGGTTTGCAATGGAGACACGGACCTGCTACGCGCTCCAGCCCTGACAGTTCCCGTCCCCTCCCTCCTCATCCTCTGGGCCCCAGGTGCACCCAGCCTCAGGACGGCTGAGCCACACAGCCCGTGGCCTCACGGCAGGCTGCAGGAAGCAGCTGGGGTGCTGCAGAGCCCCGGTTCCCTGCCCCAAGCCAGGAGCCGGGGAAACGCCGCCGCCGCCGCCATCGCCGTGGCCTCTGTGGAACACTCTGGAAGTGCCTCTGTGCCGCTGAGCACAGGCCAGTGCGTTCCTCCGCGGTAGGGCGCGAAAAATGGTCCTTCACGGGGGCTCCCCGCCACTCCTCGCCGCGGCGCTCCGAGGGCCGCAGACCGCGGCACCGGGACCCTCCGAGCGCCGTGGCGAAGGACGGCGGGGGGCCCCGGCCGGGAGGCCGCATGGCAGCAGCATGAAGCTGAGCACTGCGCACCGCCCCTACCATGGCCGCCGCTAAATGGCAACGCCAGTGCCTCCCATACACCATTCATCTGCGGCGCGCCGACCAAGGCCCCTTTAAGGCGGAAAGATATGGCTTGTTGAGAGGCACTCCGCTCCGTGCCTATAAAAAGTGGCCGGCAGGGGGTGTAGCTCTTTCGCCGGTCCCTCACGCCGCGGACGGTAAGGGCAGAGCGGCGGGTGGGGTGGGCCCGGCGCCCCGCCGCCCTCCCTCCGGTGCTAACGGCCTGAACGTGGGCTGTGCTTGCCTTGTAGATGCCCGAGAAGGTGCAGCACGATGAGGAGGATGCAGAGACCTTCGCCTTCCAGGCGGAGATCGCCCAGCTCATGTCGCTCATTATCAACACCTTCTATTCCAACAAGGAGATCTTCCTGCGGGAACTCATCTCCAACTCCTCCGACGTGAGCCCGGGCGTGGGGTGGGCTCCGTCCTCTGTTGGGGGGCCCTGGGGTGCGGACTGGTGT
Source organism: Oxyruncus cristatus (assembly GCA_013399855.1). Classification (NCBI taxonomy): domain Eukaryota; kingdom Metazoa; phylum Chordata; class Aves; order Passeriformes; family Cotingidae; genus Oxyruncus; species Oxyruncus cristatus. The sequence continues at coordinate 437,287 of VXAY01005673.1, forward strand.
CCTGCCGGGGTGCCCGGGGAGAGGCCGTGGCCTGGATGTCCTGGGAGGCCGTGGCAAGCATCCCCCTCTCCCCTAGGCCCTGGATAAGATCCGCTACGAGAGCCTGACCGACCCCTCAAAGCTGGACAGCGGGAAGGATCTTAAGATTGACATCATCCCCAATCCCCGGGACCGCACGCTCACCCTGGTGGACACTGGCATTGGGATGACAAAAGCGGATCTGATCAACAATTTGGGCACTATTGCCAAATCCGGGACCAAAGCCTTTATGGAAGCCCTGCAGGTGGGTTGCCTTTGACTGCATGGGTTCCCTGGGGCTGGGGACACAGGCTTGCACTGGTGTATAAATATTAAGGAATAAATAAATAATAAAAAGGCGTTGCTACCTTGTTTGCTGTGGGAGCTGTTTGCCTACCCCAGTGTGCTTCCCCACCTTCCAGCAGCAGGGAGGAGCTAAGGGTAGGGCTGGCTGCCTGTTGGCACTTGCCTGTTTTTCTCTGTGTGCTGACCCAGTTCTTTGCTGCTGTGAATCAGTCGCAGATATTTTCTGTCTCTTCACTCATCTTATCAGTCGCTCTCTGCTTTCACAGGCTGGTGCAGACATCTCCATGATTGGGCAGTTCGGTGTGGGCTTTTATTCTGCCTATCTGGTGGCTGAGAAGGTGGTTGTCATTACCAAGCACAATGATGATGAGCAGTATGCTTGGGAGTCATCAGCTGGGGGCTCCTTCACTGTCCGAACTGACCATGGTACGTATTGTACAAAAAAACAAATATGTTTTTTTGCTAGAAGCACTGCTTTTCCTGGTGCTCCCTAGAGCTGTGCTGCATTGTCATTCACACTGGTTAATCCTGGGTATCCTGTAGTGTTTAGGTTCGAGGAGCTAGTTGCAGTTGCTTTCTGCCCTTTAATGCTATGCCCTGAAACCCTAATGTTTCTTTGCTCTCCCTGCAGGTGAACCCATAGGACGTGGCACCAAAGTGATCCTGTACTTGAAGGAGGACCAGACCGAGTACTTGGAGGAGCGTCGTGTCAAAGAAGTGGTGAAGAAGCACTCCCAGTTCATTGGCTACCCCATCACACTCTATGTACGTAAGGAAGGGACTGCGGGGGCCCACTGGAAAGCTGGAGGCAGGGGTGGGTGATGTTGGGAGCAGGAACACAGAAAAGGCCCAGAGTATGATCTCTTCCAATCCTTTCCATAGTTCTTTGCTGCTGGGTACTGAGCAACAGTGCTCCCAGTTTCTTTTGAGGCTGGGGGTTTATTGGACACGAAGAGCGTCCAGCTATGATTTTGGCCTTTGAGCTGTACAGCTGGAGGTCATCTAAACCAGCCACAGAGGAAGGAGGATTTCCTGCTGCTTGTCTCATCCTCTCAGACGCAGCTTTTGGTTGCACAAGGAGGGGTGCTGAGGGCTGGTTCCAAGAGAAGCTTTGGTTCCACATGTTGCATTTGTTGGGCCTTGGAGTACACCCATTTTTCTCATCTGGAGAAAAATGAATTCTGGTAAGAGTTGCTTGGGGCTAAACCTGAGTATTTCTTGCACCTTTCTCCACAGCTGGAGAAGGAGCGTGAGAAAGAGATCAGTGATGATGAGGCAGAGGAGGAGAAAGACAAGAAAGAGGAAGAATCAGTGTCCAAAGATGAGGAGAAACCCAAAATTGAGGATGTGGGCTCTGATGATGAGGAGGAGGGAGACAAGGGCAAGAAGAAGAAGACCAAGAAAATCAAGGAGAAGTATATTGACCAGGAGGAGCTGAACAAGACCAAGCCAATTTGGACCCGCAACCCTGATGACATCACCCAGGAGGAGTATGGCGAGTTCTACAAAAGCCTCACCAACGACTGGGAGGACCATTTGGCTGTCAAGGTGGGTGGTGGACTACCCTGGCTTCTGGGGAGAGGCTCAGCCTCATGTGCTGCACATGGTTGTGCCTCATTGGGACTGAGGGATCCCAGGCCACTTGGTGGTGTGGCAGCCTGCACTGTGACTCCCATGTAGGTGGAGGGGTTGGCAGTGCCAGTCTGTAAGTGGGACAGGAGGGTGTTGGGCCTTAGAAGCATGGCTCCTCTGTCCAAGCCTGCTGGATGCCAGAGGGTCTTGGCACCTAGGGTGCAGTGGGGTGAGGACGGGTAAATCCAGGTTGCTTGGATGCTACAGACCCTGCTGTGCACCTGTGCCAGCCCCAGTGCTGAGGAACAGCAGTTCAGTCTCCCTACAGTGGGTACTGGGGGAAGGGGTAGAAGTGAAGCACCCCAGCAGCTGTTTCTTTCCTGGCTCCACAGCACTTCTCCGTGGAAGGGCAGCTGGAGTTCAGGGCCCTGCTTTTCATCCCGCGCCGTGCCCCTTTTGACCTCTTTGAGAACAAGAAAAAGAAGAATAATATTAAGCTGTATGTGAGGCGTGTCTTCATCATGGACAGCTGTGACGACCTCATCCCTGAGTACCTGAGTAAGAGTCCCGTACCTCCTCCTCCTTGTGTGGAGCTGGGGTCCCCATAGCCTGTGGTACTGCTCCCAGTACAAAGGGGGCTGGATGAGGTGTGGGTGCACAGCACCCAGTGTTTTAGCACTTTTTTGCCTGTGTTGAAGCTCAGAATCCTTAACTTGATGCATGTTTTAATTTCCCCTACTCAGACTTCATCCGGGGTGTTGTGGACTCAGAGGACCTGCCTCTGAACATATCTCGTGAGATGCTCCAACAGAGCAAGATCCTCAAGGTAATCCGGAAAAACATTGTGAAGAAATGCTTGGAGCTCTTCTGCGAGCTGGCAGAGGACAAAGAGAACTACAAGAAATTTTATGAGGCCTTTTCCAAGAATCTGAAGGTAAGCTGTGCACACTGCACCTGGAGGAGGGAGGGGTCCATGACCTATCTGCCTGAGAAGCTGTCTTGTCCCTGTACTGTGTCTCCTCTGCATGGATGTTAGGGTAAAGGGGAAAGGGGGTCTTGTGAGTGCCCCAGAGAGCTTTTGTGGGCAGCCGTCCCCTCTGGCTGCCCTAGGCCAAACACTCAAATGATCAGGAGGTGGGCAGAGATGGCTATGTCTCAGGAGTGGTGCCAAGTGCATCCAAGTCTCATCCTGGAGGCTTCATGCATCTTTTCTGCCCCCAGCTGGGCATCCATGAGGACTCAACCAACCGGAAGCGCCTTTCAGAGCTGCTGCGTTACCACACGTCCCAGTCTGGCGATGAGGTGACTTCGCTTTCAGAATACGTGTCCCGCATGAAGGAAAACCAGAAGAGTATCTACTACATCACAGGTGAGCCAGAGCTCCTCTGAGCCCTTGTGAGGTGGAGGGAGGTTACCTGCCTACCAGCCTAACTTAAAACTTTTCCTGTTGCCTTCACCAGCCTATCCCTAAGAGCTCGAGAAAGGCCAGCAGGCCTAGAGCCCTGGATGCTGCCACTTTTATGTTAGGGGTTCCAAGTAACTCGTGCTGTTTGTCCTGCTGTAACCAGCTCTTACACCTTTGTGATGTTTCATTTCTACCTTCTACAAACACAGGGGAGAGTAAGGAGCAGGTTGCCAACTCAGCCTTTGTGGAGCGTGTGCGGAAGCGTGGCTTTGAGGTGGTGTACATGACAGAGCCCATTGATGAATACTGTGTGCAGCAGCTCAAGGAGTTTGATGGCAAAACCCTGGTATCGGTAACCAAAGAGGGGCTGGAGCTGCCTGAGGATGAGGAGGAGAAAAAGAAGATGGAGGAGAGCAAGGCCAAGTTCGAGAACCTCTGCAAACTGATGAAGGAGATCCTGGACAAGAAGGTGGAGAAGGTGAGATGGGCAGGGAGCTCAGCCTGGGCTGGAGGGAGGGGGTCCTCCGTGCTGCAGACAAGGGCCCCAGCTCAATGCATGCCTCTCATCTCCTGCAGAGGAGCCGCTAAAGGAGTCTGGAGGTCCCAGCATGCACCGTCTTGCTCTAAGCAGCCAGGCTGCAGGTGAGGGGCACTGACGCAAATACGTGCATTGATGGGAGAGGGTAAGTGTGGGAAACATGCAGTGGGTGCTCAAAATGCTGTCCAAGCTGTCCAAAGTAGTCTGTGCAGCAGTCCTGGAACTGCTTGGAAGACTTCTGCTTGCTTTGGGGTGTCCCCAGATGAGCTTGGGACAAGGACTTTAAGCTATCATGTGTGCTGTGGCCGGGCCTAGTCCAGTGCATATGGGGACCTTGCTCAGCTAACCCTCCACTATGTTGACAGGTCACGGTCTCAAACCGGTTGGTCTCTTCTCCCTGCTGCATCGTCACCAGCACCTACGGCTGGACAGCCAACATGGAGCGCATCATGAAGGCTCAGGCACTGCGGGACAACTCTACCATGGGATATATGATGGCCAAGAAGCACCTGGAGATCAACCCTGACCACCCGATTGTGGAAACCCTCCGCCAGAAGGCTGACGCTGACAAGAACGACAAAGCTGTCAAAGATCTGGTGGTGCTACTCTTTGAGACTGCTCTGCTGTCCTCTGGTTTCTCCCTGGAAGATCCCCAGACCCACTCCAACCGCATCTACAGGATGATCAAACTGGGCCTTGGTAAGTATCCATGCAGCTTCTCAGGTCTGGAGCAGACTCTGAAGGCAGGGTAACTGGTCAGGCGAGTTGTAACTGTCTTGGTGCTGGGGGAGGCCCGTAAATGAGCCATGCTGGTGTGATGTGCAGAACTGGCTGGGGTACATAAGGCGACCGGGGTGAGTGGAAGCATGGAACAAGGTACTGCAGGATGACTCAGGGCACTGAGTGGACTGTCCTGTCTTTCACAAGGCCAGGAGCCACCACCAGGCTGTTCAAATCACAAGCTGAGGCTTTTTATTTCTTCAGAGCGTGTGTCAAAATTCTGTCATGGATGATGTAACCCATCTGGTAAAACAGCTTGTGCTTGCACCCAACCTTTTTCTCCAAGTTTGCTATTTAGCTAAAAATGTAAATCAGAGGTGCTGTGCCTTGGCACAGCTAAGGTGTTAACCCTTTATTGCCTCTTCTTGGTAGGAGTAGGGTCTTGTGTTACTCAAACTGTAGCTAGGAGGTCCGTATAGTAGTACAATTTTCAGTTCAGAGTAAACTGAAATACCTGCAGTGTTGGAAACTAAGTAGCTTTAGAGTTTTGCAACTGCTTTACTTGTGACTCTACTGGATTTACTGTGTTTGTCTCGAGAGAAATGCTCATGTCTTAAACCATATTCACTTCAGAGTTTTGTGGTGCTGGGTGACAAGTCTCTTGTCATTAACCTCTGCGGGCTAAGGAGTGCCCTCCAACGGTATAGTAAGTATCCATATAGTAGTGCAGATGTTACTGGGACTATGATACAGGATTAGTGCTGTAGTTGACAGTAACTCCTAATAATACTGACTTTTCTGTTAGTTTTCAGCCTGGAGGAGACTGAGGGGAGATCTCATTGCAGTCTGCAGCTTCCTCATGAGGGGAAGATGTGGGGCAGGCACCGATCTCTTCTCTGGTGATCAGTGATAGGACCTGAGGGAGTGTCATGAAGCTGCGTCAGGGCAGATTTAGGTTAGATAAAAGGAAAAGGTTTTTCATGCTGAGGGTGGTTTGGCACTGGAACATGTTCCCCAAGGAAGTAGACACAGCACCAAGCCTGACAGAGTTCAAGAAGTGTTTGGAGAATACTCTCAGGCACATGGTGTGACTCCTGGGGATGGTCCTGTGCAGGACCAGGATGGATCCCTTCCAATTCAGAATATTCTGTGATTCTGTGAACTACTGGATGCTAATAGCCATCTTCCTCAGGCTGTGGGCAGGAGACAGGTTTGCTCTGGGAGAGGCTGTACTTCTGGGATCAGGTGCTCTTGGAGGCCTCATCTCTTCCTCTCTTTCCTCTCTCCCAGGCATTGATGAAGATGAGGTGACTGTAGAGGAGCCCAGTGCAGCTGTCCCTGAGGAAATTCCCCCTCTGGAGGGAGATGAAGATGTATCCCGCATGGAAGAGGTAGACTAAAGGAGAAAGGCTCTTCCCTCACCTGCCAGACCTCTGCCTTATATCATGTCTGCTTAGAAGGGGGTCTGCTCCTACCAGCTGCTACTGAGTCCATGGTGGTGTCTGGTTTTTTTGGCTGTGGGTGGGGCTGTTTTTGGCAGGGTGCAGGAGGGCATGATTTCCTGTTTGTTTGTAGTGCGTGATTCAGGTAGCCCGAGGCCTGTCCTGTGTCTTTCTGCTTGTGTAGGAACAGCTGCTGATGGGGAGTGGAGGTGAGGAGGCATCAGGCTTCCTCTTTCACCCCCTCATGGGGTGCCCCATGTTACCAGTAGGCATCAAACACTGCCCTTGTTCCATCGGGGTGGGAGAGCCTTTCCTCTGAGCTGCTGCCTCCCTGAACCCCCAGGGCAGAATATTGTATTTTGGTTGGGGTTTTTTTGATTATTTTTCTGTTATTTTGTTCTACTGCAATTAAAGAATCAGTGATTTACTCGGTGGGGCCCTTTGTGTTTCATGCCTATTCTGCAGAGGAAGAAGTCTTGGCTTGTGCCTGAGGATATCGTGTTGCTGGTCTCTCCTGTGCCCCAACTGCTTTTCAAAGCCCTGCTTTAGGTGATCTCTACCCCTTCCATGCCCGGGGAAGATGAAGTGGGTGGTAGGAACATGTGACCTGCTGTGCAGGTGGGGTTATCTCCAGTGGGCAGTAGTTCTCCACCTAGAGCGCTGCATGTCTCCACAGCCTGGGAGCAGACTTTTCCAATCTGCATGGGCCAGCTGGATGAGCTGTGCCAGGGCCTGAGCCTGGGCTGTTTTTGGCTGTTGTGATCTGAGCACCCCTGGGGCAGGAGCTGTGGCAGGAGCCATCTGCCTGTTCCAGTGCAGTGTGGAGCAGGGGGTGGAGTGACAGCTCAGGACTGTACTCAAGCTGCCTCCCACTAGCTCCTAGGCCAAAAGATTCTAGACTTCTTTCCTCCCACCTCCAGCCTGCCTTTTTTGGCTTTCTGCAGCCCTTGGGTGTTTGACAGTATCAGGCCACCCCTTGGCTTCTGCCGTGTTCCAGATGACAGAGCAGCCGGGGGCATCATCTCTGAGCTGTCCCTTGCACTGAGCTCCACACTCTGTGAGCAGGGTTTGTCACCCTTGGCCACAATGGCCCTTGGGGTTTGCCAGGCAAAAGTGACACCAACACCAAGTTCTCTTGCTGCCTGCATGCCAGCTGCCACAGGCACAAAATGGAGTGGGTTTTAGCCAGTATCCATCTTCACCAGGGAGGCAGAGCATACCAGAATCCCTTCCTACACACCAAGACAGTGTGTGGGTGCAGCCTGCTAGGGCAGTGCTGGAGCTGAGCTAGCAAATTGTTTAAGATTTCTCTCTGGAAGGGAAGATTCTGCCAAATAATGAATCATTCAATTGATTTCTTTTAATGTTTTGGGGTATTTTTCCCATTAATGTTTTCTTTAAATTTAAATTAGAGAACTTATTGCGTCCCATTCCTAACCTGGTAGACAAAATGGGTGTTTTGGTTGTTTGGGTTTTTTTGGTGGGTTTTGTTTGTTTGTTTTTACCAAGGGAAAAAAAACAAAAATATCAACACTTTCCATTTCCAGTCTGTCAGCAGATGGTGGCAGCAGACATTTGGGGGAATTTGTACAGCAGGATGAAAAGCTATGAAGTTGCACAGGCACTTCCAAAAGCTCAAAACTAGGAAAGGAGCACAGGTAAAACTGCTGGAGAGCCAAATGCTCTGAAGTCAGCTCTGGTATCCCTGCAGGCTCAGCTAACTCACCGCTGACCCTAGTCTCCTCCTCTGTTTCTCTTGTAACCCTCATCTGAGTCTCCTCACCCTTTCCCTAGCCCTCTTAGGCCACAGTCCTGTCTGACTCACCGTAAGCCTACAGACAGGGTTGTTCACCAGGCTTCCCATATGTACCAGTAGGATGGACCACCCACACCTCTGTGTGGCTCTGGTGTGGGGCCTCGGCTTGGTGCAGCTGCACCACACAAAGTGCTACAGCGCTGGTGGCCCTGGCTGGCAGGTGCTCAGCAGGCTCTGCACCACTTCTGTAGCTACACCCACCAGGACTGCCCAAGCTGCATCATGCAGGGAACCCAGGAGCCAAACCAGACTTGGGCTAACAGCTCCTCCACCTGCCCACCAGCATCAGCAGCATTCCAAACTTCACTATGCTTCCCAGTCATGTGTGCAAGGATCTTTTGTCAGGCCTTGCAGTTTTGGGTCCAACCCTGGTTGATACCTGCCTTGGCAAAGGCAGAGAGATGCACCTGTGTTTGGAAACACAGCTTTGCTGTCCCTGAGAGACACAGGACACAAGGGTTGGAATTCTCTCCCTTCCTTCCAGGTACATGGAAAAAGAAACCCCCAAACAAATAAAAAGCCCCCACATGTATGCCCATGGCACTATATGCAGCATTATTTTTAATTTAATAAAATAAAATGAGAAAAAAGTTGCCTTGCAAAAGTACCAAAACCTGCTGCTTTGTCAGCCAGGTTGTGTTGAGGAGAAAAGGATTGACCAGTAAAACCCAGGCTCCTGGGGAAGAACAGCTTTCACTGCTCCATCCCCAGCTGCATGGGGAGCAGGTACCCACTCATTCCATCCCCTGCTGCCTGTGGAGCAGGAACAAGGCACTGCAAGCAGGCTCTGCCCCATATCCCAGCCCTCCAGGCACAGCAGGGCTCTGGCCAGGCCCTGGAAAAACTAGGGCCAATGCCTCCAGTTGGCAGGAAAAAGAGGGGCAGTTTGTGCTTCTCTGAATGGCAACTGCAAAGCCCAGAAACTGTGGCACTGAGGCAGTGCTGGGGCTTCTGGGCAGCGCAGCCTTTGGCCTGAAACAGCAGTGGATGTAACCAAAAAGCAACCTAGAACTTGGCAAACCTTGGAAACCAGACGGGCCAGCTTCAGGCTCTGTATGAAAGTCAGGGCTGAGGGGAGCAAAGAAAAGTGTCTTGGAGCAGGGGCAAAGAGCTGATAAAACCAAACTGGGAGGTACTGGCTTTCACCGCAGAGTGCCCTCCCAGAGCAGATCCCAGGCCTGGGGTAAGACAGGCTGGGAGTCATTCCTGTAGCTGTGCCTGTACTACCTGGAGTCCCTCCTGGGATGGAGGCTGAGAACTTCCCACCCTTGGGATGGGCTCAGCTGTGGACTTGCCTCACCCGGAGGTGTTTCAAAAAGAAACCTAGTGTTTTGTTTGCCCTTTCCTCCTGCCAAGCTCTGTAGTACTCACAGAAATTGAGAAGCATTAGCCAGAGGTGAGACAGTACCAGGGAAAAGAATTCCCTTGTTCATCAGTGACCTTGAGGAGAAGCCACAAGACAGAGGTGGGGCAGGTGTACCAGCAGCCCCATGCTGGTATGCCCCTAGGCCTGTGCCTTGGCTGTAAGTCTTTGACCTATTAAGGCAAACGGAAAGGTTTAGAGCTGCAGCAGCCCAGAGCATTTCCTGGGCTTGTTCCAGCCCCTTCTCCAGGAAAAGCAGGTGGAAAACTGAGTCACCAGTCCTGCCTATCCATACCCCACCCTGCTCCTCAGCAGGTTCTGAGAAATCAAGCAAGTACCCTCGACCAGAGGCAGGACAATGGCTATGGCTTAAATGCCATGGCCCCAGCTTCCTTAGACCTTTTGTACAGGGGTCTCGCCTGGGGGGAGCTTCTTACTGCGCTTCTTCATGCGGCTGCGGGCATAGACACGGAGAAAGAGGGCCACGAAGACAACAGCTACGCCCAGCCCACCCACCACAGTGACAGTGTGCCCATAGATGAGGCAGGAGAGAAGGATGGCAAAGGCCTGTCGGAGTGTCATGATGATGGTGAAGACAGCTGCCCCAAACTGGTTGATGGTGTAGAAGATGAAGAGCTGGCCGCAGGCAGAGCACACCGAGAGCAGCACGGCGTGGGCTGTGAACTCCGAGTGGCGGGCCATGAAGCGTAGCGACTCCAGCAAGGCACCCTGCTCCAGGAGCGAGCCCACTGTGAAGAGGCAGGAGAACACGTTGACACCAAACATCATCTGCACGGGGGACATCTTGTAGGTGAAGAGAGCATCCTGCCAGTTGGAGGTGAAGCTGTCGAAGATTATGTAGCCAGCCAGGAGCACTATGCCAGAGAAAGTGGTGACGGTGGACACGTGCCTGTTGGGAGCGCTGGAAAGCAGGAACATGCTGACCCCCACAGAGATGAGGGCAGCAGTCAGGTACTCCCAGTACTCATAACTCTTGCGTGACACCAGTTTGCCCATCATCATCACTGGGATCACTTTGGAGGCCTTGGCCAGCACTTGGGTGGGGAAGCTGATGTATTTCAGTGCCTCATACTGGCACCAGCTGCTGAGGATGTTGGAGAGGGAAGCAAAGGAGTATTTGTACATGGGAGCCCCGTGGCGTGGCTGCTTGGTCAGGGCGCAGTACAGACCGGCCACTGTGAAGGCCAGTATGCGGTTCATGAACACTAGGAACTGGGAGTCCGTGAACTTCTCACCAGGGTCTGTTTCAGTGGCACCGTATGTCCTCGTCATCACACGTTCCTGGAGGACGCCCCATGTGAGGTAGGAGACCTGCAAAGCAGGAGGAGCACAGGGAGAGTCAGGACCCACAACAGCAGCTGCCAGCAACCACAGGAAGAACAGACCCCAGGAGATCCTTTCTTTCCCCAATGTTGCCACACTGTCTGCCCAGCAATATTTCCCTGAGACACTGGGAAATGGGGCCACCCTCCACTCCACCTGTCTGAGGGAACCTGCTGTCCATGTGGTTACAATCAGAAACATTGTGTTCCAAACAAAACCTGCTCAGTATACAGGGGGAAAGCCCACAATGCAAACATCCTGGTGGAGAGCAAGCAGTTGTGCTTTAAGCTGCTTTAAAGCCTGTGGAACCAGACTGACAGAATCAGGGAGTGTTACGGATACACAGCTGTGGTTTTGGTGCCAGCTCCCTGCGGCAGGTCCTGGCAGTTTTCCCAGTGGCCTCTGCGTCAGTTTTCACTTCCAGCTCCCCAGGCCTGGTTTTTCCATCCCAATCAATTCTAATTTCAAACCCAGCAGATGAAATTGTCGTCCAGGGATGACCACTGTGGAGGCTGTCACCTCCACTACTTCTGGCACAACAATACCAAGCCCCTCACAAAAGTAACACAAACTTCCTCTCATCACACATTTCCTGAGAAATTAAGGCACAGAGATGGAAGGACTGTTGGTGACCTGCAGTAAGTCTGAATGGGCCAGGAAAGCAGGCCAGGGAGTACCTTCTGCTGGCTGCAGGACACCTGGGTTTTTCTATCTCAATGCCCACATTACTGTTTTCAATTCTCACAGACCCAAAAAGCTGATCTTCCTGATGATGCTCAGGCTGTAACTGAGACTTAAGGAAACTAAGATTTAAAGTTCCTGTTTATCTGTAGCTGAAATCAGTATATTCTCTCCAGTGTTCAAATTCAATCCATCAAGGCAGGATACATCAGCCCCAGACAAGCGAACCAGAGGACAGCCTGGGAGATAAGAGGGCTCAAACTATTTGCTGTTCTGACGGAGGGTCAGAACAAAAGCAGGGCCAGAACAAAAAGCCCTAACAATCTGCTGAATGACAGAATTTTCACAGATTTTTCCCTATCCATGGCTGTAGAGTACTGCAATCAGACAGACAGGAAGCCCCAGCCCAGATGACACAAGCTAAATGGAGCTCCACAGCCCTTAGATGTGGACTATCCTGTTTGAGAGGCTGTGTTCCAGCCTCCAACCCTACCCTGATCAAGCACAGCACCGCATCCTTGGTCTTCAAGGAACTGACGGTCACAAACCCACTGGCCACCTCCTCCTTCCAGAGTGGGACAGCCACACACACATGGACAGGGCCCTTACCTGTAGACCAGTAGCACAGAAGAGCAGCTTGAAGACCTGCCGGGCTGTGGAGGATTCTGTGGGCTCCGCCCGGGGCGGCAGAGACCCATCCTCCTGGTGTACAGACTTCACCTCGGAGCCGAACACACATGATTTGATAACAGGGAAGCAAATGCCTCGGCCTGAACAGGGTAAGAGAACATAGAGAAACAATGATGCTTGTAAGTCCCTTCCAACTCAACATATTCTGCAATTCTGTAATTAGCCACAGCTTGGGCATCACCAGCTGCACCAGCTTAAGAGATGAAGCCTCCCTCCTTACTAGCCTCCAGATCTGCTGGCACAGGGGCCTCAGAGAAATTTGTTTCAGGGTAGGACCTAGACAGGACTGGGATGCATCTCTGTGAGCACCTCAAGCCTGGTCTGACAAAGCAGGTTGGGGAAACAAACTGAACAGGGCAGACCGAGGGGGTGCAGAGAGCTCAGAGGGAGGCAGGACGTGGAAGTGAAGCTCCTGCCCTTACCAGTCTCCAAATAGTTCCTTCTCTTGAAGTACTGGATGAGGAGGAATCCTGGCACCACAATACTCGCGTAGCCAGCAGCATTAACAAAGAAGCGGAAAAGCCAGAAGTCCCCCCATGAGTCCTGCAGGACAGGGGCGATCTCTTCACCCGTAGCCATCGTAGGGAGGGAAGCCAGCACAAGGGGAAGGCAAAATCTGTGGAGAGAGGAAGAGGCAGGTGGTGGGCTACTGGTACATGGCCAGCTCCACTCTGCATGCCTGTAATACCTCCCCACCAGCAGGCAGCACCCAGACCCCACAACAGCAACAACAGCAATGCGACAACAGTGATGTGGGCAGCATGTGGAGTAGGAAAAGCCCTCAGAAGTTGAAAAGCACAGCCAGGCATCTATGTTTGCTTCTGTTAAAGGTGTTTGCTCTGGAACACGGGGACTCAGAACCTTGGATTCCCAGGATTAGAGAGAACACTGCTGTAACCATCTGCTTTTGACAACACTCTTACTTCAAATGCAAGGAGCACCTCACACCTCACCTTTATAGGTTAAACTTTAGCACAGCTCTTGGGTGGTAAAGAAAAGGTCACTGAATGGAAAAATCAACTCCTACCTAGCAGCTCATGTTTCAAGCCTGTGGCCATGAGCAACCTTCCTCTGGGAGCAAACAGTTCAGAGCTTTCCCCTCCAGCTGCACCAGGTGAGTGGAGGAGAGGCAGAGGTTTGGGCTGCCAACTTCCCCCCACTTCTCCATGCAAGCCCTGGAAGGCAGCGTGCCAAGGCATTTGCCACAACTCAGAGGAAATTACAAAGGTTCACTCACTTAGCAAAATACAGCCAGAAAGCAAGGCTGGAAAGGAACTTTCCTGGCAGCTGGCTGGTTGGAATTTTACCAGGACTATCCAATAAGGTATAGCTGATATTCTTCCGCTAAAGCCATAGGAACTGACCTGGCTACCTTTAAAAAAGCTTGAATAGTCTTTGAAGGAGTTATTCCCTCCACTGTCCCCTCCCTCACATAGGCAAACCTGCAATATTCAGGGACACCAGGTACTCAAAAGAATGAGCAACCAGGCAAAAACTTCCTATACCCAAGGCAACCTGCATCCTCCAGACACACCAAGCTGCAGCTTCCTGCATCAAGGTAGAATGTCTCCCTGGTCCATGCTCCATCCCTGTCCAGTTTCCCCAGTGGAGAAAGCCTCCTAATTGCCCTGGGGGACAGGTAAGTGTGCTGTGGGCTGGTTACATAAATGCACACCAGAAAAACTCTAAGCTCCTGTGACTTAAAGGGCTAGGGATGTTAATTCCTCCTCCCCCAGAAACAAGTGAGTCAAAGGAATTTAGACCCTGTTTAGGGGTGTACCTGGCTTAAATATTGTATAGCTGTGACCTTTGGTAGCCCTCCCACAAAACTCAGAGATTTACAAACTTAATAGCTTTAAAGGCAAGGAAGTCCCCTGCCATTTCATGTGTGAGCCCTCTCCTTCAACCTCCTGTCCCCTTGGGAAAGGCCTCAGGGGCTTTTCTTACCCTCAGCTGCTGCAGCCAGGCCTTTGAAATCCAACAACCTCACCTAAGCCAAGGCTGTGTTTCACCCAGAAATCTCCCTCCTGTGACTTAAAGGACAGAGAAATTCCCAGCCCAGGAAGAAATGCAAAAGGCTGGGGGTGGATTTCTGTGCCTGCTTTCCATTCCCTTCCCGTTCTCCCCCCCAGAAAAGACAGTTTGACATTTCCGTCCCACCTCTTCTGCTGCAGGGGCACTATTGCAGGCTGTACAGGTGCTGTGGGATGCAAGAACACCACTTGGTACTGGCACCTGGGGCTGAAGCTGCCCATGTGCTCCTGGGCTTGCCTGTATTAAGTAGCCCCAGCTGATGGCAATTGCAGAAATGCCGTTTGCTTTTGCAGAAGTCAGATATAAATGACAGGGTCGGTTGCTACACTCAAGGGCCATGTCTCCAATGTGACAGGGACCGTAAGCTCCATTAGCACAACTGCTCCTGCTGTTATCCCACTGGCCCCCGCAGCGCTGCCATGGGAGGAGGACCAGCTCCGCTCTCCCACAGTCACTGTGAAGAGGAGGCTACGGGGGACAATGGCTCTCTCTATGCCTGCACTAGCAATTCCCAGGCCCCGAGAGCTGACTCAGTGCAGCAGGCCCTGCCCGCCCCGACGAGACTAGGAAGGAACAGGGACGCCAGTGTTACAGGTAGAAAGCGGGGG
>VXAY01005673.1:452650-478114 GCA_013399855.1 Oxyruncus cristatus
GGCGGCGGCGGCGGAACCCCCGCCCGGCGGGTGCGCTCCGGCCCCACAGCGGCCCCTGCCGCCCTGGAGGGGCCGCGGCGGGAGGAGCAGGGCGGGAGGGAGGAGCAGGGCGGGCGGGCGCGGGCGGAGAGGTGGACGGGATGACGAGATCAGAGAGAATCATTTAGGTTGGAAAAGATCTCCGAGATCATCGAGTCCAACCTGTGGCCGAACGCCACTATGTCAAACAGACCATGGCAGTAAGTGCCACGTCCAGTCTTTCCCTGAACACGTTCAGGGATGGTGACTCCACCACCACCCTGAGCAGTCCATCACAATGGACAAGGGCCAATCTCACATCACCCTTTCAGAGGAGGAATTCTTTCCAATGTCCAACCTAAACCTTCCCTGGCACAGCTTGAGGCTGTGTCTCTTGTCCTGCTGGTTACCTGGGGGAAGATGCCAACCCCCACCTGGCTACAACTTCCTTTCAGGTAGTTGTAGAGTGTGATAAAGTCACCCATAAGCCTCCTCTTCTCCAGAGTAAACAACCCAGCTCCCTCAGCCGCTCCTCATAGGACTTGTGTTCCAGACCCTCGTCAGCTCCATTGCCCTTCTTCGGACACGCTCCAGCATCTCAGTGTCCTTCTTGAAGTGACAGGCCAAGAATTTGTCACAGGACTCAAGGTGCAGCCTCACACATGCAGGGGGACAATCACTGACCTAGTCCTGATGGCCATACTATTCTTGATTCAAGCCAGAAGCCCTAGAAACTGAGCCCTGGCATCCCCCCCATCCCTGTGCCATGGCTCAGGGCCTCCCCCTCCCAGCCCTGCCCTGCCCCGGGCACACACCACAGCTGCTCCCAGTGGTAGGCAGTATCTGGGCACTGTGGGGCAGGATGGGGGCCATGTCCACCTGGTCCCTGCAACCCTGCACCACTCATTCCGGCCCTGGGCATGGCTGCAGGGCCAGCTGCAGCTGTCAAATGGCCACCCAGTAACATTTCACAAGACATCTTTTTAAAACAAATGGTTTTATTTTATAATAACAAAAGGTGCATATCACTTTTTTCTGCCTTTTTCCTTTGCTCCCACCTGCAGCCCTGGCCCCACTATCCCACTCTACCCTGCAGCACCTGTCATTCCTGCTTTGGGCAACCCAGGAGTGCCTCATGTCCCCTGTGAAGGTGGCATTGAAGCAGCTGCATGGGTTTGCAGCAGGGTTGAGGCCCTGCCAGAAGATGAGAGGCAAAGTTTCAAAACAAATGCAATCCAGTCCAGGGCTGCTGAAGAGACCAGGCAAGCTCCAAAGAAGCCTGAGGGGTGCCCGTGCTGTTTTCCTGGCAGCATTCCCTCACAAGAAGGGAGGAAGAAGACAAAGGCTCACTCCAGAGCGTCCCGGGCAATTGCGCCATCCAGGATTTGTCCAAAACAACAGCAGCTGCTCCCAGGCAACAAGCGGGGAATTTCCCTGGCTGAGGTGGGGTCAGGCAGGCTCCATGCCTCCATTCCCACAGCACCTTTAGCTGCTGGTTTCGTAATGCATCGCATGTGCATCGCATGTGCTCCTCTGGCTGGAGAGGGGGCAAGGAAGGGTGGTGAGCTGAACAACAGAAAGGATGTTGCATAAAGATAATACTGCCATCTCCTCCGCTTTCAGCCTGGGGGAATCTAAAAGCCATGCCCTAAGTTTTTAACATCCTTTCAAGCCAGGTTATTGGGCAGAATCTTTTGTCCTCTTTGCGAAAGAGGAAACCACAGCACGGTAAAGCAACAAGATGTCAGGCACAACGGTAGAAGCAGGGATCCATAACCTGGTCTTCCGGCATCTCCTACACTCTTTCTTCAGCCCTGCAGCCCAGCAGCACAGCGTGGGAATAGAGCACCAACCTGGGATCCCCCAGTCTTGGCCGTGAGCACTAGAAATGCTCTGCAAGTGGGGAAGCCCCTGCGCTCCTACTCACCTTCTGTGGTGCAAAGGACCTGAGCGGGCAGACTGGGGAAACCCCTGCAGCCCTCATGTCCGTGGCCCCTGGCGTAATGCTCAGCCTCCTGATGCTGTGCGGGTGCAGGATGGGTTAGATCACACGAGACCTCTGCTGCCCACAGCAACAACAAACATTTATTACAGTGAGTGTAGACTCTCCTCACCCCATGCTTATTCTGATGGCGTTCGGGGGTGCCAGAGGATGCTCCGTCCACCGAACAGTGCGAAAACGAGATCTCTCCTGCTCCTTCCCTGTGTATACTGGAGACCCCCACAAGTCAGACCCACTGCCAGGAGGGGAAATTCAGTCCTGCTGCAGTGTACAGATACTAAAAGAAAAGCCTCCCCTGTGTAGTGCTCATAATGCCACTTTCTTCTGTCTGGGAAGGCAGCCTGAGGCCAACAAAACTTTTCCAAAGAGCAGAGGAGCAGTGGGATAAGTCTCCCGAAGTGACTCTGCTCCTACGGAACTGCAGGCAGGCAAGGTTCCAGCAGGCAGCAGGGCAGCAGCACGGAGCAAGGAGGTAGCCCAACGGGCCAAAGGAGTCCAGCCGCTCATTCAGAGCACACAACAGGCTTCCCTGAGATCTTAAGGTCATCGAAGGGCAGCAAGGCGAGGAGCTGCAAAAGCCAAGGGTACGGACATGTAAGGATTGAGTGTTGTGTCTCTACTGAGCTGGGGTAGGGACCCAAACCTTCCCCCCACCCAGTACTGCAGTCACCTACCCCCCTAGGGAAGTGCAAAGAAACCCTGTCTGGGCTTTCCCTAAGTCTTGAGGCAAAAGGCAGTTATTCCACACACCCCCAGAGCCAATGCCTGCACCCTATAGGGAAGGATGGGAACAGCAGGAAACTCCTCCTAGGAGCTCCCCGCAAATTGTCTGACTCCTGCACCCCATGACAAGCTGTCAGAGCCACGGGCCTCTCCCCACAGGGACTCACGTCATCGTTGCCATCAGCCAGGTCCTGGGCTGTCTCATTCTCCATGTTCCTCAGCAGGGTGTCAGCCCCGGAGTGTGAGAGGATGGCGGCAATGGCAGCATCCTTGCGGCCCACGGCCAGGTGGAGCGGGGTGCAACCATTGTACATCTGGGCATCCACATACGCCCCGTTGCGCAGCAGGAACTGGACAGCCTTGCGGTTGTGGCACTCCACGGCCAGGTGCAAGGGCGTCTTCCCACTCGTGCCCTCCTGCAACCCACAGATCACAAGGGTGTGGGGTGTGGGGTTCGGGGTTCCCTCGACTGGGCCCTGCAGCACCCACCCCACACCCCATTAACAGGGGGCAGAGGGGGCAGTCCCCACCCTGATTGCTGTTACAGCACCCACCAGCCCCTCAAGGACCTTTACTCTCTGCTCCCTCAAAATTCAGTGCCTCCGAGCCTCACAGCCGTGTCTGTCCCAAGGCTGGAGGGAGTGCCCAAGGGAGAGACACACTGGCCCAGCCTTGCCAAAACATCACACCGTGCCCAGTCTTACCCGAACATCGATGTTGGCACCACTCTCCAGCAGCAGAGACATCATCGGGATGTTCCCCTTCAAGGTGCTGATGTGCAGACAGGCCAAGCCTGTGATGGAGAGGCAGAAGAGAGAGCCACAGTCAGCCCAGCCCACCCTATGGCACACAATTCATGGCACCATGCTTGTTCTGCTGTGCTCCAAGATCCCTGCATACACAAGTCACGGTCTCTGCCCCAACCTGGCCACCAGCTCTGAGCTGGGCTGACCCCAGGTCCCACCTTGCCAGTTCTGGAGCTGCAGGTCCTGGTGGTGCCTGTGGGTCTGAGCTGTGCCCTCCAGTGGGGCTGCGTTCTCCAGCAGCTGCTGGGCACACTGCAGGTGCTGCTGCTCACAGGCCAGGTGCAGCGGGGTGTTCCCATTGCGGTCCTGCAGCCCAGGGTTCACTCCCTTGTGGATCAGCGCCTGGATCACGTGGGGCTGCTCCAGGTACACGGCGAGATGGAGTGGGGTCTGGAGAGAAATTAGGAAAGCAGAGGATGCCCCACAGGACACCAGATGTGATGAGCCACACCAGTCTACAGGCAGCACAGCTACCCCACAGGAGACCTCCATCCTTGTCCTGAGGTTATGCATGGTGGACACCGGGAGGCGTGCAAATGGCTTGCTGTCCCCCTGCACCTCAGTCAGGGATCACCCATGGGGACACATCTTACTCTCCCAAGTTATCTACACTGCCACCCACATTCAAGCTGTGCCTGCTCCCACCCCCTGGGGTTGTCTGCAACGTCCTGGGGCTTTGCAAAGCACCCTTTACCCCACAGTCCTGGGAGCTGTCACACCTCTCTCAGGGTGTCTCTAACACCTTTCTTCCCCTCTCTGCAAATGAGCTGCTCCCGTGGGAGCAGGTGGGGGATCCGGGGGAAAGGGCAGATGGATTGGGCATCTATCCAGGGAACTGCTAGCAGCATCTCCCTTCCTCACATCTTCTGCCTATCACAACTGCATACCTGGAAAAGATCATTTTGTATCTCCAGCACCTCCCTGGGTAGCTGAGCAATGCAGCAGAGTGCTACAGCTGGGACACAGTGGATAATGGCCAGATGAACCAACCTATGGAGGGGATAAAGGGGACAGGAGAGAACAAAACCAAAAAATTAGTCCCAAGTACCATGCTCAGGAGTGAAGATCCTTCGCTGCTGCATGAAGGAATAATCTCTCTGCCTCCTCCAATCCCCTTCCCACCATCTCAGAGCTCCTCCATTCCACCCTCTCCTTGGGGAAGCTCAGCAGAAGGCCAAGGAAGGAACACGGCCTGAAGCTCCCCAGGGCAGTCCTTCACCCTGATCCCCACAGGGAACAGACCCTCCTGACCCTGCTAAGCAATGCAGGGTCCTCCCTAAGACCTCACAGCATGCGTGGGGCTCAGACCTGCCAGTACGCAAAGCCAGGCCTCCAACTGGTGCAGGTCCAGAGCCTCGGATGTGTTTCCCACAGCCCAGGGGCCAGGTTTGCCAGCTGTGGAGGGAGGTCTAGGCTCTGGCAGCTGCCTGGGGAATTCCAGTTCCCTACTTCCAGCTGTGCACTGTACTTCTGCTTTCCCCTCCATGAAGGCAAGCAGCCATAGCTGGGCAGGAGCCTGGTGCTGGTTCAAGATCACCTGTGTGGCACAGCCCCCATGCCCGCTTATCTGCTGGTCCACACCAATTTCCTCTTCCCCCCCAACATCCTTTCCTTCCAGCACAGTTGTGGCAGGGCTGGCACGCAGCCCGCCAGCGCAGAGGGACACCAGAGGTGCAGCTGTCAGAGCTTGGTGGCCAGCAGGGAGCCCTAGTCCTCAGGACCGTGGCCCTCACAGCCACAGGGTGGTTGGGCAGCCCAGAGTCCCCCAGCCCAAGGAGAGGTTTTATTTCCAGCCAGCCCCTTCACAGTCAGAAGAGAAGTGAGAGCACAATGGAGGCAGAGCCGAGAGGGAATTTCCAGTCTCCTCCGCCAACGTGCTGTGCTTCCGGGCCCCCGGCACCGGGCATCCTCCCACCACAGGGCAGCCCCTTTGGGCCGACCCTAGCCATGGTGGGCAGCAGCAAGGAGCGGGCAACAGCCCCCACTCTGAAGAGCATGGCAGGCATGAGCTGAGCCTCCTGCCACCTCCTCACCACTGTGCTGGGGGCCCTGGGTGGCCTGTCTCTGGCAGGGATCAGCTCCAAACTAAAGGCTGGGCTCTAAGTAGGCTCCTGTCACCCATGCTGCTTTGTCTGAGGCAGGCAGGGCCAAGGGACGGAGGGTGAGAGCTGTGCCAGCCTTGGCAAGACAATCTGCTTTCTGGACAGCCCAGCCTCGGGACGCTACCTGCGTTGTGGGGGATGGAGAGCATCCCTCTATAGGCAGGGGAGCAACACCTGGCCCTTAAACACTGCAGAAAAAAAGAAGGGTTGGGGCTGCCTTTTCGCCAGTTGCAGTGAGGATCTGACTGTGCTGAGAAGCTCAGAGGCCAGTCCCCAAAAATGGCCTTTATTCACCTCCTCCCAAATGCTGCTCAAAGGCCAAACCAGCACCTGGAACCTCAGGCACCTTCAGCTGAGCCCAAATTTTGATGGTAAAACAAGTTCCTCTCCAACTTGCTGCCAGGACAGAGGCTGTGCCCAACAGGAGAGGCTTTGTCCCTGGGGAAACCCCTGGTCATGTGCAGTAGGGAATTCCCCACTGGAAGGAGAGGCCGCCCACCAACATCTGCCTCTGTACAGGCATGGGGTGCCCCCTCACCAGCAGCACTTCCAGGGCAGGGGATGGGGCTTCGAGCAGGGGCCATGCAGCCCCACGGGCAAGGTCTGACCACCCTCGGGGAACTGTGGGGCAGAGGCACAGCCAAGGGGCCCAGGCCAGGAGTGAGGGGACCAGCTGCAAGAATACCTCTCCCCTCATCAGGCTTTCACTGACCCTAGCCTGGGTATGATCCAAGCAGGGAGATTCCCTGCTTGGTTTTGCATCAGTCCCTGTGGCAGCACCTGTGCTGAGGTGTCCTTTGTGCACTTGCAGGGACAGCCCCTGTTTCTCCAAACCCGCTCCCAGACACCACATGCAGGAGGAGGCCACAGGATCTGCCTTTTACAGGTATGGCAGAGATAAGACTGCTCAAACAGGGGACTTTCCAAGGCAATTCAGCTTGAACTTTAAACCGCTACTGCTTTCACTTTCCAGAGCTACTCTGGGCTCCCAGGGGAGAGAGCAGTGCCCATGGTTGTGTCCCACGGCAGCCAGCACTTGTACCCCAGGAATCCCCCCAGCCCCTCTGCTACTACCCACACCACACCACACTGTCACGTGGGGACAAGTGGGGCAGTCACCCTGGGGAGGTGGTGGAAACCCCCGAGCAGCCCTCTGCCACTGCCAGCACCTCACTCTTCCCGGCTTGGATGCCTCTGCAACTCAACAAGGCGGTGCAGCTGCTCGGGTCTGGGCTGACACCGAGCAAGTTTGGGCATCCATGGTGCAGAGGTGAGGGGGGTGACCATCCCCACCTGACCAGAGCTCAAGCTTTTATCTTGCAGCTGAGATGTGCCTGCTTTGAAGGATTGCTTTCTCCCCTCCCCCGTCCTTCTCCACCCGGGTGCAGCCTCCTCCTGCACTCTCATTTCTGCATTCCTTCCCGCCTTTCCTCATTGCCAGCCCTCAACTTCCTGAAATGGCTGCAAGAACCGTGAGCTACACGGGGTAATCATGGCAAGGCCAGGGGGCTGGGATGAGCCCACCAAGAGCACGTGTGCACTGAGGCACTGGGCTATGATGCCAACCAGCAACTGGGATTGTCTCCTGCTAACCCAGGAAACCTCCTACGCTGAGGAGACCGGAGGCACAGGCATCGTGCCAGTCTCCACTTCTTCTGTCCGAGGCTACAAGGACAACTCTCTGTGCCACAGCAGCCACTGACGGGCTGCTGCTCCGTGCTGGCACGGAGTGTGCACAGCTGAGCCCCAGAGCCAGGGCGCGGCGATGGAGACACCCGCTCGCTGCCAGCCACCGCTTCTCACCCAGCCACGGCCGCCAGAGCAAGCCCTACACCCTGCCACGCTCAGGCCCTTGCCCTTACCTGGCCTGCCTGCACGCCTCTCCTCTGCCTCCCTCCCTCCCCACGCTCCTGTCTGCATTCTCCTGGTTGCAGCTAGGGGGGTGGGTGCCCAGCGGGAACCTTCAGGAAGGGCAACAGGGAGTTTTAGAAACGGCAAGGGATGGAGGAGCTGTGGGCAGGGAAACGTGGCAGGAGTACAGACTGCTGGGTTCATTCTCAGCTTTTCCACTTGCTCACCAGCTTTACTGTGGCACAAAAGGACTCAGCGCTCTGAATCACAAAGGTCCCATGGGCACAGGACATTCCTGGCACAAAGTGATCTAGCTGATATCAGAAAGATAACAACCCTGGAGCAGACAGGTTGGGGCTATCCCTGGGGATGTCCCTTGGTCTGAACATGCCACGCCCAAACTGGTCCTAGTTTAGGCACAGGAGAGCATCCATTTCCACAGTGCTGTCCATCTCCATCTTCTGAGTGACCTCAAGTGTCGGGTAGGAAAGTTTCCACACATGAGGACTGGAGGCAGGAGAAGAGGGTAAGGGTGATACCCAGCTCTGACACACAAGCAGAACTGATGAAGTCCCACCAGTTCTCTGGCTATCCTTTTCCATTTCTCTAGGAAAGGGTCTGACGATGCAGCTCTCCCCATCTGTAGAGTAAGACACTTCCTTCTCAAAGCAGCCTCTCCCTTCATCATGTCACCCTAGAACCACCTAAGACATGGGATCCAATATTCAGTTGAATTTGCTTTGACAAATTTTTCTCCCTCCCTAGATAAGGTCCTGGTCTGCAGGAACAGTTCGCTCCCAGCTCCTTATTTTGGCTGAGTGGAGCATTAGGAAATCATGCAAACAATTCACACAAGAGAAACTTGTTCAGGGGAGGAAATGGCCCCAGCAGCAATAGAGAGGAGAGGAAGGGAGAAGGAAAACAGCAGGGGAATTCCATGCTTACCCTGCTCTCCTGTTCCAGGCCTTGTAACCTGCACTGCTAACCGCTTCCTCAGCCATCAGCATGAACCTCTGCCAGCAGGCTCAGCAAGCACAGCCCCATCCTGCCCTGCAGCCCTGAGCCAGCCCAGCCTGGCTCCCTTCCTCAGCACATACAAAAGCGATGCTGCCCTGCTCCATAAAAGCTGTTCCATCTGCCTTCTGGCAGCTCCAAAGGAGCAGCAGATCCCAGCTGGCTGTGGACTCATTGGCCTGTCCTGTGTTCCTGCCCTGGGTCTCCTGTTCTGCAGGTTTCTTCTCCCCTTCCCTGGGAAGGGCACAGCTTGGATTTGAGCGAAGGGAGGATGGGATGGGACTGGAAGGAGGTTGTGGCTAGTGGGATGCAAAGCCCCTTCAGCCACAGCGGGTTCAGCATTCCTGATCTCCATTCTTGGCAGCAGCTGCTTCCCAGCCTGCTGCTCCTGGGGCCAGAGGGAGAGGTGGGAACTGACAGGTGAGCAGAGGAGACAGCCTCATCTTTCCTGGGGTGCTCTGCAGAGGGCCTGGTCTGGGTGCTTGCAGATGAGGGGTGCTCGAGGCTGACTGGCAGGAGAGGCATTGTGAGAGGGCTGTGGGCACCTCATTTTTCAGTGAGGTGGGGAGGAAGAGGAGGAAGATGGGGAGATAAAGGTGCCCCAACAGCACCCTGGCCTCACACCCTCTAGACTCTGCACCCACACATTTGAGAATTTTGCTCCATTTCCGAGCAGATGGTGGGTCTGGGATTGCAGAAGCGCTAAACATCAGATGCATGTGGCCTGCTTCCTTCAAAACAAGGGGTATGCCCTGCACTACCATCAGTGCATGGATGGGCGAAGCCAGAAAGCAGGTTAGCTCATCCTAGCAGGGACCAGTCACGGGCTGAGAGGCAAGATGAACAATTGTAATAAAAGCAGTAAACATCCCAAAAGGTCCACTGACCGTTGTAAAAGCCATTTAAAATGGAACAAACTCCCACTCTCACTCACCAGGAGGCAAATATGTTCTACAGTTTCTGTACACACAGAGATATCTTGAGGTCAGAACAGCCTCTTAGAAGAGGGCAGTGCCTGGACTTTGCCAGAGCCTGTACAACACACCCCAGCAATCACTTACAGCCCTGCACGCATCCTCATTGCCTCAGGATTTTCTCTTAATGAGGCATGAGCCGGGAGCCTAGGATACCTCAGAGTCCCCCTTCAGCCCTGAATCTGCCCCAGTCAGAGGGGCTTCCCAGCTCTGTGACACAGAGAGCATCCCACGCAGCTCACTGAGAGGCACCCTGTAACCACTCTCACAGCTCAGACCCCACAGCCTCTCCTCCTACACAGTCACATCTGACTCCTTGTTTATCCACATTATACTAAAAAAAACCCAAACCCAAACCAACAAAAAATGAAAATTTCTTTGTTAATTTAGCTGAGCTCAACCCCTTCCCAACAGCGGCCAAGCCTGCCTCCAAAGTGCAAGGACTTGAAGTCCTCCCCACCTCAGCTGATCTGTTACAGCCAGGCATCAGGCTTCTGCACCCCAGGACATGGAAATTTCCAGTCATTCTTTCCCTTCCCCTGTGCTGAAGTTCTCTGTGTCTCCCCTTAGCTCCAAGGCAAACCTGGGCAGGTGGAAAGTCTGAAGAAACTTCCTCCAGGCCAGGCTGAAGTCATCCAAACAGAGAAAAAACCTCTTCTAGCATGCACAGTCTCAGAAGGCTGCCAGGACTTACCCACTTTACGGCAAGGCTGTATGTGTGTGACCCCTGCAGCAGCCAGTAACTTCTGGGGCATCCCACAGGATGTCCCAGAGCTTTCTGCTGTTATTTGGAGGGACACCAAGCCCTCCCCTGTTTACCAAACTCCTGAGCACACACAGAGGAAGAGCCAAGAATCCAGGGACAGGGAGCTGGACACAGGAAGTTCTCTTCTCCCTTCTGCCAGACCCATGTTAGGTCTCACTTTCTTCTCTGCTCCACAACGGTAGCATGCTAAGAAGCAACTTGGGATGGACTTGAATCCTGCCAATCAAGGAAGGAGGCTTCTTTCCAAAGCCCCTCTGCTAAAACCAAGAGCATCCCCACTTCCCACTAATACGGCCATCTCACTGCTGGGCAGCCAGCAACAGCCCAGCCCAGCCAAGCAGGGGGACACCCAGCCTGACCAGCAACCAGGTGTGCTCTCTGCATTGGACTTACTTAATCCTGAGTCTCTCCAGTCCTCTGCTTCTTTTTCCTTCTTTCACAGTAATTGCCCCTTGCTGTCACACACTGAGCATTCCCCCAGTTACACACACTGGGATCCAGGGCTTCAAGGGTTCAGCAACACCCCTGCTCAGCAGGGCAAACACTGAGCAAGCAGCCACGCTGGAGCAGACAGCCTGAATGGGGACAACCTCTACTCCCCTGCTCAGGAAGATCTCTGGAACAGGGCTCCATGAACTGGGAGCATTAAGACTGGCACATGCTGATGTAGAGTTAGAAGCGGCCCTTCAGGATGAGCCTTTGTGTTCAGTGGCTACCCAAGCAGGCAAGGGCTCAGCAGAGAAGGGCCCTTCGCTACCATCATGTGGAGAAGAGCTCAGAACATCACCTCCCATGGGGCCCCAGTGTTACTTGATTAACTGTCCCCAAGCCCTTGTTAAGGCATCTGAGCCCACAAGTCACTGGCACGTGATTTCTTATCAGCAGACAGAGCAGCACTTGTCTCTAGTGGAAGGAGGAAGTCAAGCTTCCTCTGCTCCCCTCCCTCCATGAAACATGCACCCGACCAAAACCATTTTCCCATTTTCCATCTGAAGGAGGCTCTGGTCTCTCTCCTGTGATTGAGCTGGGGTCCCCCGACCTTTACCCCCACAGAGGTACTGCACTGCTTTGCATACAGAGCTCCGTGCAGAAGATAGTCACCCTCCTGTGGGGGCACAGCCCCCAGCCTTTCCATCACCGTGGCATCAGGTACCAACAGCATAAATTGATGTGTGGCCCAAGGACCAGCATGGGCACCGAGGAAAACACATTTAAGACAGTCCTAAAGAGAGGAAACTCTGCTTAATTTCACACATTGATGAATCAACTCCGCCTCTCCAGAGCTGGCAGAGGCTGACTGGTTGCTCCCAAGCAACCAGGGAGGTTAAGCCTTGTTCTGGAACACAGCAGGTGATCCCATCACATCCCATTTCACCTTGAAGGGGCTAGTCCCACGGCCAACCCTTTCCCAGGATGCTGGACTTGTGGATATGCCTGTTGAGGCCGGGAAAGAGGAGGTTTCCTTAGTGAATCCTAACTAAGGTTGAGGTGGTTCAGAGATTGGAGCACATCAATAAAGCTGCCTGCAGCCTGCTCAGAGCTAGCCATGTCTACAGCTGGAAAGCCCCTCTCTTCACTTCCATGCAGAGCAGTCCCATTGGGACCCAATTCAGCAGAAAAAGAGCTTGTTTACATGGAAGAGATGAATACTTGGAGGAGTATTGGGTCACAAGGAAAAGATGGATGCTTGGAGGAGACCATTTGAGCTTGAGTACATAGGGTTTGTTCTCTATCTGGCCACGGAATAAGCAAGATATATATCTCTACCCTAAGTGCTCCTACCATCTACTGCCTGCCATCTTCTGCCCCATTCCTCATCCTTGACCTCTCCTGCCCTGCCAGCTCAGCCACTCTCTCTTGAGGACAGATGTCCCAGTAACCGATTACTGCAGCTCCAACTTCCCTGAGGTAGAGGGGCTGCCAGTGTACTGAAGAGTCACGGGGAGGAATTACACTTGGGCAAATACTTCTTGGAAGACAGCACCCACATATTTCACTGGTCATCACACCCCCCTCTTCCCTCTTGGCCATTTCCTTCCTGCCAAAGCTAGACTCCTAATTTTGAGCGCAGAAAGAGCCAGTTTTAGGCTCACTGCTTCATCCCACCTGGATTGACAATCCTCTCCTGTAGAGGTGGGCAGGAAGGTATCCAGGGAGGATCCTGCTGATACTCCAACCGCCCAAGCACAAGCTCCTTGCCTCTGCTCCCACCTCCTGTACTTCCCCCATAAGTGCCAGGCAGACAAACCTCGGAATGGCATAAGGTGGGTGAGCCTGAGTGAGCTACACATAGTGAAGATTTTTGTCAGATGGAGAGCCAAGACTTTTGCCAGCTCCCTTTGTGCAATCCCAGTGCTCATCTCCCCTTGGTACCAGCCAGGGCTTCTGGGGAAAAAGGAACTACTTAGCCAAAACCCCTGAACTTTTTGTATTTTCAGAATTACAATTATAGTAAAGTGTTGTTGCCTAAGTCTTCTGAAATATAATGACAGTATGATTTTAATTCTCCGCCTGGAGCTGTTCCGTGGCAGACATTAAAAAACGCACACAAGGAAATGTGCTGCTGACAGAGACGAAAAGAAGAAAAGAAGTCGATGGTTTTGTCTGGCCAGATGAAAGGGATGTAGCCTGTGCCCATCTGATCCCTTCTCTCTGGGGACCTTCTGCCACTGGATGAGCAATTGCTCCATAGACTTTACTATCAGCCCTCACTGTTTTCACATACAAAACCAGTGGCAGTGCAATGAGTCGCTGGGTGCTCACAGTCCCCAGTTGCATCAATGTGAGTTGAGGATGTTCACTTCTAAATATAAATGCCACCTACCTCTACCACAGGGTCAGAAGGAGAGACAAAAATAGCAGAGCCTCACCACAGCCTCACCATTCTAACCACAAGAATAGGTTTGTTTTTTTCCCCAGCCATGGAAGCAGATCCCAGGAAAGCAATCTCATGTGTGGACATGGCCAGCCCAGAGCTGTAGGAGCTCTGGGCTTTTGCTCCCACCCTCGTTCTTTACAGATTTCCTGTTCTGAACTGCACTGTGAGTGAGAGAAAACAGAAGAGTAACGGCAACCGTTTGGGGACCTCTCCAAGAGCCTCTCCTGCCTACAGTAACCAAGGCACCACTGATTAATGTTTCCCTAGTTAATAAGATGTTTGCATTAGGTCTCTCCAAGCAAGTCTGACAGGCAAAGGGCTCAGCTCCCAAACAAGATAGCCCCAAGCAGTAAAAGCATCTCCAAGCAGCTCACTAAAAAAAAACAACAGTGAGTGAGAAGCCCTGGGCGCACCACGATGGACAAGCCCGGGGGGCTTTCTGAGGTCTTAATTCCACAGCTCTAATGAAAAGACCCCCAGTTCTCTCAGTGGGCACCTTGGCTCTAGCATTACAGCTGGGAAAATTCGTGCAGCTGTTCTATGCTGAGGAGCCCCAGAACGAGCCCATAGATAGGACAGGACTAGAAATTCTGGCTGGGGAATGTGGGAGGTTGGGTTTAGTCTAACCTTGCATGCCATGAGACTTCCAGCCAATCCTCAGAGCAGATCCCACAGTAAGCATTAAAGAACTAATTAGCAGAAGCACAGACTCCTTCCTAACAGGGAAGTAAACACACAGGCTGCCTCCCAGCTCATCGTCAGCTTCAATACAGATGTGCTCTGCCAGGCTAGGACAGAGCCTTCTTGCTGCCACTACTGAAGACATTTCCTTGCTCATACCAGTGCTTCTTAGTTTCTCTTCCTCTTGCACCATTACTCAGTATTAAACTCCAGCCTGGGTTCGGGGCAAAGCTTTGCCCTCAGCTGTGAGAACTTTCGCTCATGCTCTGTGTGTACACTCATGACGAAAACCTTCCATCGAGGGAATGTACAACAGGAAAAAACGCTGTGATTAGGTGAAGGCAATTACCAGAAGCCAAACCAAATAACTCTGGCGTGATGCCTTTGCACTTGAGAGGGCACTATGTATGCGGGAAGCCCCCCCTTAATAAGAGAAAAACCCGTCTCACAGAGGCTCAGGAGGGCAGCACCATGCTGGGATGTGCATCTCAACTATGCCAAAAGCTGCAGCTCTGCCAGCAGGTTGGCAAAGCAAGGCAATTCCCACCTGAGAACAAACAGTGCCTGGGTTGCTCAGTTGAACAGTGTCTAACACAGCCATCCCAAGGTCTTGCCCTGCATAGCCAACCTTGTTTCACATCTTGCTTACGTGCCATCTCACGCAGCCAAGCCTTACTGGGGAGGAAACTTTGAATTCTCTGGGTAAGAGATAGTCGGGTGCTTGATTTGCCCCCTCCTCTCTTCTAGGTGTAGCAGCCCCATAGCAAGAGGAAGCTGGCTTCCTACAGGGGGTGCATTCTGTGCCATGTAACCTGGGGTACATCTTTCTCTGCTCACTCTGCTCGACCCGGCTCAGATGCCCCTCAGGCGGGTGAGGGGGTCACCAATGCAAACCGACACCAGGGTACCAAGCATCCATGCATAGCAAGGCAAGGCAGGAGGCTGCCGGGACAGGGATCTGGGGAATCCCTCACAGCCCAGATGAACGGATGCTCCTTGGGAGAGGGATGGGGACCACAGCAGATTCTGCCTGGCTTATCTCTAGGCACCGGCTCCCCGCCGCCAGCCGGCTGCGAGGGGCCAGGCCCCGGCGTTGGAGGGGCCCGGCTCTCGCAGCTCCCCCGGGGGTCACTCACGTGTCTCCGTCCTCCGAAAGGTAGGTGAGCGCCTTCAGCTGCTGCCCGCTGAGACCCTCGGCCGGCGGCGACGGCTCCTCGAGACGGCTCCCCGGAACGCCCGGCAGAGCCTCAGGAAGGGCGCCGGAGCCGTAGCTGGAGTCCAGCCGCTCCTCGGCGGCGGCGGGGGTCTCGGCGAGGGTCTCGGCGAGGGTCTCGGCGAGGGTCTCGGGGGCGGCGGGAGGGACCTCGGCGGCGGCGGGGGTCTCCCTGCCGCCCGGCAGCGAGCGCAGCGACTCGATGCCCGAGTCGCACTGCCCGTCCTCTCCCTCCCAGGCCGCCGCTTCCTTGCGGCACTCGCCGCCCGCCGCCCGCGACATGGCTCAGCGCCCGCAGTCCCCCTGCCCCGGCCCGGGTCCCGGTCCCGGCCCCGCTCCCGGCGCCGGGGGGGTCATGGCCGGAAAACCATCGAGTGGCGGCCGGCGCAGAGTCCAAGGCACCGCGGCACCGCGGCTCCGCCTCCTTCTCCTCCTCCTCCTTCTGCCCCTGCCCGCACTGACTCAGCCGCGCCCGGCCCCGCCTGCCCGGGATTCCCCTCGCCGCCGCCCCGCCGCGCTGCCCCGGCACCCCCCGGCACAACGAGGGGCTGTCTCGCCCCCCGCCCCGCTTTGTCCAGGGAGGGCGCAGAGGCAGGAAGAGGGAGAAACCCACCCGTGGGCACGGAACGCGTGGGCGAGGGCCGGCGGGCCGGGGTGCGCAGGAGAGAGAGGTGGCCACGCTGCACTTCCCGAAGCCGGGCAGTACGTGCCGGTGTGTCCTGGGCCTGCCTCCTCTCCTGCCCTGTTAGCTTGGGTTCTTTAAATAACAGGCAGGTTTGCCAGGGGTGGAAGAGGGACCTTGTCAAACTAGGCGGTGAGTGGGTGAGGATGCTGTTGCATGTGCAGGTGCTGACTGAAGCCGCAGGCGCTGTGGGAAACGATATGGGAGATGTCACCCTCTGGTAGCAGAGATATAGGTGTGAACCAGAAGTTTGCTTTTCCCACGTGCATGGATTAAACCGTTTCACCCACCGAGACATCTTCTCATCTGTGCTACCTATAGAGGCAAAGGTAAAGGCCTGGAGGTCGCTGCAGTTGGCTGTACAAGCCTCTTGGTCCAGCCCCTTCCCACCACCTTTCTGTGTTGCAAACAGAAAGCCCAAAGCCCAGAGTGGCTGCCAGGGCTCATACAAGAGCAGCCAAGACACAGAGATAAAACCTGAAAATAGAAGGTCAAATGAAGGCCCAGCTTACTGCCTGTGAATGGTTGACCAGCCTGCATTTCAGTGCTCTCTTTCCAATGCCAAAACTATCCAGTGGTGTTCCTCATGAATCTGCATAGACATCATCTAGTTACTTTCCAGTGTCCCAAGCAGTGGGCTTTCCTCAAAGGACAACCTATATAGCTCTGAACACAGCTGGTACTTTAAAATCAGTTTCAGTTTTTGCTTTTCCTGCTTGAGGTGACTTTCTGTCTCTGCAGGGTGCCCATCTTTCCAGTTCATCCCAGCAGGAGGGGAAGGATCTCCTGCAGGGAAGCTCACCTGGGAAGAATTGGTAATGGGTACTCGTTGGGCTCGCACAAACCACATGCAAAGCACCGATGATTTCCCTTTCCCACACTAGAGCTGCTGCTTTGGGTTTGCATCATTCCCCCAGCACTGCCTGCTAGGCCTGTGAGCACGGTCTGCTGCAGGAGAGCTACCCATGAAGAGTGCCTCTGACCCGGCAGGGAGAAAGGTTTTGGGGCGTCGGGACAGCAGGCAGGAGGCAGGTATGTCTCTTGTGGCATCAATAACTTCCGATCATAAGTGTTCCTCCCACACTCAGGATCTGTTTCAGTGTCTCCAGTTGTGCCCCTGGCACTGCCTCGCTGCACGGCTACAATTAGTAAGGGAAAAGAGCTTCTCCCACACATATCAGCTCTTTCACATGCAGGGTGGGGTTCTGGGCCACTCCCTCTCACACCCTGGTGGTGGCTGCATCCCAGCTCTACTTGTAGCTGTTGTTCCTGACACCCACACAGAATCTCTAGTCTTCCACCTTTCCATACCCAACTGCTATTAGGTTACCCATCAACTACCTTCTAAAATGCCTTTGCCATTTTCTCTAGTAACATACTAGATGTTGTTATGCAGCGGTCAATAAAGACGATCCCAGGGAGGCAAGAAACTGGAATCCTTTACTGGACTTACAAGTTCATATTTAAAGGGTTTAGAGTCTACCTATTCAACAGGGGATTGTAGCTATTACAATTTATTACAAATGGGGTTTCAGGAGATGACATAAAGGAAAAATCCAGATTAACAAATTTGGGGTCTTAACAATCACCTCACGGGGAAACCCCCACTTCATTTTAGGGAATTTTACACGGGGGAACAGGTATTTGGGTCTACATCTGCAAGGATTCAGGGAACACAAAGGGAGAGATAAGGTATGATAGGTCTTCTGCACAGGTTTGGTGAGATCAGGGTGCAGACTCTTTGGCTTGGGCAGGGCATGGGATAACATCATGCAAGGAGTCTCTTCACATCCTGCTGCAGGAAAAAATCCACAGGGATGAGGTCAGCGAAGAGCAGTTTTCCCAGCTTCTGCAGCCCATGGCCTTTTGAGAAGACCACTCAAATCTCTCTCTGCAGATATTATATTTTAGGATCCAACATTGTTTGAGATGCAGCTCCATCATGGAATGGTTCCTTGTATGCTTTTACATGGATAAAATGAAGCATTAGGAGAAATCCACTTTGGTCAAATCATCACAAACCTGTGTGGTGACGCACAAAGATTTCATTTTTCTGTGAACTAGTTGCTGCTTACCTTTGCATCAAGTGGCAGTCACACTTGTTTATCTAGCGATGTCCTGTTCCAGTTGGGGCACGGGTGTGGATCCTGATTCCAGGGCTAGAACGTGTCCAGAAGTGGTTCAGCCAAAGCCAAAGCACAGAGCCCAAACTAATAAACCCTGGACCAGCTCTACAGGGAGGCAATTCAAGATATACCACTGTGGACTCTACAGTCCTGTCCACTGCAAACTTTCCTCATCTCTGGCTACCAAGCAGCCCGTGGAAGTGGCCTTCCTCTGCTGCTGATGTGAGTTCAGCTGGAGGTAGTGATCTTGCAGCTTCCTTAATGGGAGCCTTGAACTTTCTTGAGCTGGCTAGTGCTCTCCTGGGACTGTGTTGGAATGGTCTCCTGCAGCTGAGCTGTGAAGACCAAGCACTCCCCATTTACATCAGCTATGCCACCCAGGCATCCATGGCCAGCCATTCCCTGCTCTTTCAACTACACCCACTAATACCCAGCTCAGGCACCATCTCCCGACACCCCTTCTCTGTCTGGGTGTGCTTCTATGAACCCTTCAGACGAATTGACTGGAAAGCCTAAAAGAGGAACTTGGCCACTTTGCCCTATTATTTGCCTTCTGTCTCTCATTCAGCAAGGCTTGGGCTCAGTTTCATGCTGTCTTCCTAATACAGAGCTTTTCTGCCTGGCCATGTGGGTTTTGGACTTTCATTACTTTCAGAGGCTTTAAATACAGAAAGATACACATCTACAAATGCACATGCATACATATAATATCTATATATAATGTATTGGCAGAAAATGGTAGTGGGATAAAAATATTTAAATATAAATATGAAGCCAATCTTGATGTTCTGATTTGCTTTTGAGGGTTTTAAAGCTGAAACTCTAATTCTGAGCTCTCTCCAGTCCCCCTTAAGATGTGTCACTTAAAACGGTTAAAACTGCAGGGAAAAACTAAAGAGGAAAGGATCTATTCCCACTAGAGGTCAGTGTCAACACACGCTGCTCGAGGCATCCAGCGCTACTCAAAATAACCTCTCTGGCAAGCAACTCGACTCAGAAAGGCTCTCCCATCACACTGCACTGCCAGAGCCTGGATATGAGAAGGAATCCCCAGGCAACCCAGTACTGTCCCTGATAATGTCCTGTTCCCAAGCACAGCCCTCTGATTTACTAAGTGAAACCCAGGTCTCTGCTCTTGACTTCATGACCCCAAGCTCTGCCCACCTCAGCAGAAGCCTGGCCTGGCACCAGCATCTTCTCTGTTCTTTGAACTGTTAACTGGGTGAGGCGAGATGCAGCTGCAAGAGATGGAGAAAGGGAGGTTTGCCATTGCAATGGATGCCCGTTCTGTGTCTGCTCTGAGGGAAAATAATGGTACTTAATTTTCAGCTGTGGTCCTCTGTCACATTTAAGCAACATGGGTTACCTGAAATTGTTAGCAGTTATTGCCACAATAATTTATACCAGGTAACATGACTGGTGCTACTGGTGCTGTCCACTGCTCAGCTTTGGCCCCATTTGAGCACTGGGCCGCCCTGTTCTCTGGGAATGCAGCCCTTTTCCCTTGTCCCCAGAATCAGAAATGCTGAGCCCATAAGAAAGGTGCTAAATCCCTATCTGAGGAAGCTCCCACTGCATTTTTCCACACCAGAGATGTCGCGGGACACCCCAAGCAGCAACCCAGACCTCTGCATTGGGCTCCAGCTCCAGCTGAGAGGGCTTAGTCCTGAAAGCTGGGCTCTTCAATGGAAGCAGAGGCCCTGGGAGAACAAGTGAAGCTTCAGGAAAGACAACAAACTCTCTGCTCTGACTGTGGTTCCATATATTTGGCAGCAAATCAGCTCTGTAGTACACCAAACTGGGTCACTTCACTTTCTGGCCGAACAACAGGGGAACATGACTTTTAAAGATTGAATGCCCAGAAGTGAGGCCAAGCTTTCCAACAGAGCAGTGCAATGCAAGTTCTCCTCAGGTACTCATTTCAGTCCAGAAAGAGCTGGCTGACCTCTCCTGATAAGTCTGGCTGAAGTCACAGGGTCACTTTGAATTTCTCCAGAGGTGTTGCTCCAGGCACTTGGTTGCTTCTTCAGGAAGGGATTATTTGCAGTCAGTTTTTCTCCTTGAAGTCCCTGTTGGATGCCTCTTGCCCTTCCGCTGTGCGTTCCTGTAAGGTATGGGAGTCATCATGCCAATATGGTGACACAACCCAGAGCAGATCAGGTTTGTCTGCATGTGGTGGGTGGTTGGCAAGTTGCCCAGCTAATGCCCTTCCTGGGAAGATTCCCACTGTTGCTCAGAGTCCCACAGCAGACAGGGCAATTTCTACCTCCTGTTTTGTGTATATGTGTGTATGATGCGTAGGACGTCAAGAGGATAGACAAGGAGGATTAATTAATTCTTTGAATGGGGATCACACTGAACTCACTCTGCTCTCAGCCACGGCATTTACTTCCACAAACAGAATGTGATTGATATAAAGATGCAGTAGAAATCCTTGACCTTACAAAATACAGATATTTTAACAAAACTTCATTCTAAATTATATCCCTCTTGTGTAACTCCTATCAGCTTGGTGGCTGCAACAGCAATGCTCTGTGCTCGCATCTGGGCAAATGCATGGCTGATAGGCCTTGCTATGTATTTATGTGTGTGTGTGCTCAGAGCTCTCCCAAAGGAGATGGCAGATGTGGTTGTGAATGGGGAGGGGATGGCAGATGGTCTTGGAGAACTGATAATAAAACCATGCTTAAACAGATGGGGAAACTGTGCCCTAGGTGAGAAATCTTGTCACCTGGGGCTCTTTTTATAGCTAGTGAAGAGACAGACTCACTTCCAGAGGCTCTGATAACCTCTCTCTGGCCACACCACTTAATGCTCCTCCCTCCCCATGGAATAGCCGTGGAAGGCAGTGCTCCATTGCTGGGCTATCATTTATTCATGACTCTCTAAGTACAGTTCATCCAGCAGAGACTATCCAAGACAAAACACAAACCTCAACTCACCCAACCATCCCTCAGCTCACCTTGCCAGAGAGCACAGGACAGACGTTGCCAATGCTGCATCCCAGGCTTCAGCATTGACACACTGGTCCTGATGGCCATGAGAAGGGAGGATGGTTTAACTTTCATTTTAATTGATTCTGCTCAAGTTGCTTTCCGCTTCACCTCAGCCCCTCATGACAGCCCTACACCCCCACAATCCTTGCCTCCTAACACTGCTCCGAGTGGCTACTCAGCTGGTCCCTAGCAAGCTGCATGATGCTGCCAGAGGTATTACTCATGCAAGCTCGGCTCTGCTCTCAGGAGAGTTAAACCTCCCGGCTGCCAGACTGAATTAGAGCTTGTGTCTCTCCACACTTGCATCAGAGTGATTTGGGAACAGGCCTGGTGCAGCCACACTATTGAAAGCAAGTGAGGAGCCCAGGCAGGGGCTAGGAGAGAGGAGTGAGCAGGGTGGCTGGCTCAGGGTGGCAGAGAGAGGAGGGAGGGGTAAGTGAGCTGTTTGAAATATTCAGGTGCTGAGCAGGAGCAGGTGGCCATCTCATGGGACAGAGGAGCACTGACACCATAAGTGAGGAACAAGTCTGTGTTGCCCAGGTGATGAGCACACAGAAAATGGGATTGCAGCCATGCCCCAGGACCTTGACCTCACTAACAGACTCGGCCTAAGCAATGGGCCTTAAGCAATGCAGATATTGATGAATTGGGCTTTTAGCCCATTCTCTAGAATAGCCTCATCTCCCCTGCCTGCCTGGGTCCATGGGGAGAGCTGGGTGGAGAAGGGATGCTTTTCCAGATCAGGGTGTGTCAACTCCAACTGCTCAGTGTGGAGAAAGTGAATTGCAACATAAACCTACTTTCTGCTTTTAGGTGGGTGACTCCCAGCCTATAACTAGGGACAGACTAAATTCTCTATGCCACTAGTTTCCGTGGTTTACTCCTTTCTGGGGGTAATGGGCCAAAAATCTAAGTCAGAACAAAACATTTGCCAGGGGAGGATTTGGCTCAGTTTCCAGGCACTTGGGGTGGTTGCTGCTGCTCTGGAGTTATATTGGACAAAATGTCCTGAGAACTGTCAAATAGCATCTGGGCAGCAGTGAATCCTCTTTTCATTTCTAGGGGGGATGTGAGGGAGGGCCCTGGGTATCCTGCTGGGCTATTGCAGAGAGGAAAGTGATTTAACCTGACCCAGAAACCTCCGCAGAGCCTCACAAATAATTGTGATGTTGACAAAATAGACTCTCATGGGGCTGGATGGAAAATAAGCAAACTGCACACAGGCAGCCTGTTGTAACAGGAAGAATTAGAGCAGGGATCAAAGAGTTTTCAATGACAGCAATTCTATTCTGTGAAATGCATCTCAGAGCAGCAGCTATAAACCTACCTACTTCATGAGGTTTAGGACGCTGAGTGTTTGTGGACCGCAGTCGTGATGTTTACCTCTGTTAGTGACGTGAACTAGTTCCCCAGTCACAAATTAGTGACCCTTGCGGGTTTCCTTCCCACAACAAAAAAGGCACACCTGGATCTCCTCCCAGCAGACATGAAGTCTGAGTATAGCAGACGAAAACACAATTAATGTCACATATTTCCTTGAGGACAAAGATTGCAGAGGTGGATGGCACCCACACAGTCCACACCACTGACCAGTAGTGGCAAAGAGATGTTAACAGGAGCAAGAAGCATGTTCATTCATCAACACCCCCCCTTGTTGCATTAATAAGGAGCAATTTAATTGGAGTGACACATTCTGGAAGGCTCAGGCAGCCAGCACAAAATATCCTTGAAATTTTTAAATCGAACAGGCATTAGAAAATCCTGCATCCTAACACGAGGGGATTCTCTGCAACATGTATTCCTAAGAGACAAAAAGCAGCACACCACTACGAATCATTGATTGCTTTGGAACAAAAGACTGAGTTTTGATCATTCTTGGCCTATTGGACAAAATAAAGCTAAACACATATATGATGCTGCAAAATCCATTTTTATATTTAAGCTACAAATACCAGCACGAGGATAGGTATCTGTGGCCATCTGGTTTAAAATGTAGGCTCTGCCAAAATTTTTCTAGAAATTAAATGCAAATTTGCTGCATGGGTACAAACTAATAACATATTTAAGCGGGAACTAAAAGGCTATTTTCTGTAACTACCAGAGACAGAAGAGTGAGACCCTTTCTGGTTTGATGCATTATGGAAAGTGAACAAATACTGCTAATATGATGTCATGCTTTATGTCTGCTTGGAACAGCTATGAATGTCTCTGCAGGATGGTAGTTACAGGGTATCTGGAGAACAAACCTATTGATATCCTGGTAAGGGCACCACCTCTACTTCAGTTGCTGTGTCTTCTTAAAAGCCTCCATGCTTCTTTCAACCATTTCGTCACATCAGAAATGTCTCCCTCCCAGAAATGTCCTGCTCTAACGTGATTTTCCAGTAGAGCATCCTGAACCCTACAGGAATAAGTGGAGAGAAATCTCCCGTATTTTTGTCTCTTGCCCCCAAGAGAAGGAGGGTTGAATGGATAGGACAGTGTGTTGTAATTAGGACTGCTGGGTTCTCCCTGTGCTGGTGACACAGAACACAAACTTGGATGTTGGCCGTCTTGCTTCAGTTTCCCAAAGGCCTAAGCATCATGTAGCCTTATTTCTCCCATTCCTGGGGGTGTTTTGTGCCCTTTGTAACACATAATCAGCCACGCCTTTGGGTTCCTATACCAGAGTCGAAACCTGCCTGTTTTCCACAGAAAGTGGCTGAAGTGGCTTGTACAATTTCAGTTCAGACAGGGCAGGGCACACTACCTCTTCGTGACACCTCAGCTCAAAAATCGCATAGTTGATGATGTGCTTGACAGTGTTGTCTCCAAGACATGCTGCCTGGACCGGTATCAAAGATGCCTGATACAAAAAACTACCTCTGAATCACCAGGAGCCACTGACTCTACCAGTGGAGGACAAATTGCAGGGCTCTGTGTGTGTGTCTCCATTAGGGTGGCAGGAGCCCACTTCCCAAGGGTTAATCCTAGTGGATAACAAGCACACCAAAGGAAGCTGCTCCTTGAGTCTGTAGGTGTGCTGTGATACTCCTTGTCACAGAATGCATGGAGCATCTACAAGTTTAAAATCAAAACAAATTCAAAAATGAATAGACGAATTCCCTGGAGAAAAAGGCACCATGGACTATTAAAAGCAAAGATATAAACTCCTATCACCTTTCCTCCCCCTTCAACCTTCTGCTTTGCTCTTTTTGCGCAATATTCACATCTTTGAGAGAAAACCAGCGCTGTTCTTGGAGGGTGATCATCCCCCATGCACCTTTTGGTCTAGCTGAGGTCACATGCTACAGGAGTCTTTAGCACTATGAAAAGCAGAAATGCATATAGGAATGCATTATTATTTATAACTGTCTATTAGTGTGCATGGAATAGCATTCAGTGTTGCCACAGGAGTCCTGGCAGCTCTGGGCTTGTGCCTCTTTGCTTTGCACTGCCATAACACACACACACTGGTGAGCTCTCCTTGGAGGCATGGGATCCATCACGTGAGGGTGGGTCTGAAACCCTCCAGAGCCAAAGTCTGCTGGGAAGATTGGGCAGGGGGTGTCTGAGCAGTAGGCAGCGAAATTCCAAGCAGGCTGCTCCTGCTTGCTGCTGTTCCCATGGAAACAGGGGAAAGGCGAAAGGAAATGCATCCCCAGCCTCTTTTGAAGACGAGCTCCTTCAGCAGCACCCCCAGCCATCACACCTATTCCCATAAGAAGCAGGGTTTAGCAATTCCCCTCGAATGCATCTCCTTGAGTGAGACCGTCAAGCCTAAGGACTGTTCCTTTCTCACCCCAGGCAACAGTGGGACAGAGCATGCCAATCATCCCATTGCCAAGGCTAAGCCTCAGAGCTCAGAAAAAGTGAAGCAGTTTCCAGCAAATTCTGCAGCTTATGCTTCTCCCCAGTTTGGAACTGGGGAAGCACTGGCAGAGACACCTATTTCCTGACTGTCAAGAAAGCTGGGCTCTACCTGCAATATCTGGACCTGAACAAGTCTGAACCCTTCCCGAGCTCTGTGTGTGTGTTCCCTGTGTATTTAGACTGGCAACCAAGCCAGTTAGCTCTCTGTGTGAAATACGCTGCAGTTGGCTCTGCAACTAGCTGAGTATCCTTGGGCCCGATGGAGATCATAGCAGCGAAGATGCTGCCCAACCTAAGGTTTTCCATGAGTGCCAGCATTAGCACTAATGGTCACCCCTACCCCACCTCCCCCGACCAGCTGGGATGCCCATATATTAGAAAAACAGACGGAGCTCACGCAAATTGCTCTTGGTTCTCCTGCTTCATACCGAGGGGAGGAAAACCCACGGGATCCCTTCACGTCCCCATCAGCAGCCCGGCTGGGACAGAAGCCCTCATGGACAGCCTGACGCCCCCTCGACAGGACAGGGAGCGGGAGCCCTCCCCGGCCGCGCCGGGCGGCGGCTCCGCTCCCGGTGACGCTCGGGAGGGGCGGCTGCGCTGGGCTCCCTTCCTACCTGCCTGCTCCTTGCCTCCCTGCCTGCCTCCCTCTCTGCTGCCGGCCGGCGCCTCAAGGTCACTCGCCGCCCCGCTCGGGCGGGCGCGGATCCCGCCGCGCCCCGATCCCATCCCATCCCATCCCATCCCATCCCATCCCATCCCATCCCATCCCATCCCATC
>VXAY01005673.1:478306-509178 GCA_013399855.1 Oxyruncus cristatus
GGCGGGATAATGCGGCTGCCCAGCCCGCAGGCACCGCCAGCGGGGCGCCCCCGCCGCCATGTCCCCCCCGGCCTCGGCGGCCGCCGCCAGCGAGGGAGGCAGCAGCACGCCGGTGCCTCCGGAGGAGGAGGCGGAGGGGGCCCGAGAGGAGGTGAGGAGAGCGGCCGCCCCCCGCCCGGGGCTGCCCCCAACCACCCTCTCTCCCCGCCCGCTTTGCATGGTGCGTTCATTGACCGCCCCGCCGCGGGCCGGGCCGGGCTTTGCCCGCACAGGTACGGACCCCCTCTCCGGGAGCCCCTCGCCCCGCTCCGGCCCCGGGGCTGCGGTGCGGGCCGGCGGGGGGGAAGGGAGGGGGGCGCTGGGTGGGCCAGGAAACCCACCCGTCGGCTCCCGCCGCCCGTGGGCTGACCCGGCGCTTCGCTTCTCCATCGCTCGCCTGTCACCTGGGGATCGCCGCGGAGCCGCCGGGGCTGGAAGGGACGCAGCAGCCGACGCCGTCCGGAGCGGGGGCCGGAGCCGAAGTGGCCGGGGTGGAGGAGGAAGGGAGAGCATCACAAAAGGGAGGCGCGGGGCGCCGCTCGGGCTTACTGCCACGGGCAGAGATTGTTATGCTTGGGAGAAGTGGAAGTGGAGACCCCCGCCTTGCTGCGCTCTAGCTTCTGGGGGCATCCAGGAGGTGGCACAGCTGCTTAGGTCACTGCGAGGGAAAACGCGGTGGACAGCAGGGAAGGGCTTGGGGACCTGGCAACGCCAGCGACTGTTGCTGGTCGCTGCTCCCAGCTGGAGGTTGGCTGGAGAGAGTGGAAGGTGCAGACTGGGGCAGGCCAGGTACCAGCACAGCTTTGCCTCCACGTGTGCTGCAGTCTCCCCTCTTTGGAGAGACTTTTCTGGAGTCCAGGCAGCAGGTGCCAGAAATGCTCAAGAGCAGGGTGCCCTGTGCCTAGGGAGCAGCACGGGTAGGCACTTGTGCCAGCCCCTTTGTCTGCCTCCACAGATCCTGCTTGCAGCTTCGGCTTCCCAAGAGGGGAGAAAGCAACTGCACGGACTAGGGAGATGCACCTTACGCCATGGGGCTGGTGACCTGTGGAAGTCAGCTGGGGAGTGTAGGAAGGACAGTGTTCTCCTGGTGTGGTGGGTTGTCCTCTCTGGTGAGACCACATCTCGAAGGGCAGCTTGTGGGGCACTCAGGTGCTGGTGCATCACTTGCCCTCTGCTGCTGAGGAGCTGCAGTTAGTCAGTGCTGCATAATCCTGGTATTCCCTCTCTCCTTGGCTTAGGCAGAACATGCATGCTCATGCACTGTTATTCTATATATACAATTTATATTTAGATATAAATAATTGCAGGAGAGGAATGCTGAAGTTCAAGGACTGGGAAGCTGTACAAATACTATGTACTCTGCTCTGTGTCAGTTCCTCTCTTCCTGCTTCCATTCAACACCTCCTGATGCCCTGAGCCCAGCTCTCCAAACAGATCCCGACCAGGGTAGCTAAACTATGAGGTGCGTTTTTTAGCATGAGGACATGCTTGTGCCATGCTGTGACGTGATCTCTTACTGCCAGTGCTCTCTGCCAGTGCTGGTGCTACTTTCAAGATAGCACAGTGGCTTTTCAGAGGTACCAGTTCAAGAGCCACTTTAGATGAAAAAAGTGTAGCAGGGGCAGCATCTGGGTGAGTTTCCCTCACCTACAGCATCCCCTTGTTTGCAGGGATTACAAGAAGATTGTCTTGGCTTTGATTGCTCCACTGTGATTGCCAACTAGGGTGTCAGTGTAATCTTACACCATGAGAGCAGAAGGGGTACAGTCCATGACCTGCACTTTTTAGGCTAAGGGCATCCTTCCTCTGGCCAGAAGCTGTCACAGGTTTGCGTGAAGCAGATGGTGGAGGAGAGGGAAGCTGCAGTCTCCTGATGGTGCTGTGCTTACTGGTGCAATGTAGAGAGACTTTAGTGGGAAGGGGAGCTTGGATTCATGGACTGACCTAGGGCAATCCTCTTGTCTTCAGAAACATAGGGAGGGGAGAAGGACAGGCTGTAGTGATGTCCTCATTTCCATCAGAACCAACTCGTTGTGCCAATATTGCTGAGCAACCCAGCAGTGTGGCTGAATGACACGTCAGGGTCCGTTGGCCAGGGCAGGTGGAGATGTCTGAGGATTGGAAAATGGGAAACGTGCTCTGTCCTCTTTGAAGGTACCTTATGTTGACATATCTCAGGTTGCTGTGTCTAGAAGCCAGGCAGGGCTTCAGGTGCCTCTCTGTCCCAGCAAGGCAAGTAGCAAGAACTACTGGCCAGAGCTGACTGAGGCCATGTTCCCCCTTGGCATTACATGCCTACCCATACACTTAGTGGTGGTGAGCTGAATTTCACTCAGCAACATGTACTTGGAGGGTAGGGAATGCCAAGGGAAAAGTTCTTCAGCCTGGGAACAAGCAGAAAAATGCCCTTGTTCTGCTGCTCAGGTGGGATCTGATGGAAAGGACCAGTCCTCATCCAAGTTGCTGTGTAAAATGGAGAACTTGGTATCGCTGCAGGGTCTGACTGCTGGCAGAGTTCCCTGGCTCCTAGATGCTCAGCCTTCCTCTTTCCTCTGCAGCTGGCAATGCTGCCAGCCTGGTCTTGAGCCATGGAGGTAGCTCGTGAATCTGGGCTGCAGGCATAGGGTGTGTGATGTGGGTGTTTGCTTGGACCATCCTGGCCAGGAGTTGCCAGTGTCTGTCCAGGGCTTTGGAAGACAGTGGCAATTCCTAGGAATGACGGGATCATCCCTACTTCCCTTATTCTGGGGATTTGAGGTCAAAGGGATCTTATTCATTTCTTGCATGACCTAAGTGAATAGTAGGGAAGAGCCATGGAAACTGATGCTCAAGAGTCCCACTGGAGGCACCTGCAAGCTGCTGCCACTGCCTGACACTCCGGAGCTACCTGGGCCTTCAGGCTGCTGCTCTGGGCCTTTTTTGATTGTTTTTTCAGTCCTGTAGAGGGCTGTCTCTAGAACTCCTAACCCTCTGAACCCCAGGACATCTTGTAAAGTGACAGTATAGCTCTGGAGGTGAATCAGAGATTTAAGGCAAGTCTTTGCAGGGAGAGACAGGTAAGAGGCATGGGAGATGATGACATGGAAACACTTGTTAAACAGGGGGACAGTGGGTGGGGCCATGGCTGAACTGTTACAGAGAGGAGCTTGAAGAGCTTGAAGGAT
Source organism: Oxyruncus cristatus (assembly GCA_013399855.1). Classification (NCBI taxonomy): domain Eukaryota; kingdom Metazoa; phylum Chordata; class Aves; order Passeriformes; family Cotingidae; genus Oxyruncus; species Oxyruncus cristatus. The sequence continues at coordinate 481,510 of VXAY01005673.1, forward strand.
TTCTGAAGTTGTTTAGTGTTCAAAGTTGCAGGGTCAAGGTTGCAGGGGTGATTAAGGTCTTTTGGCCCATGTCCTTGGCCATTGGGGTACTGGGCATGTTTGTCTCCTCAAGGCTTTTTTCAGAAGAGGATCCCTCCCCCCCGCCTTCTACTGTCTCTGCCCGGTACCTTGTGGGAATCTCCTTTTGCTTCATGGCTGGTTGTAAATCATCCCCTCCATCCCTCCCCGTGCATCCCAGAGCAGCAACTGCAGCTGTGGGACTCCATCTCTGTTCATCTCAGGGGCAATGTCAGGGAGACATTGCCACCTCAGAGACAAATGCCATGTATGAGGGAGGGGAGGCTGTAGCAGCAGCCCACCCCTTGCCTTTTCCAGCGTGTTGTAAACGTGTGCAGTTAGTGCCCAGGCACCTGGTAAGAGTTGCCTTGTGTGTTCTGTGTGGTGAACCGAGGCACTGGGATCCCACAGAGGGGTCAGCCAAGCCATGGCTGGACGATTTCTGCCCTCAAGCACTGCAGAGATGTTTCTGTGCACCTGCAATAGCGGATTTGCTTATGGCTCTCCAGTGCTTGAGCCTGAGCAATGAGCGAGGCTCCTGATGATGGAGGGAAACCCTGTTTGCAGTGAAGTAGGGCAAGTCTTTTGCCTCATTCCATCAGACTGCAGCGGACAGATGACGATGGCATTTATGTCAGAGACTGCTCTCCTCCCAGTGACACTGTTCTGGGACAGATTTCCCTTTCCCCAGCTTTTTCATCTGCTTGTTTGCTATGCTGGACTTATCCAAGGCTGGTTAATAGCTCAAGGAGACAACCTTATTCAGCTACTTCTGTGGGGGGAAGCCGTGGAGCTGGTTGTTTGCTCCTGTGAGCCCTTTGCAGCCTGGGAGAGGAGCAGGGATGCTGCAGTTCCTACTGGGATTAGACTCTGCAGCTGGCTCCTCCTCCGTCTCTGCTGTGGTTGTATCCCGTCATGGGCACTTGATCAGCTTTCGGAAACCCCACCAGTGCTGCCGAGGTGTATGTGTTTTACCTCAAAAGCCTAAGACAAAACTGGGTTGTAAACAGTTTACAGCAGGGGTTACCGTGACCCTGTAAAAGCGCTGCAGTATCTAAATGCTGCGTAGTCCTAGGAGGAGACTAATGCATGGACTAGAGCCCTGCTAACACAGTTCCTGGAACCGAGCCGGGGCTGCATTGTGCTCCCTGCCCTGGATAGGTAACCGCAGTGGGGCTTGCCTGCATCTCCTCAGGGTGACAGCCAGCATCTCCCTTCTCCTGCGACACAGGCAGTGCAGAATGTGAAGGCCTAGGGAGTGACTGGGAGATGGCATTTGCTTTTCTGAGGCAGACATCTCTGAAGACTTGTTTGTTTGGTGTCCATTCCCCAGCTTGGCAAGTGAGTGAGCTGGATGCTTTGCTTTTTCCCTTGTGCTCTGTTTGCAGATCTGCCTCCTGAACAAGGAGCTGTTTCTCAGCCTTCTTACCCCACAGACACCCTGGGTTTAGTATGTACCTTGCATCTCCCCAAGGTGCCTGTTCAGACCCTCCCCATGCTCCTCCTTTGGCTGAGCAGCTCCCTTAGATCCTTACAGTGCTGCTGCTGCCAGGGAAGATCTGCAATGTGGAAGGCAGCAGTGGGAGAGGAAACCTTCAGCTGCCTGGGTAGTGGCACAGCATTCCAGCATGGGAGAGCCATGCTGCAGCTGAGCAAAGACAGAGGGATCTGAGCAGGCTCTTATAACTGCAGCGTGGACCTCAGGAGGGAGGGCACAGCTCAGGAGGCTCTGCCTCCTGAATGGCTCCCCCTTCCTCTCCTCGCTCCCTTTTCTCTTAACTGGGGTTCCCTTCTTGGCCCATGACCATGAGGCTGCTGCAGTGGTGGGTTGCAATGTGAAGACTGGGCTGCATGTGTGTCCATGCTGGCGCTGCTGAGCAGAGCCACCCTGCACCTCTCCGTGTTGCCTGAAGACTGGCACTGCCCCACCTGCCAGCCCTGGGCTTGGTGTCTGTCTCCAGCACTTGCTCTCAGCCGGTGGCTCCAAAGAGGAGAGCTCAGTGCTACTGATGCTTGGGACTGCCAGTGGGATGTATCACCATTCCCCTTGCCACCAGTGGTCCCTCTGGATGTGCAGGCTGGCTGCTGGGGAGGGCAGGCAGGGAAACTCCCTGCCTCGAGGAGAGAAACCTCTGTTGGAGATTTGGGCTGAATCCAGCTCTGCTGAGCACAGTGGCAGAAGACCCACTGGCTTGGGGTGGACCAGGCTTTGACAAGGTGTACGGAGGAAAGATTAGTCTGTGGGACTCTAGGGGACCAAGCCAGCACTGAGGGGCTCTTCAACACACTTCAGACACATTTCTTAAAGGAAAGAAGAGGTCCAAATCTGTCCCTGGACCTGCCAGTGGCCTTGTGATCTCTGGTTGTTGCTTTAATTTTCCTTTTCATGCCAGAGTGGAAGTGCCCCTCCTGCTTTCCAGCAGTGTGAGCCCATTCAGCTCTCTGGGATCCCTGGGTGAGAAACCTGTCCAGCCCAGTGTGCTCAGGAATGGAGAAGAATGGAGCCAGGCTTGTACTTCAGTGCCATGGGTGGTGTCATTAAAGCTGGCGTTAGCCCCTGCCACGGCAGAGATGAGCTCAAGACCCTGTGCTCCGTGCAGGTGGGGAGGGAGAGCAAAGCTGGAAGCCTCGTAGTGAGTTTTGTGGCATCTGCACAGTGATGGGGTTCTTGCCCCCCTCCCTCAGATTGCACATTTGGAGATTGCTGGATGAAGTGCAAGAAAGCAAATAATCTTTCTTTGGGTGAGATGATGTCAGGTCTCACAGACCAAGCTGGATCAATACTTGAGACTGCAGAGTGTTGCGGAGTGACAGAAGTTTCCATAACCAGGATTTTTTTCATGGGTCTGTGTGAAAACCTGCACTGTTCCTCTAGTAAAGGCACCAGGGCAATCCCTTTAAAAAGTCCTGTTGCTGAAGTTCTGCCCTTTCCTCACCATGAAAGACCTGAGAGCAGTTTTTTATGGAAGTGTGGGCTGTCACAGCTAAATCCCAGTGCAAGCAGGGACATTTGCTAGCAGCCATGAGTGGCCTCTTGCCCTCCCTGCTGCTGCAGATTGGTGGGGTGCTCTTCCAGCCTGAATACTTTTTAGGATGTTATTCCATATTTGGTTTCCCTCCTACCGGAGGTGGCTGCATTTCAATTGTGGAAAAATACTTTCCTGTTGATGTGGTTTATACTTGAAAAGCACTTCCCGAGTGTTGTGTGGGAATTGCCATTGCCATTACCAAACAGAGACATTCCCAGCTGCAGAAGGTCTGTTTCTCCACTTTACAGGCACCCCAGGCAGCTTGTCCTGGCCTGGTGGGAGAAATTGGAATATTGCTGGTCCTTGTTACTTGGAAGAGGGGAGAGACTGGTGCGCAAGCAGTGAGAGGTGCGCTGGGATGAGCTGTGGGGAGGGGTTTAGGTGGGATGACCCATCAGTTAGAGCTGCCTGCACTGGTGGGATGGCTGCAGAAGCTGAGGTATGTGGGGGAGATCCACCAGCCTCTATCTTATTGTGCTTCGTTACCCCTCCCCAGGATGTGGCAGTGGTAGGGATTACTCCCCCCTGAAGAAAGGGAATGCTTAGAGTGCAGCTGACAAAGTTGTCCTCTGCCACTCTTCTTCACATCCATCTGGGATGTCTTCCAAGGAGGGGCAGAGCACCATGAAGGGAAGTGGGGGTGACAGTTGCCCTCACTGTGTGATTGTCATCCTGGCAGAGATCCCGGCCTCTGACTTGCCCACTGAGGCTGGGAGCCCCAGGCATCTGCTGTTTTGTCTCCACAGAGCTATAGGTGCAACCCGAGCACCCTGCTGCCTTCTCCCCTCCCCCCTGCTCCTGCAGTCTACTGACTCCTCTCTTGTTTTCTCTCCCCTTCTCCCCGGTCCGCCGGAGCAGCAGCGGCCAGTGAAGCAGTCTCTCAGCAAGTCTCTGTGCCGAGAGTCCCACTGGAAATGCCTGCTGCTGTCCCTCCTCATGTACGGCTGCATGGGAGCCATGACATGGTGCCATGTCACCAAGGTGACCCGGCTGACCTTTGACAGCGCTTACAAAGGCAAGTCCATGATGTACCACGACAGCCCCTGTTCCAACGGCTACGTCTACATCCCCTTGGCTTTCCTGGTGATGCTCTACGTGGTGTACCTGGTGGAGTGCTGGCACTGCTACACCCGCAACGAGCTGCAATACAAAGTAGACGTGGAGAGCGTGCACGAGCGCGTGCAGCGGATGCAGCAGGCGACTCCCTGCATCTGGTGGAAGGCCATCAGCTACCACTACGTGCGCAGGACCCGGCAGGTTACCCGCTACCGCAACGGCGATGCCTACACCACCACCCAAGTGTATCATGAGCGGGTCAACACCCACGTGGCAGAGGCTGAGTTTGATTATTCCAATTGTGGAGTTAAGGACATCTCCAAGGACCTCATTGACCTGGAGAGCTACCCAGCCACGCGGCTCCGCTTCACCAAGTGTTTCAGCTTTGCCAATGTGGAGTCAGAGAACTCCTATCTGACCCAGCGGGCCCGCTTCTTCACGGAGAACGAGGGCCTAGATGACTACATGGAGGCCAGGGAGGGGATGCACCTCAAAAATGTGGACTTCAAGGAATACATGGTGGCCTTTTCGGACCCAGACAACCTGCCTTGGTACGTATCTCACTATGTCTTCTGGGTGGCAGCTCTGCTGACTCTATCCTGGCCCCTGAGGGTGCTAAATGAGTACCGCACCTCCTATGTCCATTACCACGTGGAGAAACTCTTTGGGTTCGACTACGTGGCAGTGACACCGGCCGAGGAGCGCACCTTCTGCCGGAGGATGCCCCGCGTCAACACGGTGGACAGCACTGAGCTGGAGTGGCACATACGATCCAACCAGCAGCTGGTGCCCAGCTACTCGGAAGCGGTCCTGATGGACTTGGTGGGGCTCTCCGGCTGCACCAGCTACTCTGCTTGTCGGTACGGGGGCTACCGGCAGAACTGCGAGCGATGCCACAGGACTATAAGCAGCTCCTCCATCTTCTCCCGCAGTGCTCTGAGCATCTGCAACGGCAGTCCCAGGATTCCCTTCAGCAGCAGCCGCTTCTCTCTGGGCCGCCTGTACGGCTCGCGACGCAGCTGCCTCTGGCAGAGCCGGAGTGGGAGCCTGAACGAGCAGAGCTGCCCCACTGAGCAGACGCGCCTCTCCAGCCAGGTGACTGTGGAGGAGGAAGACCCCCCTCCTTACCAGGATGCCCTCTACTTCCCCGTTCTCATCGTACACCGCAACGAAGGCTGCCTGAACCACGACCACCGTCACCTTCATCGCAACGGGTCCTGCGTGGAGACCTCACTGTGAAAGCAGAGGGCGGTGAGATCTCATTGTCCATTGCCTGGCCCAAGCCAGCACAGGATTTGGGGAGAGGAGCACGGTGGGGACAGCCTAAGAGGACATCAGGATGGAGTGGACATGGCATCTAGCTCCATCAGCCAGCAAAAGCTCCCCCCACTGTGGCTCTGACCTCCCAGAGGGGTGGGTGCTCCCCTGACATGGCACAGAACTCTAGACCAACCACCACATGCAAAAAACAAAAATAAATAATTCAACCAAACCAACCCCAAAACCATACTTCATGGCATCAAGATACAAAGGGGAGAATAAAAAGACCGGCCTGATGCAGGGAGGCTTTGGCTCCCAGCCCTGGCTCCAGGCTGGCTCATGCTCTGAGGAACCAGCAGCCACCAGAAAGCGCCTTGCTGCACCTCTGCCCATCCTGCTTCCCATGCTGGAGCAAGACCCCTTGCAATGTGGAGGGGAATGGGCCCCTTGGGAACAGGGTGTAACTGCCTGTAACGGAAGGTCTGGGGCATCCTGGCACGTGGATGGAGTGGCAGGTTAAAGCAAAGGCTGAAAGCCATGAATCCAGCTCTTCCCCCTCCCCCCACCTGTTCCCCACCCTCCCCATTTTTTTTTTTTTTAGACCATGCTCCGACTGTTACTCTGTTCTCACTGCTGGGAATGGCATCGCGTCCAGAGGATCCCAGGCTTCTTAGGAAGGTTCGGCATGCCAGCTCTGAGTCAGCATCCCCTAGGTAAAGGGTTTTCTGTTTGGGCACACAGCGCCGGGAAAGGGATGAATGTGCAAACCCAGATGGAGCAGAGATCTGCAGCACTACTCATGTGTTTGCTGGAGGAGGGCTCAGCTGGAAAGAGAAAATGGTAGGCCCCTGATGAGCTGGGGAAGGGGAAGAGGATGGCACTGGGACAGGCATCACGGTATCAGGTGGCACGTCGAGTGGCTGGGGACCCTGCCTGGCTTTGAATTGAGTCCTAATTGGTTCAGACAAGCATCAAGGAAGGCTCTGGTAGGTTCAGCTGCAGTTCACCTATTGGTAATGGAGCAGCAGGTTGGTGCATGTCTGCATGAGTGAATTTTGCATGAGATCCAGCTGGGCTCTGGCTGTGGACTCTAAACTGCAGGCTCCTGAGAGCTTGGTTTTGGGAGAGAGCTCTGAGGGGCTAGGAGGGAGAAATGCAAAAGCATGCAGGAAGGAGCATTGGGAACCTGGGCTAGGGAAGTGAGGAGCAAAAGGATTCCCTTTCTGTGGGACCCCACTATGGGTGCAGGACCCATGCAGGAGGCATCTTCCATGAGGGATGCTTTCCAGAACAGAGGCCAGGGATGTGTTAGAGGAGAACCTGCTTAAAACTGAGCAGTTTGCATTACAGAGTTTTTTGCAGGGAGGTGTCAGGCTGTGAGAAGTGAGGTGACTTCTATGTAGCCCATTAGCCCCTGGGTTCTTCTGCCTTGCTCTTGTCAGCACAGGTTGCTCTGAGCTTTGTGCTGCCCCTTCTGTCCTGTTGGAAGGGATCTTGGTGACATTGGGCAAGGAGCCTTCATGTCACTGAAGCTTCATCAGTGGCTGCATGCAGACACCCAGCTTTTCCTCAGAAAAGCTGTCTCCTTTTCAGTCAGCTCTTTGGGGGAGCGCATGCCAAATCAGCCAGTGATTTCTCCAAACAGCACTGCTTTTCAGCCTCACCACACTTCCCTCATCATCTGGGGCAAACAACAGCTAAAAGCAGCACGTCTTGGGTGACAAGGGTAAGTCCTTTTAGCACCTGGGCATTTGAACTTGATGTCTGCCTCCACATCCGTCGCAGAAAGGCGAGATGTAACAGCAAGCAGTGAGGCATTGTATTTAGTCCAGCCTGTCTTCCTCCTGCCAGCTAGTAATGAGGGCTCTGTTTCTCTCATCATGCTGCTGTATTACTTTGCCTCCCAGGTCTTGAGGAGGCTGCAAATGCACCCATGCACCGCATCAGTCCTCTTGAAAATCATCTCTTGCTGGCAGGCCTGGAGCAGTCAGCACCTGCGGGTGTTGTAGGGCTCTGCTTGTCTTTTCCCCCAGAGCAGTCTGTTCTGCTCTTCATGCCCTGTGTATCCTGGTCAGTGTCTCTTGCCCTTCAAGTCAGTTTGTCCTCTTGGATCCCAAGTTCTAGACTCCAGACAGGAGTTGGAGAACAGCGCTTTGAACAGAAAGTCCCTTAAAATCTCTCCCTGTTATGATTCTGTCTTGTCATCTGCCCTTACTTGCACTAGACTTAGATGCTGGCTTAAAGAGGGTCCCTGGGATGCCAGAGAATCATAAGGTCTCTGCCCACTGGTGTGGGCACATCCCTCTCTGCGTTTTGTTCTCATTATTTTTGGCACAGTTTCAGACCGGGTGAAAGCAACCCTGGGATTTCCTTGCTCAGTAATGACACTTGGCTTGCTGTGCATTTGTGATTCTCTCTCCAAGGGCTTAATGTAAGCCAAGGCCAGTGTTGAGTGTCCACGTGACTCTGGGGAGATAATGGTGTGTCTTGTATGTACCAGTGAATCGAGACAGTGGAGCTGGAATGGGTCATTAGTGAGAAAGAAATGTGGTCACCTTGTCCTTGCTGACATATTCTCTTTGAAATTTCCTACACATTGCTTAAATTAGGCTGTGATGGCTCATCTTTCTATCTCCAGCATCCAAGGTGCCTTGGACAGATGGATTTATCCAAGATTTGGCAGGCCTTTTAGCTCCCTGGGGCAAAGACAGTCTTCAGAATAGGGACAGATTAGCGGGGTCTCAGGCCCCCCCATCCTTTAGCACCTGCAGCAGAGTTGCAGGCACCGTGTCCTTGGCTCTTTCTGGGGCTTTCCATGAGAATGCCTCACCTTGTTCCTCTGCCCCATTTTCTCCTGTGAAATCTTATTCTGGAGGTGGTCTGTCCGGGTGAACACATGGATCTTCGAGGTATGGCTGTTGCTCTGACCAGCAGGATCAACACAGTCTTCCTGTTGCTGAACACCTTCCCCATGTACCTGGGGCCAGCTGCAGCCAGGTCCCAGACATATCCAAGTGCTGCTGTCTGCGGCTGTCCCAGACCCTCAATACCCTGAGAAGTGGGACCTCTCTAGCCAGTGCTCCCTCCTGGATGCCAGGATTTCTTGGAGATCCCCTTCCTCATATTCTTGGCCCTGCTACCCCACTACTCCTGGTGGAGCTGCCCCCTCATCCATACTACTCCAGTCTTGCAAGGGTGGAGATATTCATGCCCTGCTTCAGGCTCAGGAAAGGGGGATGACACACGTAGACATGGTAAGGGAGCAGGGCTGGGCAGGAGGAACAGGAGCTGCCTCCTGGATTGGCAGAGAAGTGGTAGAGCTGAAGAGGACAGACTGAAACTGGGGTTCTTCCTGGCATGTCTAGCTAGGCAGGGAAGTTCAGAGCAGAAAACTGGGCTCTCCCTTCCCTCTCCTGGCATGGGACACCACCAGCAAAGTTTGTGTACAAGTTTCCTCCTGAGTGTTGATGAGGAACTGTAGTGCCCTGGGCAAAGGGCGGCTGATACAATTCTCCTTATGGCGCAGGTTACTAGCACAGATACCCAGAGATGGTCTGTCCCTGCTCTGGCAGCACAGCCTCTCCATAGTGAAGTGGTCCCATCTCCTCGGCACAGAGACCCCCACCCACCCACCACAGCTCCAGGCTGAGCAGCAGTCAGGCATCTGCACCTCCTGCAGACTTGTGTCTGCTCTCTGCTGTGTCTGTGCTGGTGATGACGATTCCTTTGGCAGCTCACTCGATGCCCAGTCTGCTCCTCTCATGATAGCCTTCTTCCTTATATCTAACCTGAATTCTCCCTGCTGTATCTTAATCCCATTACTTTTCCTTTGTTGACTGGTGAGTCTAATTGGCTCTGCTCCTTTTCCCCCTGGCCTTCCCAACACAAGCAGGCGTTATCTGGTCTCTGTAGCCTTCTCTTCACCAATCCCAGGGTCCTGATCTCACTTGCCAAACCGTGGTTTGAGTGGTGGTGCAGAAGTTTTCCCTGTGTAGTGAGTATGTCACTCGTGCTCTGAGCCCGGCCTGGGCAAGAGGAGAGGGCCAAAGGTGCGAGCAATGCCTTGGTCTGTCGGGGAGGCTGTGTCCTCACTTCCAGAGCAGAAGATCTCTTCAAAGTGAGTGGAGTACACAGAATTGCTGGCCCCTTACACAAGGAAAGCAGGATAGTGCACATCACCCTCTGGGAAGGTGAAAGCTGTGTGCTTGTCAGTATGATGGGGGCAATAAGTAGAGAATCTCCACATCAGATGGCTTAGGTTTTTTCCATGCATTGTTCACCCGTTGAGCTTTCCATGGGCTGAGAGTCATGCTCAGAATTGCACTTATCAGCAGGCTTTCCTCACATACTAGAAGGAGTGAGACAGGAATGCTACCAGCTCCTCTTTCTGGCCCTTCATGGTGCTAATGCATCCCAGAAGAGGGCTAGTCCTTACTGCTGCAAAGCTGGACAATAAGTTTGGGCTATTTGATGTTTGCTGTTGCTGTCAGTATACTTGTCAGGTACTTAAGAAAATCTGAATTAGCTGATCTTCCAGACACATGACCACCCATTTATCCCAGCACACTGGAAGCTTCCCAGATAGCGCTTGGCACTTTGCTTGTGCAGAACTGGTCGGTGACACCAGCCAGCCTGGTGGTACTTCTTGAGCCCGCTGCATGTCATGTCTCACTCCACACCAAGGAAGGGGGTATCAGAGAGGGCTGTCAGAGTGAGCAGCTGTAGGGGCATTTGTTAGGTTGGGGAGAGGGAATCTCAGCTTATGGCCAAGCCCGGGCCTTCCAGAATCCCACACCAGGCAAATGTGCAGCATTAGGGGTGGGGAAGCTGCTGTACATCCCCCTCCCTTCCTGCTCCCCATAAAATGCACATTAGAGATCCAGCCAGTCCCTACCCTCTCTGTTGTCTTTTCACTCAAAGGGCTGGGGAGATCTTTAATAACTGATGGATGCCCATGAGGAGAGGACTGCAGGAAAAGGTTTATTAAGTGGAAGTTGAAGAAAGTTAGGTATCATCCAATGTCAGTAGAACAGTCCCTGCTGATTAACCAGTGGGAAAAATAACACCTTTTAAGCTCTTCTTCCAGCCTTTCCAACCACAGCTTCAGTACAGCTGTCTAATATCACCAGGATGCTGCCTTACATGAGCAGGGTACAACCTTGCTGCAATGTGCTCCTACTCTGCTACAGTAGCTGTAGGGTCTGGGTCTGAAATACTATACCACCACCAAGATGTTGTGTTACCAAAGAGCTGTAAGTCTCAAGTTGGAATATGTGTTTCTGATCATGTTTCATTTGTGTTCATATTAGAATAAGGTCTGTGTGAATATGATCTGTATCCAGGAGATCTCAGAAATGAGACCTGGTGTAAGTGATAGCTCTCTTTGGTGCTGCTGCCTCCTGTGATACACCTGGGCCTAGAGTCTCCACTGAGCCAGGTATGCATGGGGACCAGAGGCTGATTCATAGGACCTGAGAGCCCAGTGGGGAGTTGGGGCTGAGCCCACCTAGGGCTGTTTCCCCTGTGAGCATTCTGGAAAAAGTGGAAACAAGCATAGTCACTTTTCAGGTAGAAGTGAATGGGCTATGCTCATTCCTGGTGTAATTTTATTGAAGCCAGTGGTACTGTACTAATGTGAGCTTGGCTTAGCAACTCCTCAGAGGGGGTCTGTCTTTGAGTCCAAACAAATTGGTCTGTCTCAGTGTTGCTTTGATGTATAGAATTTGTGTTGGGACTTGACCAACATAAATGAATGTTGAATATCTACTGTTTCTGCAAGCAGTGGGTTGAATTGTTCTGCTCTACTGCTTCCATCACAGCTGCTCCACCAAGGGGAACGTTTTGCCCGTGGATGTGATCTCATCAACTCTCTCAAAAGCAAGCTAACAAGCAAAATGACCTTCACAGCACTGGGAGAGGAGCTTTCTCCCACAGGACCATAGCCTTTCCGCACCTGAGGGAAAAGAGGTCCCAAGGACAGAACTGAACCGGCAAGACCTGTGGCCTCATGGCCTGCCCTTCCTCCTTCCCTCCTTACCTCATATGTCTGTCTTGGGGGAGGGACAGTTTCCCTGTGGAGTTCAGCAAGCTCCTCTTCCTCCTACACAGGCTCATACACAGGCTCTACTAACAGGTATATCATCCACCTATGCAACTCTTCCAGAAGCTGCCAAGTTTTCAGGAGTTCATTACGATGTTGCAGCATGGCCATCCGGCACTGAGAATAAGCACAGAGGCTGCTGGAAAGATAAGTGGGTTTTATTCCTCCCCCCATTCCCAAGGAAGACTGTTTTTGTTGGGCCATTTTGTTTGTTCCGTTTTTGTAAACTTCACATGGGGAAAATGAAGCTTGTGAGAAATTGGTGCCCATCGTGAAACCCTCCCCAGTCCTTTGAACTTCGTGAATGGATGGATCACCTACTGTGATTAAAATCTAACGGATTTTGTAGAACAAAATAACTTCATACACAGACACATGAGGTTCTTTCACTCTCCATCAGCACAAGCTGCTTCTGTGATCTTAGCTACTCACATTAGTGAAAGAAAAAGCCTAGCTAGAATGTGGTGAGATGACGTAGTACTTTGTATCAGTCCCATGGTCCCAATGTCCATTAACAGCGCTGTCAGCTGCTGTGCTATGAATTCGGACTTTGGATGGCAGCCCGTGAACCAGTCAGGGTAAAAGTTTGGAAAAACACAAGCCTGAGTCTAGTGCATCTCCAGAAGCAGATGCAGTGGGAGGATCAGCTGAAAGCAGGCATCACCTCCTGCTCGGCCGTGCCAGGAGCTGGTGGGCTCAGTGCTGCACCTGTCTGCCAGGAAGAGCCTGTCCCCAGGGGCCAAGCAGAGGGGGAATGAGAGTAGCGACATGTCTGATGGAGCAAAATGCATGGCACAGCTCAGGCAATGAGAAACAGCAGTGACAACTAGACCCCAAAGTAACAGGATTTCACTTTGGAAATGCCAACAGCTTTTTCAAAGTGAAATGAGACTAGGAGGCCTTAACAGTTGTGAGAAGTGTTTCATGTTGCTGTTCCTTGCTTAAAAAAAGTAATTTTTGGTGTTGAGGTGGGTTTAAACTCCCCACTGCTTCCAGCCCTTGTTGTGTTAATGGAGAAGAAATGCTCAAGGCAGATTGGGATGGTGGCCATGTGGCTTTGCAGTGGGGTAGGCTGGAACAGAGGCTGGAGTTTAAAGTCTTCTCTGAGGTGTGACCTGGCCATCCACCTACACATGCACGCATGGCAGGGTGGGCTTCTGCATGCTCGTGTGCACAGCTGGGACCTGCGGCCCTGCAGAGGGTTGGTGTGTTTTTCTCTCTGGGCTGGTGACACCCATCTACCTTTGCAGGAAGGCCTTTTCAGGGTGACAGAGCATTGCTTTTTCCTTGTTAGAGGAAACTCCTGACCTGGTTTCTGTGAGAAGATGGTGTGAAGTGGAGCAGGGATAAAAGCATGGAGCAAGCTGTGTTTGAGAAGAAGCTAATCGATTGCTGGCTGCCTGAAACAGGAGAGCTGCTGGATCTGCTCCCTGGACAATGCTTTCTGTCTCTTCCCACCCTCCCCAAACCTGATGGGAAAACTGTCATTCCTATGAGGTAGCCAAAGGACCCCTCTCCCCTGAACTCCTCTGAGGCTGTGTGTTCACATCATTTGGGTCCTGTCCCTGCTGGGTGCTGTGGGCCAGCCATGAAGTGCCAGCAGACACATGATGACCACAGCCGTGCTTGTGGGCAGAACTCACAATACCCTGCTCGTGCACAGCATTCCAACAGTGCTCCCTGCCCTGGCATGCCTCCTCCTTGCTTGGTGGAGAGCCACCGCAGCACATCCTGGCATCACCTTGTGCTTTTCCAGAGAATTTCACAGCACTTGTTTGAGCCTCGGTAATCAGGGTAAGTTCAGCAGACCGAAGTTAGAAAACAGAAGGCCTTGACGTTTTTGTGGTCCCAGTCCCCAGATCTTTGGTGCTGCCCCTGGGGAGGAGAGGCAGGTCAGCTGTTGTGGCAGTGTGGGGGCATCATGGTGAAAGCAGCATGTCTGCTGGTGTCTCCAAACGTGTGTTCTATGCTTCTCTGCTGGGGCTGAGGGCAGCTTTGCTGCGGGCTGCAGTAGGCACACTGATGGAGGGCAGAATAGCATGTGGATGCTCAGCAAGATGTGGAGAGGAGGGCTGGCAGGAGAACAGCTGTAAAACGGTTTGCGGGTGCAATGGTTTTTATAGGAGACAGCAAGACAGGGCAGGAGGCTGCAGTGCTGGAGCAGTGGTGCTGCAAGGCAGGGAGGGTGGGGGGGGAAACAGAGGGAGCAGGGCGTTTGATGGAGAAGCTTGGGAACAGAGTGGACTTTCAAAGCAGACTGTGCATGCTCCAGCTGAGAAGACAGGCAGGAGGTCTTCCCAAGCTGAGGTGCCCAGGCCATCTCTTGCTGCACTGCTGCAACAGGGATGTTGCCTCTAAGCCCAGCACTGACAGCTTGAGCACGTGTCACCAACCGTGATGGCTAAAGCAGCCACAAGGTGTAAATGTCACTAATGAATAAATTGTCCTGTGCCTTGGAGAGGCTAATCCATCACGGCCGGAGATGGGAATCTGACAGGCTTGGCTATTTCAGGCATACCCTGTGGGGAGGAGGAATGCTTCGTTTCTGAGCCATCCCCTCCACCTAGGGAAACCAGTGCAGGGTTTGGCTCTGTGCCACTCCCCAGCTTCCCAGTCGCATGAGCTCAGGCTTCGTCCCTTCTCACTGCAACTGAAGGAAGAAGCAGGAAAGGATCTAGGTTAGCCAAAAGTTCCCTGTTAGCAGGGTGGTGCATGGAGCTAGCTGGTAAAGGAGTTTGGAGGGAGACTGCTGAACACAGGACATGGATGATGTAGGGGCTGATGGCATAAATTGGTGGGTCCCCAGCAATCAGGAAAGCTTGTATGAGTTGTCTGGGTTGTAGAGTTGTATGGGCTGGACTGGACTCTTCAGGCCAGTAGTGCTTGTTGCCATGTTTTACAAGCATGCTGTTTCCTTCCCAGTTCAGTTTCATAGTTTGCCCCTCTAAGAGGCAACCTGGAAATTCTCTGAGCCTCCCCCAGCCCAAGCCCTCACCTTGTCCAGAGATGGCTTCACTGTGCTGTCCCAGAGACAATGCACAGGACACCCATTTTCCCCCCTGCTGTTGAACCCTAGCCACCAATACTTCACCCTACTGTGCAGAGGGCCAGCACGTGCCCAGCAGGCAGGGGCAGAAGCTCAGTGTGGACAAATCCCGCTCCATGGGAGCAAAGGGAGGCTGAACAGCAACCATTTCAATGAGCAGCCTCTGTCCATCGCCGCGGCACTCTGCTCCTCCTCCCCCAGTCGGTGCTCAAAATCGGCCTGCTGTCCTGTTTGCGACATATGCCAGTGTCACACCTTGCAAATCAGTGCCTGGGTCGCTGTGAGCAGAAGCTGCCAGGCTTGGGAAGCTGGCCACCGTCTTCTGCTGCCGTGTGCGCTCTGCTCAGAGCAGCAGAAGCCGGGCTTGCCATCTGCTCCATGAGGGAGTGAGCCGGGCACCCCTGCTCCGGCCTGGTGGGGCGCCCACTGGTATAGCCCAAGTGCAAGCCCTTGTGTCATTCCCCCTCCTTTGCTTTCCAGCCACCCTCATCTCTCCCCATCTCTCTGGCACAGATCTGTGGGCTGGGGGGTGTTCCCAGCTTGGCTGGGGTCCCTCTGCTGCTGAGTGCCGCTCATGCAGCATTGGTGGGTGGCGGCGGTGCTGGAGGTCGTTCCCTCCTACAGACAGAGGCCCACAGATGACTCCCCTCCTCAAAGCCTGACAGTACTCTTTGGGGATAGGTCTCAAAGGAGAGATAGGAGGTCTGTCCTTGCCCTGCGCTGGCACATTCCTTTCCCGGCACAGGCTGACCAGCTAGTTACCACTCTGGAAGGCAGTCCCACCGTGTGGTAACTGGACCTGGAGGTGACAAGTGACCCACCAACAGTGGAAATGTTTACATTCATACAATCTGCTGTTGCTGGCAGACCTTTCATTTTTAACCAACGTGTGGCATTTGAAATGGTTTCAGCCCTTGCAGACTGGCAGATAGTTGAATCTTAGTCTTGGGTGTGGGCAAGTGGTGCAGATGGCTTGGTGTGGACTTTGCTCTTTGGCCAAGAGATTGATGGGAGGGAGGGCAAAGGGTTCTCCAGGCAACAGCTACCTGCCCAGGCATTCCTGCCTGTGGCAGCCCAGGAGTGGGTTTGCAGGGTACTTAGGTGGTGTTAATATTCTCAGGACTATTTGCAGGAAAAGGAGCAGTGAATATCCTGGAAAGCAAGTCAGCAGTTTTTCTGGTGATTACATGTTTTCCCAAGCCCTTTTCTTTCCTTCCCTTGTCCTCACTGGCTCTGGCAGTCAATTCCTCCTCGTGTGTCTGCTAGCATGTCTGCAGGATCTCATCGCTGCCCTCCCAGCATGAGCTTTCATTGCACAACTGGCTGACCAGCTGCAGCCCTGTCCTTGGAGCTACAGGCAAGCTTGCCCAGAACCAGGCCACCCCCATTAAGCCACCACCCTCGCTGCTGAAGCTGTTGCTTCATCAGCCTGATGCTGATCTGGGTCTTTTCTGCTGTTTCTGAACATGAGTTCTCATCTCATTGAGGTGTGTCATCCAGTGGAAATATTTTGTACATGCAAATAAAAATAAATAAGTATATTCAATACCTCGGTCTCGAGGATGGGAAACAAGTAGTGGGAGATGCCCAGATAGGGCAGGTTTCACAGCTGCTGGTTCTGGTTAGGAATTCTTGTGGCTGTAGCCCCTGAAGCCTCCATCAGTAGTTGGGAAGGGAGCTACGCAAACTTGTGAGGGCTTGGGGCTGAGCCCTGTCAGCGCCCCTTGCGTGGCCAGCGCCACCGGGGACAGCCTCGCACTCCATCCTTCTGATCTGTACGGGTGTGACACGGTGCAGGTAAAGGTCCCGTCGGCCGGGGGCCGGCGGCACCACAGATGTCTGTATCCATCCGGCAGGGCAAGGCAGAAGCGGGTACGTGGTGGATAAATTCTTTTGTGAACACTGGGAAACAGTTTTTACTTTTCAACTCTGTCAATATGATCTAGCTCTGTCTGTCTCTCTATATATGTACAAACAGTATATCACAATGTTGCCTTTTTTGTTGGAAATATCAAAGTACAAAGATTGTAAACCAAATCGGTGTAATAAAAGTTTCAGATGATTCACTGAGGTGGTTGCCAGTGGTGGGTCTGTGAGCACTGGTGCTGGGCAGGTATGGAGGCATGTGAAGCCCCCATACCATTGCTCAGAGGGCAGGTGGGGATGGAAGTCAGCCCACTTGCGGAATTCCCTAATTACATCTGAGCAGGGTGGTCAAAGGACTTAGGCAGTCAAGTATGTGTCCTGTCCTTTCCTCAGGTGGCCACAGCCTGTAGAGCAAAAGGAAGCTGCTCCATTTTGCTCCAACCCTGAAGAAACTTCTCCCTTTTCAATACTGTGGGCTGTGTGGGCCAGTAGTCCTGCAGGGACCCCTCTAGCTTTTGCAAAATTTTGCAAAACACAGATTTTTTTTGGACAGGTTTGCACAGAAGATCACTACTAGGCAAGGTAAGCATCTGGTTATAAAGAATTCACCTGTTTGCAAAGCAGGGTAGCACTGATCAAAGGCATAGCAACCCAAAACAGGAAACCACAGTGGTAAGACCTATAATTTATTGAATTTATTTCTTACTGCTTTTCACCATCCATATCAGACTCCAGACAGATTTTGCTGTAAATAAAAATAAATTCTTGAGCAGAGCAATATCCAGAAAAAGCTGCCAAGGAACTAGAAACAACATTCCCTCAGTCCCCTATGCATCTCACATCCTCCTCAGCAAAATGCTTAAAAAAGCTGCCTACCCTGAAAGATAGCTCTGGACTAAACTATTTAGGTGGCAGAGACTTCACCTCAGTTGCTTTTCAGGTGGAACAGTTACCTGAACTAAGCCTGCTTCTGGGGCACATTAGAAACACCACAGGAGGTGGAATATAGTCTGGTATGCAATGAGAGAGGGGGCTCAAGAGGCAGATTGCTCTGTGGTGCCACTACAGTCCCTTGAGGTCTAATGTCTGTCTCCTGTTAAGCCACAGGTTGGATGATGGGGGTCTGGGAAAGGCTGAGATGGCAGCCACAAGATAAGTCTTTCTCAGAAATACGAATAAAACCAAGACTGAAGTAAAATATCTCCAACACTGTGCCTCCCAAACTCCTTATTCTGGAGCATTTTATTCAGAGGGGCTTGGTGGTGGGTGCTGCAGCCTCACTGCTTCCCTATTGGCCCACACAATTTGGTGGATGAAGTACTCGGCCTCCTGGTCCACCTCTGTGTGGCGGAGGTCAAGCTCGGTCAAAGTCTTGTTGTCTGCCAGCCCCTCAAGCAGCTGCTTCCCACCATCCTGCAAAAGGATGACAAGGGGTGGTTAAAGGAGGAGATCCAAAAGGGAGGTGTATTGCTCCTTTTCTCTCCTCCCCAGGGCAACTTCTGCTGCCAGCAGTGGAAAGTCCATGAGATGGTGCCAAAAGGGATGAAGGCCTTCACCCAAGCCCGAAATGTTGCTCACAGGAGAAGTGCCAGGAAGGAGTGTAACCTTATGCAGCTCTCAGTAATATGACACATGCTAATGACTCCCTCTGGGTACCATGTCAGGAGTTCTCAAGCTCAGGCTGGTTAATAACACGTCTGTCTGGCAGTGATAACCTGAGAGGAGTCTGCTTCCCCCTGTCCCCCAGTCCCCAGCTCACTGCTGGCTGGGGACAAATGGCATTGTGATTAGTGTACTGCTCCTCATCCTGCTCCTCCTCTCATCAGTGGTGTGAGCCCCAGAACTGGCAGTTTCCTGCCTGGATGCCATTTCCCAGACTGGGTTGGCTTTCCTGAGGGAAACATCTCACAAAACTGAAGTCGAGCCTGCTTGGAGCAGAAAATGTGATGTAGATAGCCTTAGGGAGGCAACTCGCTCTGGGGCATTTCCCTTTGTTACCCAAAGGCACTGTATTTAGGAATGTGACAAATTGAACTTTTTACCATCCTAGCTATTCTCTTTCAGGTACCAAATACACCTCCTGCCCCATCTCCTCCATCCAGACCCTGCCTCTGAGTCCTTTTGCCAAAAAGGGCAGAGCAAAAAGGACTGGGAAGAAGTCTCTTTTTAATGGGGTACAGAGGTCAGAATTTAGTGCATCTCGAGCAAAACCCCCAATTTCCCCAAAGATAATACCACCAACTGACTTCTGGGCTGCTGTGAGGCTTCACAAATGGGTAACAGGAGAGCTCATCAGAAGGAGGATGCTAAGCACGGAGATTATTATTTACTAAACAAAAATCCTTCTATCCTTTCCAACCTTTGCCCACTTGTATCATTAAACTCAAATGGCTTTCCACATCCAGGACCATAAAACTCAGAACTCACAAAAGGTTTTCTGCCATCAAATCCTTTTAAAACCGTTGTCAAACACATTGATGCCAATATTCCTGCCAGCAGGGACAGCTGGTCTTGCTGTCTCTTTATTTGACAGTGAGAATAATTGAGGCAGCGCAGAAAGTTTAAAAGCCAGCATGATTGCTTTTGGCTGCCTACTTTTGGATTTCTAAAGCTCTTTTTAATCAGCAGAGGAGAAGCGGTCTGGTTTGTGGGCATGTTGCATACTGCAGCTCTTTGGGATGTCGTAAGATCTGTGGATGCTCTTCTGTCTAGAAGATGTAAGCCCGTGTTTTAGGAGCCACTTATAAGCACCCAGACGTGACACTTCTGACCCAGCGCACTGCTCCAGGGCTGCAGGGTGAGTTAAAGAAGCTCAGCAACTGAGCCAGTTTTCTAACAGTCTCCTCTGAGCATGTGATGGATGGGAGAAATTCTGGGAAGGGTGAAGCTATCTGTGTGCTGCTGAGTGACAGATGGCACAGCAGATCCATAGCACAGAGGATATGCATGAGGCCCTCATCTCACGTCACCTATCATTATTAACTATTTTCACATGTGCAAGTGGCTGTGATTTTTCCCAGACATACTCCTTGGTGTTCAGTTTCTTGGGAGGGGGAATCCCTTCCAGCCCAAAAGCCAAAAGCCTCAAAGCCAGATTCAGCCCTGTGAACAGAGCTATATGTAACAAGTGAGATAAATATGTGTACAGGCACAGAAGGTGTCCTTCTCCTTACTGCCCCCTGCTAGAGTTTCTTTCCTGCTCACAACTGATTGTTATCATAGAGAGATTGCAAAATGAGGGATGCCTTTGCCTCTGTGGCTTTGAAGGAGGACAGGCTCAGCATCTGCTTTTCAAGGCCACTACACAGGCTCACACACTGCAGGGAGAATTGGGTTTTCTTACCAGCCCCAGGCGGTTGCACGAAAAGTTGATGCTCCTCAGAGTGGTGTTCTGAGCCAGGACCTGGGAGAACAGTGTAGCAGTTGGCTCTGACAGGTTATTACTTCCCAGATGGAGGGACTTCAGGGTGGTGTTGGTCAGCAGGGCACGGCCGATCGCCTCCCCGCCTTTGTCCTCCACGCAGTTGAGGCGCAGATTCAGGGAGGTCAGGGTGGACTTCTCAGCCAGGGCTTGAGCAAGAGCCTGAGCCCCCAGGTGATGGATCTGGTTGTTACACAGATTGAGAGTTTCTAATCTGCTGCGACTGATCAGCTTGCCAAGAGCTTGTGCCCCCTTGTCCTTGATGAGATTATGGGACAAATTCAACTCCACCAAGCAGGGGTGATCCAGCAAGTTACGGGCCAGCAGCTTGGTCTTTTCATCATCCACATTGCTTTGTGTCAGCTTGAAAACCTGTAGGGATAAAAACCAAGGTCACTAAAATAGCCAGTGCTTTGGACTGAGCTTTGTACAAGATCTCAAAGGAGTTAAGCCTGTGGTTTCATCTCCCTTCACTTCCAACACCTTTAGCCAGCAGGCTCAAGTAGTTGCTTTTGTAGTGGGAACATACTTCCAGCAGGCAGGGCATGCCACTGGTGTCCCATGGCTATTCTAGGGAAACATGGTTTGTCTTCTGGAAATTCCTGTTCCTCTCCTCTGACTGCACAAGATTTCTAACCAGGGACTAAATTAAACCAAGATAAAGCTGTCCAAACGTCTGCAGCAAGTGGCAGCAGAGTCCACCCCAGATGACATTCAAACATTGTCTGAATGAACACGCACACCAGTGGTAACCACAGTGCGATGTCCTGTGCTGCCAAGGCACTTTAACAGCCACAAGAGAGGTCATTTCACTTTTGGAAGCCAAGTAGACAAATATTTCCCAAAGCATGCTGATCTACGGGGAGAGCGGTCAGCCAGCTTTCCCTGTCTCCACTATAGATAGCAATGCCTACTGATGTTTTGAAGGGACTATCACCACTGCAGTTACCACAGAAATGAAGATGCTGTTAATGCCCGGGAGGAAAACCATCATTCTAAGAGAAGTGTACGTCCCCATGCTCTTCTTGGGCGTCTTTGCTCCTCTGAGGCAGGCTGACATGTATTTACTGAGCATTACTACCAAAAACTCCTTATGAAAAACTCTCTCTGGACTTCTCCTTCCCTCCCAGAACTGTGTGAGGAGTTGATACAGGAGTGCTGCTGTCCCTTCCGCTACAGGCAACATGTTTTGTGAGAGCAAGTATTTTTCTCACTGACCCTCTCACAACCTGTTCTAACAAGGACATTGCAGAACAAGATACTCAGCACTAGGCCAAGTTACATCTCTGCACTCTGCCAGACTCTGTAACTTGCAAAAGGAAGGACGCTGCCAGCAAGCAAAACTGGTCCCTGCACTTCTATCCCCAGGTGATTTGAAGATCTATCTGAGGAAAGAAGGTTCAGTTTGAGGTATGTTACTTTCAGGTTGTGGCACATCTTCACAGCAGCTGCCAAATTGCAGCAGTCCTGGTTGGTGAAGTTAAAGAGGTTCCACTCAAAGTTCATGCCACAGTCCTTCACGCCGTAAGTGAGATGAAGCTCTTCAAGGCGAGGGAGAGCAGAAATGAGATCTTTCAGGTCGTAGTGTTGCACGGAGACCTCACCAGATTCAATGTCACTCCCTGTATCAGAGAGGTCATCTCTCTCCTCTTTTTGATCCGCCTTCACCGGTGGCAGGAACTGATCGATCTCCAGTTTCCGCACGTAGCCTTTGCAGAGCGGGATGAGCTCTAGGACCTGGTTGGGGTCTGTGGTGTTAGGGATGAAACACTTCAGGATGTTCTCCAGGTGACGTTCAAAGAACATCCGTTTCCAGCTGTCTCCATAGTTGGAGACATCACATAGTTGCCAGCGCTCAATACAGCACCTCTTCCAGTACTCCTCATCGCTTACTAGGTTGGCAGTCACAGTGAGTGGAAGGCCAGTGGAGAGCCTGTCCAGCACCTTCCTTTGGTGCTCAGGCAGAAGATGGTTCAAAATAGGGTTCTCTGGAAGGAATAAAAAGGACAGGTTGGTCTGGGCTGTAAGAACCATGGCAAGCTCTACGGTTCTGCCCAGCCCCACAGCTGTGTGCCCAGGCCCTCCCTTCTGCTGATACTGGCTCTCAGTTGCCAGAGGCTGGTGCACATAGCTAAGCTGGCAGAAAATATGTAGGATTCACCTACACTTCTGTGTAGGATTTCTAACTTTTACAATAAATATCAGCGTAATTGGGTTTACTCTCATAATATTTGAGAACTGCATCAGAAACTTAGCTCCCCATTTAAGTTTAGTTTGAATGCAGTTTATATTCAGAGCAGGAATTCTGCACCCAAGAGAGCTAATTCAGCCTTACAGCAATGGGAGAGCTTGGCCTGCCATTTGCTGAACTTTCTCCCTTTTGTTTTCTAAGCATATTGAAGAACAGTATTTGAGAATGACTGTCTGTGTGTGCTCTTCCTGCAGGTCCTTGTGCCTATTTATCTTAACTCAGGTGTCTGTCTTACCCCAGACTGATTCATCTTCCTTTGCACTGAGACATACTCCTAGCTTTTAGGTCCACCTTGTTTAAATAAAAGTTCTGTTTTCCCAGGAACTCTCTTCCCTGTCTCTTTCCCAGTTCTCACCCTAGGCCTCAGCTGGCTTCTGTCTGGTGGAAGTTCTTTGTGGTGGGAAATGCCAGAGAAAAGTTATGTGTACTCACATCATGACTGATGACACGTACAGAGTCGTGTTGAGTAAAAGAAATCATCATTGGAGAGACCTATCTGCACATGGGAAAACAGATTTTGAGATACGAAGTGGGGTTAGCTTTATATCTCCTCTGTTGCTGTGGCATTTCCTTCCTAAGGACAGAGTTCTACCACAGCCTCTTCCCAGACTCTGTTTTCCAGTGTCCTACAGCTGACACTGCAGTGACCTTCCCTGCTAAGTCCCACAACACAAGCAGAGGTGGGACACATATGGGCAGGACTGGGCTGGTTTCACTTGGGTTCTCTCAGGCCGCAGCAGTGGGCAAGGTGCAGCTGCACAGCTCAAGTAATGGCATGAGGGTCCCCATGACACCAAGCACACTGCTTTTATGCACACACAATATAGCCCCAATCCATTTGGCATCAAACTGACTGATGAGCCTGACAGGACTGCAAGGGTGTCCCAGCTCAGACCCTCAAGTACCATCAGCTCCTCGCATAAGGCAGCACTGAGCTCCTCTGTACTGTCTTCACAGTCCCAATGTCGAGACAGCCTTAGAGCTATCTTTAGTCTTTACTGCCACTTCCCTGAGTCAGCCAGGAAGACAGGTAGGCCCTTCCTTTCCCCCTCCCAGTCAGTTCTCAGATGAAACATGTTTTTTCTGTTTTGCTGTGTTTCCTCAGTCCACCTGCTTCAAAAGCACATTCTCTGCCCAAGGATATAACTTGTCACATCCCCACCGAAAGCCATGGAGGAGGGCTGAGGCTGTGAGTACACTACGTATTCTGAGACGGCAGCTCCTCCAGGCAGGGAGCAATTCTCTGCCTCCTTGTACAGCACTCAGTATAACAGGGCTCCATCCTCAAGTGCTACCATAACATGTGTATGAATCAAGAGGAGGAAACAGAAACTCCACAGTCCCAGCCATGGTTGAGGTGAGTCCAGAAGAGCACGGATGGAAGAAGATATGATTGAACAAAGTCAGGGCATAGTCACATCCTGGACAGCAGCCCAGAGGACTACAGCCATCCCTGGAGTGTACAAGTACAATACTTAGAAACTAAACAGTTTGTTTAACTGGCTGCCCAAGGGGATATTTCTCCCCATCTGTCCCTTTGGCAGGGCTGGGTACCACACTCTACCTTTCAGATGCATCTGCCTGCCTTGTTGACTATCTGTTCCCTCGGACTGATGCTTCCTCTCCCTGTGCCCCAGGGTAAATGCACTCCCACTTACTTTCAAAATTGTGAACGATGTGCTGGAGGCAGAGCTCAGTGAGGTGAGGGACAGTGACAAGGGACCAGTTGGGGTCCTCAGAGATGCAGCGGCGTGCGTAGTAGGAGCCAGCATCAAAGCTGGCCTGAGATGGACCTGGCGAGGGAATGGCTGTGCTCCTGTCACCAGTCACTGGCTGCTGCATCCTGCTCAGGACCCACTTCGCCCTCAGGAGAAGGGCTTAAGAGTCAGCACCACATTTTCCAGCTGGACTGCCTGCAAAAGAAAGAGGCAACTTCAGAAAGAGGCCAGCGATAAGAATGGTCTGCTCACATTGCTCTCCTGTAACGCTCGTGGCCCCTGCCCTTTGTCTGCCTCCTCTGCTTGGACCAGAAGCACTTCAGCAAAACAACTATTACTCGGCTTTATCTTCATACCCTTCCCTGTCCAAAGTGGTCTCTAGGCACTACATATAATTAGCAGATAATAACGTGGTGTTAATTCAGAGTGCTGTTGAAGAGGATGGACGGGAATTGATTGTTTACTGTCTTTTCTAATAAAAGGAATAGGTGAAGCTGACAGGAGCTGGGTTTAAAGCAAAGGGAAGTGATGGTTCTTTACATGGTCTGCAGCTGAACTGGGGAATTCCTTGCCACGGGATGTTGTGGATGCTAAGAGACTGTGCAGGTTCCAGGATAAGTCCATGGAAGAAAAACCCCTTGAGAATGATTAAATGCGCAGAAATTATGTGGCTCAGTGTGAGTTGAACACAGCTGGAGGTGGGGAGATTGCTGGAGGAAAGAAGAACATATACTTGCATTGTTTTTCTACTCTTCTCCAATATCTGCTTCTAACCACCATCAGAGATGGGTTGTTGGGCCAGCTATCCCCCAATTTCATCCAGTATGCCTGTTCTTATGACTCTTAAAGACAGATGCTTTACAGATGAATACATTATAAGTGAGGTTTTTTTCCCTGCATTTCTCAATTACTGTCCAGCTGAACTCCTTCCAAATATCCATTAACAGATGAGATGGTTCAGACCTGTTCAGACTGCACTGAGCCTAAGCAAATATGAACTAAAAACCCAGCCTGGAACAGGAGGAAGTATGCCCAATCCTATTAGCTCTGCAGAGCTCTCCCAGACCAAAGTTTTCCATTTGCTGTTTCCTACCCCAACCTCAGAGCCAATGCTTTCTGCCATCAGAATCCCCCATGTATGGTTATTGCCTGGAAGCCCTAATGGTTCTCTTACCAGCACTAGCAGTCTGAAAGAGGCAGAGAAGACACCAGAAAAGAGTCTTCCACTTGAGTTCTGAGTTCAAGAAGAAAGCAGGAGGATGAAGCTATATTTCCTGGGAGGCACTGCTGTACAGATGGCAAAGACAAAGGCTGTAGAAAAAGGGAGCCTGGTCTGAAGAAGGGTGGATGTGGAAGAAGGAATGAGCAACAGGCAGCTGTGAGGATGGACTGGGAGTTGTTTTCCTGCAAAGCTTCTCACCCGCAAAAGAAGGTGCCATGATGGCGGGCCACCTTTCAGGGGGAAGAGAAGAGGCCTGGTTCTCCACAGCACACTTACCCAGCTGAAACCCAGCTCTTGGTGCTTGATGGACTTCAGCAGAAGGGCAAAGCACAGCTGGAAGGCAGCGAGGTGGCATTAATAGAAGAGAAGTGACTGGGAAAAATGTTTTCTCCCTGCTCAGTCCTTTGTCCTATTCAAAAATCATCTGTATCACTCTGTCCCCCAGGCCAGTCACAGCTAATTGGAGCTTCTGATGGCTTTCCTGACCTTTTGGAAGCAATCATTAAAGGCCAGCTGTTGGGGAGAGCCAGTGCAGCATTGGTGGCCTAGGATTATTTCCTGTCTGTGTTCCAGCAGATGACCCAACTGCCAGTTTACCAATGGCAGATTGCTTTTTGAAAGGTAGGTAAACCACGGCACATGCAGGACTTCTGGAGAGGAAGCAGGAGACAAAGGCAGCGCTAAAATCCATCTCTAGAAACAGTGCAGCTGCCTCCATGCACTGGATGAAACTCTCTGAGCAAAGCTCGCCTGCATGAGAGGTCAGTCGTTGTGAGCTGCTCAGCTGTGATCCAGCCCCAATGTCAGGTGGCCACAAAGGAGAGGCAGACATCTCGAGGTGTCTGTGTCTGGGCTGCTAAGAAGCTTTCCCTTGACCTGCACCCCAGAGCAAGTAACTCGACTCCACCATCCCCACTTGTCACCCACCATGAAACCAACAAGAGCAAGGCCGCAAGGCCTCCAAATCAACCCCACACCTGTAGTGCCAGGTCTCATGCTGAGTCACCACTCGCAGTTCCATTCCCACCATGCCAGCGGAGTGAGCACACCCTGCCAGGAGTGCTTACCACCAGGGGAAGGACCTCATTCAGCCCTCATCCCCTCTGACTCGGCTGCAGAAGTCTCACCCATCCAGAGCTGACAAACCAAGCCAGTCTCCATACCTGGTTTTGCTAAGCCTGTATTTAAAAACAGAGAAGCACTGTAATTCACTATCAATAAACCAAGTCAGCAGCGTTAATGTACACTCCTTCCCACTCCCTACACGCACAGCAGTCACCTATGCTAAAAAGGCTTTATTAAATGATATACAACGAATGGGGTCATGTAGTAAACTCCCAGTGTGTCATTTAACATCTGGGTTAGACTGAAAGGTAAATAATGCTAAAATTCTTAAAAAAAAAACAAAAAAACCCACAAAAAAAAATCTCACTTCCCTTCCCAGGAGGAAGCTGACAGAAGTCCACTCGCACAGCCAACTTATGCTGCTACTAAAATGCCTAACAAAGCTTCCCCAGTTGAGCCTGTTTTGATCTGGAAATAAAAATTTTTGCTCTTCTGATTCACCCCGAAGCCCACAGAGACCAAAAAAGAAGAGCTGTATGGAAACTGGTGACCTTTGGCTGATGCTTCTTACCAGCATTACGGAGATCCAAGATATGAACAATTGTAAACACTGCATTTACTGGAAAGTTTGCAAGTGCGGGAGAAATTCTTTCTGAGGGTGGTTATGCCCCAGCCAAGATCACATTCACATTGAATCTCTGTCTATCCATGAATCAGGGAAGCTCTTACACCACTGTAGCGGCATGCCAGTTACTCTGCAGGTGTCCTGACCTTTGTGCCTGGACCTGTAGTCCAGGCAAGCAATCCCAAGTGCTGGCTAACACTGTTGATCCTGCTGCCACCTGCGGGGATGTGCCACACTCACTTGTGCTTCCGAAGGCTGATGCTAAGTGTGCATTAAGACAGGCTAATCGAGAGGCTGAGTGTCTGCAATGGGCTTTAAGTGAGTTTAAAAAAAAAAAAAAGGCGTGTCAAATGAGGAATCTATTTAGCTTCAGATATAATGAAATTTGTCTGTAGTGGGAGATTGGGCAGAACGAGGCCAGCCGGCCTTTTGGGAGTATGATTAATGACCCCACTGTAATCCAGGCGGTGTGAATGGCCAACACCATGGTCCTGGACCTCTGCCGGCATGACCCGGGAAGGGCCTCTGCCTCAAAGGGATGTCAGAAACACGAAGGCCCTTTCGGGCCTGAGCATCGCACACCGCAACCCCGGCGCTGCCGTGCCAGCTCCCGGACACTCGGAGAGGGGTCCCTTCCCCACGGGCAAGGAGACCGCTTGGCTGCTGCCCTGCCAGCCCAGCTCCGATGGGAGCCGTGACGGCGGCACGGCCTTGCGCTACCCGCTCCCGGCCAAGCTCCTCTCCGGAGACCCCGAGAGGGAAGAAAAGCCATGAGCCCTGCCGCTTCCGTACGAGTCAGACCTGCAAACTGCCGGAGGGTGGAAGTGTCCGGTCACGGGAGGTGGACGCTCCCAGCCCCCGCAGCGCCGCGGGCGCACCCGGCCGTGAGACGCGCGGGGTCCCTCCCGGCCCCTCGGCGCGGGGGGCTCCGGCTGCCGGCCCCGGCCCTCGCT